>QNTS01001688.1:157047-176200 GCA_003317085.1 Hucho hucho | reverse complement strand
TGACCAAATACTTATTTTCCACCATAATTTGCAAATAAATAAATTAAAAATCCTACAATGTGATTTTCTGGATTTCTTTTTCTCATTTCGTCTGTCATAGTTGAAGTGTACCTATGATGAAAATTACAGGCCTCTCTCATCTTTTTAAGTTGGAGAACTTGCACAATTGGTGGCTGACTAAATACTTTTTTGCCCCACTGTAAAAGGACACCAGAGGGGCAAAATGGATGACGGTTTTCTCTTCTCGAACAGTAACCTTCACCAGGTCATATGTTGAATACCAGTGGGGCATTATTTTGTATGTGTACAGTCGTGGCCAAAAGTTTTGAGAATGACACAAATATTAATTTCCACAAAGTTTGCTGCTTTAGATATTTTGGCAGATGTTACTATGGAATACTGAAGTATAATTACAAGCATTTCATAAGTGTCAAAGGCTTTTATTGACAATTACATGAAGTTGATGCAAAGAGTCAATATTTGCAGTGTTGACCCTTTTTTTTCAAGACCTCTGCAATCCGCCCTGGCATGCTGTCAATTAACTTCGGGGCCACATCCTGACTGATAGCAGCACATTCTTGCATAATAAATGCTTGGAGTTTGTCGGAATTTGTGGGTTTTTGTTTGTCCACCCGCCTCTTGAGGATTGACCACAAGTTCTCAATGGGATTAAGGTCAGGGAGTTTCCTGGCCATGGACCCAAAATATCAATGTTTTGTTCCCCGAGCCACTTAATTATCACTTTTGCCTTATGGCAAGGTGCTTCATCATGCTGGAAAAGGCATTGTTCGTCACCAAACTGTTCCTGGATGGTTGGGAGAAGTTGCTCTCGGAGGATGTGTTGGTACCATTCTTTATTCATGGCTGTGTTCTTAGGCAAAATTATGAGTGAGCCCACTCCCTTGGCTGAGAAGCAACCCCACACATGAATGGTCTCAGGATGCTTTACTGTTGGCGTGACACAGGACTGATGGTAGCGCTCACCTTGTCTTCTCCGTACAAGCTTTTTTCCGGGTGTCCCAAACAATCGGAAAGGGGATTCATCAGAGAAAATGACTTTACCCCAGTCCTCAACAGTCCAATCCCTGTATCTTTTGCAGAATATCAGTCTGTCCCTGATGTTTTTCCTGTAGAGAAGCGGCTTCTTTGCTGCCCTTCTTGACACCAGGCCATCCTCCAAAAGTCTTCGCCTCACTAAGCGTGTAGATGCACTCACACCTGCCTGCTGACATTCCTGAGCAAGCGCTGTACTGGTGGTGCCCCGATCCCGCAGCTGAATCAACTTTAGGAGATGGTCCTGGTGCTTGCTGGACTTTCTTGGGCGCACTGAAGCCTTCTTCACAACAATTGAACCGCTCTCCTTGAAGTTCTTGATGATCCGATAAATGGTTGATTTAGGTGCAATCTTACTTGCAGCAATATCCTTGCCTGTGAAGCCTTTTTTGTGCAAAGCAATGATGACGGCACTTGTTTCCTTGCAGGTAACCATGGCTGACAGAGGAAGAACAATGATTCCAAGCACCACCCTCCTTTTTGAAGCTTCCAGTCTGTTATTCGAACTCAATCAGCATGACAGAGTAATCTCCAGCCTTGTCCTCGTCAATACTCACACCTGTGTTAACGAGAGAATCACTGACATGATGTCAGGTGGTTCTTCTGTGGCAGGGCTGAAATGCAGCGGAAATGTTGTTTTGGGATTCAGTTCACTATTCATGACATTCTGGAATATATGCAAATTGCCATCACACAAACTGAGGCAGCAGACTTTGTGAAAATTAACATTTGTGTAATTCTCAAAACGTTTAGCCATAACTGTAGTTTTGGACCACCTTCTCACTCAACTCAACTGTTACCAGTTTAGTATTTTTTTTTATCATAGGCCTCGCAGCTACACGGGGGCCTTTCATGGACCAATCAGAGGGACTGGAGTGTCTCTTATAAATGATTAACCCTTTTGCATTAAACTGTCCTGTGACATCTGTGACGCTGGAGCTGGTGATAGATGATGGCAGTGGGGGGATCCACCGTACTCAGCTCTTCCTCACAGGCCGTAAGGGTGACGAGAACTATAAACCCTGCACACAAAAAGTCTAGAGAAGTCCTTCTTGTTTTAGACCATCATCAACACGTACTGTCACCTTCACAATTATTGTGAGCTATTCTCCCCTCCCCTCCCTGGCCCCCAGACCTCCCACCCCGGTTCCCCCTGCCCTGCACTATCATAATAGGGTTGCAGCACAATGGTGAGTGGCAGACTTATTTAAGTAACATTCTTTATGGTCTTAAGTTATTGCGAAAAACAAATGAATAAAAACATAAAATATATAATGCATTAGGGTTGGTAATGAGGAAATTAATATGCTAAATATAGCAACAGAAATGCAAGCCTAAACGTGCAAACAACCTCATTATTAGCAATATACTGTTGAGTAAATTAACTTCAACATAGGAAGAGGGAGAGGAAAAAATAAATTTTGTGGAAACCCATAGTCATCTAGCCTAAACAGTATTGCCCATTGGGATGCAATGTGCTGTAGCCCCACAAAATACAACCCCAGTCTGTATGGCACTTCAATGTAGGTCGCTCCAATATATTGTCCATTGTTCATTAATTGGTGTTGAGTCATCAATATCTAAATATCATGGAACATAGGAAATATAATAATACAGAAGTCCAATGTTCAGCAATAATAGTGCTCCTTTTGCCCAACTAATAGGGTTTTCTCATCATTGTCTTATGCTGAGGGCAGCATCGCAGCCATAGGCTAGCCTGCATGATTGTGCGTGGATAGCGTACCTGACTATTGAGCCAGCCAAGTTGGGGTTAGAGTAAATGTGTCAGCTCGTCCCCTTATTGTTTGAACTTGATGTGCTTATCGAAAAAGTATTGATCTTCCTTGGCAGTGGAAAACGTGTATGCTGTATTCTAGAAGGTCAAGATGAGTTTTGCCGGGTGGATGAAAGTTTAGCTTGCATAGCGAGGATCTCACCTTGTTGTAGGTCACACTCTGTTTCAGCACTCAGATCAGGGTAGATGCTGATTCTCTTCTCAGCATAGGTCAGAGCACCCGATTCGGCTGCAAGGCGAACAATTTCAAAACTGTGGATTTTTCATAAACCGAGATCTGTTCCGGAGAGGACCGCAATGTTTATTAGTGACATGGGACCCAGGTACTACCTCCCAAACAGTTAATAGAAAAGATTGCTAATGAAGAAAGTTGTGCTGCCCGCTTCCACACCGGTTTCATGCCCTGTGACCCACACGTTGAATTTATGTGAATGATTTTCAAGTGAACCTGTTTTCTTGTTTAACTTCTTAGGGAGCGGTAGCTGAGGTGTCGGTTTTGGAGAGTCTGGCGTGGCCAAAGTAAAAGGCCTGCCCAGAAACTAGGATATGCACATAATTAGTACTATTGGATAGGAAACACTCTGAAGTTTCTAAGAGTGTTAAAATATTGTCTGTGAGTATAACAGAACTGATATAGCAGGCGAAAGCCTGAGAAATATCTGTCCTGGAAAAAGTGTTTTTGACACATTGCCTCATTTTGAACCCCTCCCTATTGAAAACAAACATATGGGAGTAAGACTGCAGTACCTATTGCTTCTACTGGATGTCAACAGTCTCTAGACAGTGTTTGGTGATGTTAGGTTGCTCTGGATGGTAATAGAAAAAGAATTTCACGGGCTTGCGCGCGCTGTGGTTTTTTCCTTACCTATCGTCCAGTTTATAATCCGGTTGTTCCTAAGGATACTGTGGCAAACCTCTTCAAGGTTAGGAGCGTTTGTCACAATTTAACCTCTAGGGGATCATTGCACGACTTGACCGTTTTGGAGAGCCTGGCGTGCCCAAAGTAAAATGCCTCCCATTCAGGCCCAGAAAATAGGATATGCACATATGTGGTACCATTGGATAGGAAACACTCCGAATTTTCCAAAACTGTTAACCATTTGTCTGTGAGTAAAACAGAACGGATATGGCAGGCGAAACCCCGAGGAATTTCTGTCCTGGAGAAAGTGGTTTTCACAGAGTGCCTCATTTGGAACCCCTCCCTCATGAAAATGCCCATGCAGTACCTATCGCTTCCTCTGGATGTCAACAGTCTCGAGAAAGTGTTTTGATTCTGTTCAGATGAAATAGAGCAGAGAAGAAGAGGGAATAAGGAAGTGACCCTTTGGAATTCTATAGGACTGGACGCGCGCTCTCGGGTAGCGTGCACTGTGTTTTTTACCGTCTTTAGAGCTCAGTTTATATTCCGGTTGATTTATTATAGTAAATATACGTAAAAGTGTTCCTAAGGATACATTTAAAATTATGTTTGATTGTTCTTGGACAAGTTTATAGGTATAATTTGAACGAGTTCTAGTCACGTTTCAATGGAGTAGTGGACGCTGTAGTTTCTGATTATAACGCGCGAACCAAATGGAGATTTATGGATAAAATACATGACTTTTTCTAACAAAAGAACCATGGATTGTCTTCGTTGGACACTTAGGAAGACCTCAGCAGAAGTTCTTCAACAGGTAATTGATTTGTTTTCGCTGTGAAATGTGTTGTGTGTGCCAAGCTGGCTAATGAATTCATGGCTATGGGAAAAGTATGTGAGGTGCTACCCTCAAACAATCAAATGTTGTGCTTTCGCCGTAAAACCTTTTTGAAATCTGACAACGCTGTGATATTGCCAAGAAACAGAGCTTTTGATGAGTATGGAACACTTGTATATTGGTGGATGTTTAATAATTGAACTTTTGGATTTTGAATTTGGCCCCTCACATTTCACCTGGTAGTGTCGGGAGTGGGGCGCTAGCGCCCCAGTGATCCCTAAGAAGTTTTAACTACTTAGGGAGCAGTGGGGCGCTCAATCCAAAAGTTGAATTATTAAACAGGGGAACCCTCAGAAGGTGGGGCCAACCCACAGATAAGGGGTCAAGACAGAGAGAGAAGGCTGGAAGGATCTGTGAAACATAGAGGAAGAAACAATATATATTGGCTGGATTTACCGTGTATGAGCTGGACTGTTTTGGACTTACCTGTTGGCGTTTGGACCTGGACCGACCGAGAACCTGATTTTTGTACCGAACCCTGCTATCCTTGACCTTGCCTGCGGCCTGGGTGACCAGAACGGAGAAACAAACACACAGGTACTGTCCTGTTCGAAAGAACTCTCAATCTGGGGTGATTTTGGTGACTGTTTCCCACTTAACTTCTTTGGGAGCAGCGCACGAGGTGACCGTTTTGGAGAGCCTGGCGTGCCCAAAGTAAAATGCCTCCCATTCAGGCCCAGAAAATAGGATATGAACATATTTAGTACCATTGGATAGGAAACACGCAGAATTTTCTAAAAGTGTTAACATTTTGTCTGTGAGTAAAACAGAACGGATATGGCAGGCGAAACCCCGAGGAATTTCTGTCCTGGAAAAAGTGGTTTTGACACACTGCCTCATTTAGAGCCCCTCCCTTATGAAAATGCCCTTATAAGGGCATATGAATGCAGTACCTATCGCTTCCTCTGGATTTCAACAGTCTTGAGAAAGTGTTCTGATTCTTTTAGATGCTTTTAGAGCAGAGAAGAAGACTAATAAGGACGTGTCCACGCAGTTGTCAATACAAGTAAATGCGCGCTCACAGCTTGCGCGTTCTGTGTTTTTTTCCTTTCTTATCGCCCAGTTTATATTCCGGTTGAAATATTATACAACATATACGTTAAAGTGTTCCTAAGGAAACATTATCAATTATGTTTGATTGTTCTTGGACAAGTTTATAGGTATAAGTTGAACGAGTTCTCTTCACGTTTCAATGGAGGAGTCAACGCTGTTTTTTCTGATTATAACGCGCCAACCAAACAGAGATTTATGGATATAATACATTACTTTTTCTAACAAAAGAACCATGGATTATCTTCGTTGGACACTTGGGAAGCCCTCAGCAGAAGTTCTTCAAAAGGTAAATGATTTGTTTCGCTGTGAAATGTGTTTCTGTGAACCGTGGAGGCTTATGAAATTATGGTAATGGGAGAAATATGTTAGGTGCTACCCTCAAACAATCAAATGTGGTGCTTTCGCCGTAAAGCCTTTTTGAAATCTGACAACGCTGTGATATTGCCAAGAAGCAGAGATTTTGATGACTATGAAGCACTTATATATTGATGCATGTTTAATAATTCAACTTTTGGATTTTGAATTTGGCGCCTTGCATTTCACCTGGTAGTGTCGGGAGTAGTTTCGGGAGTGGGGCTAGCGCCCCACCGCTCCCTAAGAAGTTAATTGAAATGCATTCCAGGTGACTACAGAGAGGGAAAAAAGTATTTGATCCCCTGCTGATTTTGTACGTTTGCCCACTGACAAAGAAATGATCAGTCTAATTTTAATGGTAGGTTTATTTGAACAGTGAGAGACAGAATAACAACAAAAAAATCCAGAAAAACGCATGTGAAAAATGTTATAAATGGAATTGCATTTTAATGAGGGAAATAAGTATTTGACCCCTCTGCAAAACTTAGTACTTGGTGGTAAACTCCTTGTTGGCAATCACAGAGGTCAGACGTTTCTTGCAGTTGGCCACTAGGTTAGCACACATCTCAGGAGGGATTTTGTCCCACTTCTCTCTGCAGATCTTCTCCAAGTCATTAAGGTTTCGAGGCTGCCGTTTGGCAACTCGAACCTTCAGCTCCCTCCACAGATTTTCTATGGGATTAAGGTCTGGAGACTGGCTAGGCCACTCCTGGACCTTAATGTGCTTCTTCTTGAGCCACTCCTTTGTTGCCTTGGCCGTGTGTTTTGGGTCATTCCACCTCCATGTTTGACGGTGGGCATGGTGTTCTTGGGGTCATAGGCAGCATTCCTCCTCCTCCAAACACGGCGAGTTGACTTGATGCCAAAGAGCTCCATTGGTGGTGGCAGCATCATGCGGTGGGGATGTTTTTCAGCGGCAGGGACAGGGAGACGAGTCAGGATCGAGGCAAAGATGAAAGGAGCAAAGTACTTGATGAAAACCTGCTCCAGAGCGCTCAGGACCTCAGACTGGGTGAAGGTTCACCTTCCAACAGGACAACGACCCAAAGCACACAGCCAAGACAACGCAGGAGTGGCTTCGGGACATGTCTCTGAATGGTCCAGCCTGAGCCCGGACTTGAACCTGATCGAACATCTCTGGAGAGACGTGAAAATAGCTGTGCAGCAACACTCCCCATCCAACCTGACAGAGCTTGAGAAAATCTGTGGAGAAGAATGGGAGAAACTCCCGAATACAGGTGTGCCAAGCTTATAGCAGCATTCCCAAGAAGACTCAATGCTGAAATCGCTGCCAAAGGTGTTGAGTAAAAGGTCTGAATACTCATGTAATTGTGATATTTCAGTAAAAAAAAAAACCACATTTTCAACATTTTCAAAACTTTTTTTGCTCTGTCATTACGGGGTATTGTGTGTAGATTGATGAGGGAAAAAAGCTTTAATCATTTTTTATTTTATTTAACCTTTATTTAACTAGGCAAGTCAGTTAAGAACAAATTATTATTCACAATGGCGGCCTACCCCGGCCAAACTCTAACCCGGACGATGCTGGGCCAATGGTGCACCGCACCATTGGACTCCCAATCACAGCTGGTTGTGATACAGCCTGGAATCGAATGACGCCTCTAGCCCTCTAGCACTGAGATGCAGTGCCTTAGAACGCTGAGCCGCTCGGAATAAGGCTGTAACTTAACACAATGTGGAGAAAGTCAAGGGGTCTGAATACTTTCCGAAGACACTGAATATCCCAAAAAAATGATGCTGATTTGTGATTTTGACTGGCTGAGAAAAGCTGCCTGCCTGTCTGTCCGACGCGTTCATAACTATGCGAAAGCTGGAGATTGAATTTGAATATTGAAGCATTGTTGGAGAGACAAACAGCAAGGTTTATACGAATCTCCGCTGTTGAAAACTAAATGTTAGTCTAAAAGAAATGTGACATAATGTCTAGATGCTTTTTATAGTGGAGATCAAGTTTATAATTGCCTGGCTGGGCTAACGAGACAGTGGGTTGCGCAGTCAGATTGAACAGAGTAAATAGGCATTTTAACGTCATTGATTTAGCCTGTGGTAATTTGTGGAATAGACACCAGCTGGAATGCGGTTTTAACCAATCAGCATTCAGGATTAGACCCACCCATTGAATAAATGCGCTTATGTCAGTCATCCGTAACAAAGAGGGTGTCTTTTCCTGATCCTGAAATCTGCTCCTGCCTTCATCCCAGTCATCAGCAATGTGTGCACAATTACAATGATCATTTAATATGGCCAATTTCAGAAAATGTTATAAAACATAAACATTCTATAAACATAAACACATTGTTTAGAAGTAGGCTATGGTGTTATGACAATATTATCACAGGTTATGGCAAGTTATGTCAGCTGTTATATCGTGGTTATGACCATGTCATAACTTCTAATGATGCTAGGTGTCAAATAAACAGCCTCGTCCTTAGAGTGGCACACAATTGGACCAGCGTCATCTGGGTTTGGCCAGGGTAGGCCGTCATTGTAAAAAATAATTTGTTCTTAACTGACTTGCTTAGTTAAATAAAAGGTAAAAAAAAATAAAAAAATAAAACAAATAAAATGTTACCCAAATATCACTATCATGAGCTTATGATCTCTTCCTGAGGTGTAGCATTGAATGTGTGTGTGTGTGTGTGTGTGTGTGTGTGTGGTGTCTGTGTGTTCCTGTACCTGTGTGCTTGTGTCAAAGTATGAGAATTTTCTTTCTGTAATTAGCACTCTGTGGCGCTTGTCTTCACTGGAAAAAATTGCCTACAGCATCTTAAAGAGCGAGGCACAGCTCTGAGACACTTGAGCGCAGGTGTCTTTACTACGATTTTCATTCTGCATTATTCAACGAGCTCTTCCACCTTTAAAATAAGTCCTATCCCATCCATTATTAAGGTGCTTTTTTACTCTGGCAGGAGGTACTTTCAATTATTCAAAGGCAATATAGAGCATGGCAAGGGGTTAACAGGACTTTTGTTCGCACTGAACGGCAGCAAGGTACGCCTGTGGGGTGGGGTGGGTGGATAGAGGATTGATGACACAGGTCTAGTGGAGGGGTGAGAGAATGTGTCACCTGGGGAATAACGCTGCAAGAGAGAGAAATGGAGTGGGCGGTAAAAGCCTGTGGAATGGCTGGGAAGTTTTTTCGTCTCTCCTCGCCACACTGTCACACTCGGTCAACGTACCATGCCAATGACCGCCGGTTGAGTCACACGGTATGGGTGAGAGATTGCATTGTTTACCCTCGTGTGCCATAGAGCAATATGCCAACAAGGATTCAATTCCATCATAACATTTCCATTAGCATGATCTTGTTAATAAACATTGTTATCCACAGCAACTAACACTTCCACAGAGATTGTCATCCAAGTTTTACAACGTGCCTGTTGTGTGCCCCTTTAGTTATCCACTTGAACAATGAAAATGGAGAAAATTTATTTCACACATAATATCAAGTATATAAAGGTTGACCATCCGTGGTTAAAATAATGTGTTGCATGATGCTTCTGCTCCCAACACAGGTCAAGTACTGTATGATCCAAATTCAGTACTTTTCTCCAATATGCATATAGGCATGAGTTCAGTTCATTGACTCATTCAAGCCTACATTGAAGACTGTTAGTTATATATATATATTCACATTTACGGAGGTTATGGGCTTAATATCAATCCAAGTAATATGAAACCAATTAAGTTCTTATATTAAACATAATTTTGCATTGTTATCTTTATCATTACTAAATTATTTGATGTTCCATCCCTTCAATTTATAATGTAATATATGGGAAATTAAGAATTTAACTGTCCATAGCCATGAACGTGATCAAGATGTACGTAGTAAATGCATTAAATGTAGTAAAATTGTATTAGATCGTCGTCTATTTCAGTCTAGCCACGAATTATTATATATCAGAACTGATGATCAAATTGTAATACCTTGGGTTAATGAAAGCACTAATTAAAAGCAACAACCAGCATATCTCAAGGCTTATACATCTTTACACTTTCTTTAAAAAACTATGTATGAGAGCAGATCGTCACAGATAGGAACTCCTGAGTTAATTGTTCGAGGCTGAGTTCATACACTGACTAGTACACTGAGCAGTCGTCATTATGGTAAGGAATGCTTCCTAAGACACTGATCAGCCTTACAGTAGGTAAATCCCAAGAACACTTTCATTAGAAATGCTGCAGCTCCCCCTATTGGTATGGATAAGTTGAGCGTATTAGAGGATGAAATCAAAGTTATATTGCTCTTCAGACTCTGCTCTGTAATGTGTAGTCAGCCAGGAAACAACAAAGCCAGAATACATTTGTGCTATATCGAATGGTACCACTGTCAATGATCTCTGACTGCGGTTTGCCTTGATGGCCCAAGGCGCATCCCTATTCCCTTTTTTGTCCATTACATTTGGCTAGGGCCTATAGGGTTCTGGTTAAAGCTTGATGCTCAGCTCAACAGTTTGAGAGCTTTAGAGTAGCGTGCTGTCTTTGGGGATACTTTGTATTTAATATGGATCCCCATTATTAAATACCTCGTCCTGGAGTCCAGCAAAGTTAAGGCAGTTTATATAATTTTAAAACATTACAATACATTCACAATCACTCTGAAACTAACTGCAGCATTTTGTTGTGTTGCAGTCATTTCAGTCGCTGTTGTAGCTGACGTGTATAGTGTTGAGTCATCCGAATACATAGAAACTCTGGCTTTACTCAAAGTCAGTGGCTTGCCGTAGGTAAAAATAAAATTTAAAAGCAAGGGTCCTAACAGCTACCCTGGGGATTTCCTGATTGTAACTGGATTATATTTGATTTGGTCCGATATACTTGGACGTGTAGTGTCAGCGTTTGTTTCTGGCATGTCATCCCTAAGTTTGCTTATCTTGCCAATGAAAAAGTAATTAAAGTAGTTTGCAATATCAGTGGGCTTTGTGATGAACGAGCCATCTGATTCAATGAATCCCTAAAATTTCATTTAAGGTGCCCAAAAGCTTTTTACTATCATTCTTTATATATTTTATCTTTGTTTCATAGTGTAGTTTATTTTTATTTAGTTTAGTCACATGATTTCTTAATTGCCATACCTTTTGCCTAATCCCTCTCAAACATACAATTGTTAAATTCCTCATCAATCCAAGGGGATTTATTAACCGTTTTTAAAGCCACTGCTCCAAAACCGCCATAAAAAAGCCAGACTACTATTTGCAACTGCACATGGGGACAAAGATTGTACTTTTTGGAGAAATGTCCTCTGGTCTGATGAAACAAAAAAAGAACTGTTTGACCATAATGACCATCATTATGTTTGGAGGAAAAAGGGGGAGGCTTGCAAGCTGAAGAACACCATCCCAACCATGAAGCACGGGGGTGCCAGCATTATGTTGTCGGGGTGCTTTGCTGCAGGAGGGACTGGTGCACTTCACAAAATAGATGGCATCATGAGGCAGGAACATTATGTGGATATATTGAAGCAACATCTCAAGACATCAGTCAGGAAGTTAAAGCTTGGTTGCACATGGGTCTTCCAAATGGACAATGACCCTAAGCATACTTCCAAAGTTGTGACAAAATGGCTTAACTTCTTAGGGCTAGGGTGCAGTATTTTGAAGTTCGGTTGAAAAATGTGCCCAAAGTTAACAGCCTGTTACTCAGACCCAGAAGCTGTCTGGGAGTATAACAGAACTGATATGGCAGGCAAAAACCCGAGCATAATCTATCCGGGATGTCTGAATCAGTCATGTCACACTGTTTTCAATTGGCATGCTATTCAAAGCCTCACAGTTTAACCCCCAGATTGCAGCTCCTATGGCTTCCACTAGATATCAACAGTCTTAGAAAAAGGTTTGAAGCTTCAATCATGAAAATCAAGGGAGTAAGACCACTTGTTCCTGAGTCCACGTCAAATGTACTGTTTTGGATTTGCGCGTAACAGGGAATGCGCGCTCAGTTCTTTTTCTCTTCTATTCAGCAGGTTATATTCCGTCTGAAATATTATAGTGTATATTCATTTTAGGGTATCTGAGTATTGATTACAAATGCTGTTTTACTTTTTTCAACAAACTTTATGGGTACTTTAGGGATATTGTTTGTCTGCATGGATGAAAGCCTTTGGGCAGGTGGATTACTGAACAAAACGCGCCAACCAAACGGAGCTTTATGGATATAAAGAGGAACTTTATCGAACAAAAGGACCTTTTATTGTGTAACCTGGACGCTTGGGTATGCCATCAGAGGAAGAAGGTAAGCAATTTATTTTATGCTATTTTTGAGTTTTGGGACACCTGTGCTGGTTATGTTATTATGCTAATTGAGTTTGAGTGGGGCGCTGTTCTACATTTTTTTTTTTTTTTTTTTTAAATCTGACAATGCTGTTAGATTAACAAGAGTCTAAGCTTTTGAAGAGTGTGCAGCATTAGTATTTTCATGAATGTTTGAAATTAGTATTTTTGTCATTTGAATTTGGCGCTCTGCATTTCACCGCTCTGCATTTCACACTTCTTTTACTCCCATATTTTTCAAGGTAAACGCATGAAACCTTGTCTAAAGACTTGACATCTAGTGGAAACCATAGGTACTGCAACCTGGGAGCTGGATTTAAGCATTTCCAATAGCAACTCAATGGAAAATGAGCCAGCTCACAGAATCATATTTTCTCGGATGGATTTCCCTTCTGTTATACTCACAACATTATTTTATCAGTTTTATAAACTTCAGAGTGTTTTCTATCCAATACTACTAATTATGTGCATATCCTAGCTTCTGGCCCTGAGTAACAGGCAGTTTACTTTGGGCACGTTTTTCATCCGAACTTCAAAATACTGCCCCCTAGCTCAAACAGGTTAAGGACAACATAATCAAGGTACAAAACCCTGACCTCAATCCCATAGAAAACGTATGGGCAGAACTGAAAAAACGTGTGCGAGCAAGGAGGCCTACAAACCTGACTCAGTTGCACCAGCTCCTTCAGGAGGAATGGGCCAAAAATCACCCAACTTATTGTGTGAAGCTTGTGGAAGGCTACCCGAATTGTTTGACCCAAGTTAAACAATTTAACCTCTCCAGGCTAGGGGGCAGTGTTCGGAAGTTTGGGGAGTCTGGCATGCCAAAAGTAAAATGCCTGTTGCTCAGGTCCAGAAGCTAGGCTATGCATATAATTAGTTGTATTCGATAGAAAACACTTTGAAGTTTCTAAATCGGTTAGAATAATGTCTGTGAGTATAACAGAACTTATATGGCAGGCACAAACAAGAGGAAAATCCATCCGGAAAAATGCACAATGAAAAGAATAGCTCCCAGATTGCAGTACCTATGACTTCCACTGGATGTCAACAGTCTTTATACAAGGTTTCAGACTTGTTCTTTGAAAAATGAACAAGTAGCTGTAGTTTATCATTGGGTTCCCCCTTGGGTCTGTAGTCCTGTGGCGCGAGTGACTGAGGGCGCTCCTTGTTATTTATCTCCGGTATTAACCTGTTTGGGATAAGGGGCAGTATTTTGAAGTTCGGAAGCATGTGGGGCGCTGTCCTCAGACAATCAAGTGCTATTGTTTTGCCGTTAAGCCTATTGTAAATCGGACAAAGCGGTTCAATTACCAAGATTCTAAGCTAAAGAATGGTGTACGACACCTGTATTTTCATGAATGTTTAATATTAAGAATTTTGTATTTTGAATTTCGCGCTCTGCAATTTCACAGGATGTTGTCGAGGTGGCACGCGAACGGGACACTGTTCCTTAAGAAGTTAAAGGCAATGCTACCAAATACCAATTGAGTGTATGTAAACTTCTGACCCACTGGTAATGTGATGAAAGGAATAAAAAGCTTAAATAAATAATTCTCTCTACTATTATTCTGACATTTCACATTCTAAAAATATAGTGGTGATCCTAACTGACCTGACAGGATTAAATGTCAGGAATTGTGAAAAACCGAGTTTAAATGTATTTGGCTAAGGTGTAAGTCAACTTCCGACTTCAACTGTACTGACCAGCTCAAATAGACAGAACAGTGCTATATGGCAGACCAATCCAATCTCATCTCTTGGCATGTCCAGTCCACTCATTAGCTCAGCCAATCATGGCTAGAAGACAGGTTGCTGACTTTGTATGTTGCTAAACCTAGGCTCGTAATTTTACAATTTTATTAATGTTTACAGACGGCATACAAGTTTGTTGTCAAGGCACATGAAAGTTCACGTTTGAGAAGACATTTCTGCCAAAAAACGCATTTTGTAAAAAAACTGCTCTCTTGTGAAGTAGTGACCCGCAACATACGCCTACTTTCCTGAAACGGGTCACATATATTGATGAAATCCATCCGATTACTTGTTAGATACTACTGCATGGTCGGAACTAGAAGCACAAGCATTTCGCTACACTCGCATTAACATCTGCTAACCATGTGTATGTGACAAATAAAATTTGATTTGAGATGGCTCATTCATCACAAAACCAACTGATATTTCCAACTACCCTAATACATTTTTTATTGGCAAGAAAAGCAAACTTAGGTATGACATGTCAGCAACAAACGCTGACACTACACATCCAAGTATATCAGACCAAATTATGAAAGACAAGAATTGTACTTTTAATAATTCAACTTTTGGATTTTGAATTCGGCGCCTTACCGGGTAGTGTCGGGAACGGGCGCTAGCGCCCCAGCGCTCCTTAATGATGCTTAAGAGGTTAAAGAGCCCCCTCTCCTACCTACCTATCTTAGCACCACCTGGCATGCTAACCAAAATACAGGGGGTGGTCCACCCAGGTCTTACCTAGTGTGCATAGACAGAGCGCATACTACAGGTATATGTATGCCCGCAGGCCTCTTGCCTAAGCACTCCCAAGGTGCCTTCCCCCCTGGGAGCAAAAACAGAATAATTACTAATGTAAAGTGAACAATTTCAATAATCAAAAACACAGTCCTTTTGACATACACATGCGTCTGCAGGACCTGCTACAAAATACTTTACAACAATTATACAGACCAACAACAAAACACAGGACATACCAAGAAGCTCTCTCTTCCTAACAAAGCAACACTGGCTTTTAGCCAACTGCAGAAGGAGTCGGTAATTGAAGACAGCTGTATCCCCTGACGAGAGGGCGGGGTCAGAGCTCCAATCATCAATGGGGCCGACCAATCAGCTGCTTCGAATCCAGGTAGCCATTTCCTGAAACGCGCACACACAACACAGAAACTGGGGAACATAACAACTACCGTTCAAAAGTTTGGGGTCACTTAGAAATGTCCTTGTTTTTGAAAGAAAAGTCAAAAAAATTGTCCATTGAAATAACATCAAATTGATCAGAAATACAGTGTAGAAATTGATAATGTTGTAAATGACTATTGTAGCTGGAAACGGCTGATTATTTATGGAATGTTGGTCCTAGAGCCGATGCTCTGGTACAGTTTGCAGGATGGTAGAAGAGTGAACAGTCTACAGCTTGGGTGGCTGGAGTCTTTTCAGGCCTTCCTATGACAGTGCCTGCTATAGAGGTCCTGGATGGCAGGGAGCTCGGCCCCAGTGATGTACTGGGCTGTCCGCACAATACCCTGTAGCGCTTTGCTAACCTAACTTGCTTTTCCATGCGATTTCTTCCTGTAGAGTCCATGAAATGATGATACCTTCCTAAATATTTGGTAAAATTATACATTTTGTGTATGGTTTCCTAGAAATAAGGGTGGCTCAACTTACCCCTTTGGCTCAACTCACCCACTCTCCCGTAAGGCGATATTCAACACAATCTGTTTGAATCTGTCACAATCTGTTTGAAAAGGGAGGGCTGCAAGAGTGCTGTCGTCCAAAACTAAATGAACCATGTACAGATATAGGATCTTAATTTGAGCCAGTTTGCTACAGCAGAAATATAATAAAGGGAGTCATACATTTTTAAGTGGAAATTTCAAATTTCAGAAGCCTTTTTCAACCTCAAATACCTCAAATACAACCTCAAATAAGTTTTACATAAAAACAAATAGACAACCCCACCACATTTTGTAAAATGATTCACAGTTTTTTAGCTACACGTCTTGGCTCCATGCAATCTGGAGGGACATTTTACAAGATTACTTTTCCTGTCATGATAACCACAGGCAAGGACTTACTAAGTGAATGACATCAACCTGATACAATGTTTTCAGTTTACTTTAGTACACTATCCCCAAATTCAATATCAGTGTCTATATTGCTATATTTGTACTAACAACCTTTATTAGGGGTCAAGTGTTTTGAGACTGCAAAGATTGTGAATTGTGTTGTGAGTGAATTGTATTTCACCCCTCAGAAAACATTGAGGGAAACAGTATTGTGGGTGCTGCTGCGTGTGTATCCTTGAGGGGCTCGTAGAATGTGTTGAGACAGACTGTGTCTGCACGCAAATAGATTACCCTTGTCAAGATTTATCTCTGCGACCAGCTAGCTAACTATTATAGGGGAATGATCTTGGACTGCATACAAATGTCCATTAAACAGAGCAGGCATGGAGAATCACCATGCGATGGGCATTTGATGGACAGGTATATATAGATAGTGGGAGAGTGATTGGGAACTGGCAGGCGCTAATAAAAACACACGTTTCTCGACGGATAACAGGAGCAGATAAAAACGTCAGGTGAATTATTATACGTGCTGCTGTGCGTTCTGTTGCTGACCTAACTTTGTTACCTGCCGTCTATATATATATATATTATTTTTTTCCATCGCTCAACTTTTTTTTAAATTCAACTTTGTCACTCCGGACGCTTTATCTGGACGTGTTTCGTCACGACCTCCACCAACCGAAGCTAAGTAGTAACATTAACATGATGCCTTCTAATTGCAGTCGCTTTACTCATAATATACAGGAGAACGATCGCCTTATGGCGAGGATAGCTGTGCTGCAAGCCCAGCTTCAGACGCAATCGTTAGGCAAGGGAAATGTAAGTGTAGGAAAGGATGAAACAGCGTCTGTGCCACCAGTAAGTACAGATAGTAGTATAAATCCCCTCGCACAGTCCCCGCAGCCGGACAATTTTCTCATGGCTTCTGGAAGGAAATGCTGTAGCAATGCTCAACCGGTGTCGCTCATTCAGCCGACAGAAACTTTCAACCGGTTCTCCCCATTAAGCAGCGGGTTGGAGTCAGAGGCCGAGCCTTCTCTGGTCCTCCCGAGACGGGGTCTGAGACGCCGAGGCCTCCCACCATTAGCTCTGACAAATTGAAAACTCNTTTGAGCTTCTAGTCATGAAATCTATGCAGCCTACTCAATCACTTTTTATAGCTACTGTTTACAGGCCTCCTGGGCCATATACAACGTTCCTCACTGAGTTCCCTGAATTCCTATCGGACCTTGTAGTCATGGCAGACAATATTCAAATTTTTGGTGACTTTAATATTCACATGGAAAAGTCCACAGACCCACTCCAAAAGGCTTTTGGAGCCATCATCGACTCTGTCGGTTTTGTCCAACATGTCTCCGGACCTACTCACTGCCACAGTCATATTCTGGACCTAGTTTTGTCCCGTGGAATAAATGTTGTGGATCTTAATGTTTTTCCTCATAATCCTGGACTATCGGACCACCATTTTATTACGTTTGAAATCACAACAAATAATCTGCTCAGACCCCAACCAAGGATCATCAAAAGTCGTGCTATAAATTCTCAGACAACCCAAAGATTCCTAGATGCCCTTCCAGAATCCTTCCACCTACCCAAGGACGTCAGAGTACAAACATCAGTTAACCACCTAACTGAGGAACTCAATGTAACCTTGCGCAATACCCTAGATGCAGTCGCACCCCTAAAAAAACATTTGCCATAAAAAACTAGCTCCCTGGTATACAGAAAATACCCGAGCTCTGAAGCAAGCTTCCAGAAAATTGGAACGGAAATGGCGCCACACCAAACTGGAAGTCTTCCGACTAGCTTGGAAAGACAGTACCGTGCAGTATCGAAGAGCCCTCACTGCAAAATTTCTTTTTGATACTGTCGCAAAGCTAACTAAAAAGCAGCATTCCCCAAGAGAGAATGGCTTTCACTTTAGCAGTGATACATTCATGAACTTCTTTGAGGAAGAATGATCATGATCATTAGAAAGCAAATTACGGACTCCTCTTTAAATCTGCGTATTCCTCCAAAGCTCAGTTGTCCTGAGTCCACACAACTTTGCCAGGACATAAAATCAAGAGAGACACTCAAGTTTTTAGTATCATATCTCTTGACACATTGATGAAAATAATCATGGCCTCTAAACCTTCATGCTCCATACTGGACCCTATTCCAACTAAACTACTGAAAGAGCTGCTTCCTGTGCTTGGCACTCCTATGTTGAACATAATAAACAGCTCTCTATCCACCGGATCTGTACCAAACTCACTAAAAGTGGCAGTAATAAAGCCTCTCTTGAAAAAGCCAAACCTTGACCCAGAAAATATAAAAAACTATCGGCCTATATCGAATCTTCCATTCCTCTCAAAAATTTTTGAAAAAGCTGTTGCGCAGCAACTCACTGCCTTCCTGAAGTCAAACAATGTATACGAAACGCTTCAGTCTGGTTTTAGACCCCATCATAGCACTGAGACTGCACTTGTGAAGGTGGTAAATGACCTTTTAATGGCGTCAGACCGAGGCTCTGCAACTGTCCTCGTGCTCCTAGACCTTAGTGCTGTCAGAAAGATATCAGTTTGTCTCTGTGGATGGTTTGTCCTCTGACAAATCAACTGTAAATTTCCCCAAGGCTCTGTTTTGGGACCACTATTGTTTTCACTATATATTTTACCACTTGGTGATGTCATTCGGAAACATAATGTTAACTTTCACTGCTATGCGGATGACACACAGCTGTACATTTCCATGAAACATGGTGAAGCCCCAAAATTGCCCTCCCTGGAAGCCTGTGTTTCAGACATAAGGAAGTGGATGGCGGAAAATGTTCTACTTTTAAACTCTGACAAAACAGAGATGCTAGTTCTAGGTCCCAAGAAACAAAGAGATCTTCTGTTGAATCTGACAATTAATCTTGATGGTTGTACAGTCGTCTCAAATAAAACTGTGAAGGACCTCGGCGTTACTCTGGACCCTGATCTCTCTTTTGACGAACATATCAAGACTGTTTCAAGGACAGCTTTTTTCCATCTACGTAACATTGTA
>QNTS01001688.1:127531-156828 GCA_003317085.1 Hucho hucho | reverse complement strand
AAAAAAGTATTTAGTCAGCCACCAATTGTGCAAGTTCTCTCACTTAAAAAGATGAGAGAGGCCTGTAATTTTCATCATAGGTACACTTCAACTATGACAGACAAAATGAGGAAAAAAAATCCAGAAAATCACATTGTAGGATTTTTAATGAATTTATTTGCAAATTATGGTGGAAAATAAGTATTTGGTCACATACAAACAAGCAAGATTTCTGGCTCTCACAGACCTGTAACTTCTTCTTTAAGAGGCTCCTCTGTCCTCCACTCGTTACCTGTATTAATGGCACCTGTTTGAACTTGTTATCAGTATAAAAGACACCTGTCCACAACCTCAAACAGTCACACTCCAAACTCCACTATGGCCAAGACCAAAGAGCTGTCAAAGGACACCAGAAACAAAATTGTAGACCTGCACCAGGTTGGGAAGACTGAATCTGCAATAGGTAAGCAGCTTGGTTTGAAGAAATCAACTGTGGGAGCAATTATTAGGAAATGGAAGACATACAAGACCACTGATAATCTTCCTCGATCTGGGGCTCCACGCAAGATCTCACCCCGTGGGGTCAAAATGATCACAAGAACGGTGAGCAAAAATCCCAGAACCACACGGGGGGACCTAGTGAATGACCTGCAGAGAGCTGGGACCAAAGTAACAAAGCCTACCATCAGTAACACACTACGCCGCCAGGGACTCAAATCCTGCAGTGCCAGACGTGTCCCCCTGCTTAAGCCAGTACATGTTCAGGCCCGTCTGAAGTTTGCTAGAGAGCATTTGGATGATCCAGATGAGGATTGGGAGAATGTCATATGGTCAGATGAAACCAAAATAGAACTTTTTGGTAAAAACTCAACTCGTCGTGTTTGGAGGACAAAGAATGCTGAGTTGCATCCAAAGAACACCATACCTACTGTGAAGCATGGGGGTGGAAACATCATGCTTTGGGGCTGTTTTTCTGCAAAGGGACCAGGACGACTGATCCGTGTAAAGGAAAGAATGAATGGGGCCATGTATCGTGAGATTTTGAGTGAAAACCTCCTTCCATCAGCAAGGGCATTGAAGATGAAACGTGGCTGGGTCTTTCAGCATGACAATGATCCCAAACACACCGCCCGGGCAACGAAGGAGTGGCTTCGTAAGAAGCATTTCAAGGTCCTGGAGTGGCCTAGCCAGTCTCCAGATCTCAACCCCATAGAAAATCTTTGGAGGGAGTTGAAAGTCCGTGTTGCCCAGCGACAGCCCCAAAACATCACTGCTCTAGAGGAGATCTGCATGGAGGAATGGGCCAAAATACCAGCAGCAGTGTGTGAAAACCTTGTGAAGACTTACAGAAAACGTTTGACCTCTGTCATTGCCAACAAAGGGTATATAACAAAGTATTGAGATAAACTTTTGTTATTGACCAAATACTTATTTTCCAACATAATTTGCAAATAAATAAATTAAAAATCCTACAATGTGATTTTCTGGATTTCTTTTTCTCATTTCGTCTGTCATAGTTGAAGTGTACCTATGATGAAAATTACAGGCCTCTCTCATCTTTTTAAGTTGGAGAACTTGCACAATTGGCGGATGACTAAATACTTTTTTGCCCCACTGTATTTAGCTAACTCTCGTCTGACAGAAACCACAATACTATTTACAATTTATCACATCACGGGGTGAGCTCAACATTGATCAAAATTATATAGTAAAACACTTTCTAAAAATAGAAAGTGATCTAACAATGGCTAGTTTGTGCGCGCCACAATGTTTTTCGTGTCAACCAAAGATAATAAGAGGACACAAGATAAGTTTGGTCTGTTTGCAGTATGCATGTTGAAGGGGGTTTGTCGTCTACAATCAGTCACTTCCCTTCATTCACTTCTGGAAGTTTACTCAAAAGATGAGTGAACCATTCCTTCACCTAATTATAACATATTTGGTCTGAGTGACGTTTATGTGACACCCAGAATGCATTGTACAATGTCAACAAACATGGTGCAACACCTAGCTGGCAAATAGCTTAGCTCATCATAATCAGTACAACCCTTGAAAAAGTATTTTACACACATCATAACTGTCCATTATAATCTTTGCAATAATCGGAATGCATAGTTTGCCACCAGAACTTGAAAACATAAATAAAACTGTAAATACATTATGCTCCATACATACATACTGTATGTATGTTACAGTAGAAACGACAACATGATATACAGAAAAAAAGGCACTTACATTGATTGGAACGCACACATGTCCAAAGTTATGATTGTAAAAAAAACTAGGAAGCCAACAAGCCAGAATTGTGCAAGGGCTGTTCTGACTAGAGATGAGCAGTATTTTCATACTTGATCTGGGGAAACAATGGGGAAGTGCTTGGGTTCTCGTCAAAGAGAGAAGTGTCTGAAGAGAGAAGTTTGTACGGCACAGTAAAGTCTCAAACATAAATAGTCCCCGACAGTGAAATGGGCTACAGTGTTTCTTCCTTTAAAAGTTACAAGCTTATGCCACAACCATTTGTGGTAGATGGTGGCATTCTGTCATTGCACCACACTATCACAAGGGGGAGTTAGAACACTGATCTATCATGTGGTGGAATTATTGCAATCAAAAGGAGAGACTTAAATTTCTTCAAAACAATCAAACTTTATTATTTAATTACTGCAGTAATGGAGCTGGTCGGTAATCACCCCTGTACTCAACGAGCTGGTTTGAGACACAGCATTCTATAGCAAAGTCCAACCTCCTTTAGTCTACATGACACACAACAGATGCATGGAATGGGTTACAAGGTTTAGATTTGTATGAAAGATACTTATAATTCACAGCAGACAGTATCTGTTGTAAAAACAGTTGGCGCCATCTCCCCCTGGTACCCCAGTACAGAAACATTAACTCACGCTCTGGAATGCGGTATCCCCAAAGACATTGTAAATCTCCTGTCAGTGTTATCTCCCAGAGGCCCACTTTCAGTTCACACAGACACAATAGAGAGTTCTAAGAACCCTCTATTCTGTTGCAAAAAAACTATAATTTGATGCAATAAAAGTATTATAACATAATCATGTAATTTCCACCATAATCGGTAGTCTAAAATGTGCCAATTAATGGAGGCATTTTCAGTCTGAGAGTCTCTCGTCTGGCACGAGAGTCCTGTATCAGGCAACAACAACAAAACTGCCGGTGGTCCTGGAGTTAACAGAGAACTAGGGTAAATACAATGGGGGAATTTCACTTGACATGTGGACTGATGATTTTCGAAAAATAGGCACGGTGGGCTTTTGGTTTCTCTCCCTCTAAAAACAGAAACAAAATAATTCTAAATAACAAACTAGTTTTATTTACAAATTAGGAAGAATGTCTCACCCCAAAAGTAAGGAACTTGTCTGTCGGCCCTGCATTAAAAACCAAAATTGGTTAAAGAAAATTGTGATAAATAAAAATATATATCACCGTCTCTAACGCAAGTCAGTTCCCTTTCATAATCCATCCTTATTTACAAAGCGATTATTATTATTATTATTATTATTATTATTAACCCTGCGTTATAATTATATAAAAGCCCCTTAGATATTCTCACAGACCAGATTTGCCCGAATGAAAAATGCCCCTTAGATATTAATTTAGAATCCTCCAATCCTCTAAATTGAATTATTGGCGGAGAGTCACGTCATTGGCGGAGAGTCAGGCGGCATTGGCGGAGTTGAAGAAGGCGAGGAACGAGATGGAGTCACAATCCATGCCAGGCAAACATGCAGATGTTTATTTCATCTACATTTTAGTTGCAACAAGTTAGATCGGGTTTAAATCAGGAGACCTACATATTTTTAGATATACTGTAGGCCTACCGTAGGCGACATGAGTCTCATTAGTGTTGAATAACGTGCTGTTAAAATTGTTGTAGGTCTTTTATTCATTTATTTTTATTTAACCTTTATTTTACTACAGAAAGGTCTACTTACTCTGCTGGTGTCTTGACCCAGTTTATGCCCTCATTTGCAATGCAAACCATAACGAAATGCTTTGGGAATAAATGGAAGAGGCAAGTGGAAGGGAGAAAAGGTCAGTAACGTCTTTGTCAGCCCTGGAGGCCTTTAGAAAACATGTTTTCACAAAGGCTCTTAGCAGGACAATAGACACAATGTGGTCCCAAAAACACCTCTCTGACATAGGGTCCAGCATATCTCTTGTTGATGTCTCGCCAGCTTGAATGTCTCGCCAGCTTTGATCCATGCCTGGGCCTGCAGTACGCAAAGTTCATTGTTTGTCAGACGAATCATTGGGTCGAAACTACAGAATAGTACTAAACAAGAGAACACAAATGGTTAATGTTCTGAAAAAAGAATAACGAATAATAATATATATATATATATATATATATATATATATATTTATATACAGTGAGGGAAAAAAGTATTTGATCCCCTGCTGATTTTGTACGTTTGCCCACTGACAAAGAAATGATCAGTCTATAATTTTAATGGTAGGTTTATTTGAACAGTGAGAGACAGAATAACAACAAAAAAATCCAGAAAAACGCATGTGAAAAATGTCATAAATGGAATTGCATTTTAATGAGGGAAATAAGTATTTGACCCCCTCTCAATCAAAAAGATTTCTGGCTACCAGGTGTCTTTTATACAGCGCTATCAGATTTGAGATTTCAAAAAGGCTTTACGGCGAAAGCACAACATTTGATTGTTTGAGGGTAGCACCTCTAAATTTTATGCATTAGCATAAATCCATAACCCAACACAGGTCTCACAAAACGCATAAAATCGCAATTATAAAATCGCTTACCTTTGATGAACTTCTGCTGAGGGCTTCCCAAGTGTCCAACGAAGACAATCCATGCTTCTTTGGTTAGAAAAAGTCATTTATTATATCCATAAATCTCTGTTTGGTTGGCGTGTTATGATCATAAAATCCACCGTTGAGTCGCCCATTGAACCGTGAAGAGAACACGTTCAAATTATACCTATACACTTTCTACAAACAAATCAAACATAATTTTTAATGTATCCTTAGGTATCCTTTTGGGTATATTTGCTGTAATATTTCAACCGGACGATAACGTGAACGACAGGAAAGAAAAATAAAGTGGTGCGCGTTCACAATCTCGCGCCCGTCAAACCTTGTTTACAAAAGTGGTCGAAAGTGGACAATTTCCTGTCCCCAACCGTTCTGGTCACTGCTAGAATTCCCAGTCTTTGACTGTTGACTGTTGACATCTAGTGGAAGCCATAGGTACTGCAGTCTCAGTCCTACATAAAGTTGTTTGCAATAGGCACAATGGAGAAGATGCTCATTTACAAAAAAAACTGCAAATCCGGATGGATTTTCCTCGGGTTTTCACCTGCTATATCACATCTGTTATACTCACATACATTATTTTAACACTCTTAGAAACATCAGAGTGTTTCCTATCCAATAGTACTAATTATGTGCATATCATATTTTCTGGGCCTGAGTGGCATGCATTTTACTTTGGGCACGCCAGACACTCCAAAACCGTCACCTCGGGAGCCGCTCCCTAAGAAGTTAAAAGAAGGAAGCATGGACAGGATAAAAACTATTCCAGAACATGCATCTATAGTAGTTTGCAATAAGGCACTAAAGTAAAACTGCAAACTAAATCAACTTTGTGTCCTGAATACAAAGCTTTATGTTTGGGGCAAATCCAACAAAACACATAACTGAGTACCACTCTTCATATGTTCAAGCGTTGTGGTGGCTGCATCATGTTATGTATGCTTGTCATCAAAAAGGACTAGGGAGTTTTTTCGGATAAAAAGAAGTGGAACAGAGTTAAGCACAGGCAAAATCCTAGAAGAAAACCTGGTTCAGTCTGCTTTCCAACAGACAAATTCATCTTTCAGCAAGACAATAACCTAAAACACAAGGCAAGATATGCACTTAAGTTGCTTACGAAGACGTCTTTGAATGTTTCTGAGTGGCCTTGTTACAGTTTTGACATAAGTCGGCTTGAAAATCTATGACAAAACATGAAAAGGTCTGTTTAGCAATGATCATCAACCAACTTCAACCAACTTGAAGAAGTTTTAAAAGAATAATGTAATGCAACTGGGGTTTTACTAGTCTTGCATTGGTGGACCGATATATCGTTTTTCTCGCCCCCCTTGGCGAAAAAAATCACATCGCCACCCCAACCTACTTCCAGCGGCTATGTTTCATTCTCAATAAATTGTTAAATTCTAAAAACTTGTTTTTGCTTTGTCATTATGGGGTATTGTGTGTAGAATGGTGAAAATAATTGAATAAGGTATTTCAGGTGTAAACTATAGTTCCATCACATTGAGCCCCCAACCATACTTGGGAAGAAGAAAGTAAAAAAACAGGAAATCACAAAGCTCATCCCTAGTGCACATTTAGGGTTTGGAGTCGTCTGCCACAGTTGACAACGTGCTAATGGAAAGACAGTCCACCTGCAAGAAAAGACCTCTCCATGACACGGCTGCAGTCTCCCGCGAGTGCCATTTGGGATCGATGGGAAGGAAAGATGGAGGATTTCAGGAGTTGAGGAGAGGAGGCTACCCCTACCCTGGTCATCAGCCCTGCACCCACCTCAGTAATTCGCCAAAGCCTCCCCCATTTCTCCTTCTCCCAAATCCAGTTAGCTGATGTTCTGAAAGAGCTGCAAAATCTGGACCCCTACAAATCAGCCCGGGCTAGACAATCTGGACCCTTTCTTTCTAAAATTATCTGCCGAAATTGTTGCAACCCCTATTACTAGCCTGTTCAACCTCTCTTTCGTGTCGTCTGAGATTCCCAAAGACTGGAAAGCAGCTGCGGTCATCCCCCTCTTCAAAGGGGGAGACACTCTTGACCCAAACTGCTACAGACCTATATCTAAGGTCTTTGAAAGCCAAGTTAATACTGTGTCTTAGAGGTTTCTGTCCATGACTGATACAACCCGAAAAAGCATTAAAAGACAGAGTTAATGAGTACCTGAGGTCACCGTGAAGGTCTGGACATGGCCTGCTCTCCCTTAAGGAATTAGGCACTTTACCATGACTACTACAGTATGTACTGTAGGCAATGTTTACTTGTCAGACTGCACAGTAGTCTAATAAACAAATGCAGGCGGCTTATATCTTCAAAATGCTTTCAATGATTTATTATCCAAATGTTTAACCTCTTAACTTCTTAGGGAGCAGCGCACAAGGTGACCGTTTTGGAGACCCTGGCGTGCCCAAAGTAAAATGCCTCCCATTCAGGCCCAGAAAATAGGATATGCACATATTTAGTACCATTGGATAGGAAACACTCTGAATATTCTAAAGGTGTTAACCATTTGTCTGTGAGTAAAACAGAACGGATATGGCAGGCGAAACCCCGAGGAATTTCTGTCCTGGAAAAAGTGGTTTTGACAGGGTGCCTCATTTGGAACCCCTCCCTCAAGAAAATGCCCATAAAAGGGCATATGAATGCAGTACCTATCGCTTCCTCTAGATGTCAACAGTCTTGAGACAGTGTTCAGATATTTTTGGGATGCCTTAGAGCAGAGAAGAAGAGAAAACAGGAAGAGTCCCCTTGAATGTCAACAGAAGAGAGCGCGCGCTCCCGAGAAGGCACGCTCTGTGTTTTTTTCCGTTCTTATCGCTCAGTTTATATTCCGGTTGATTTATAATAGTAAATATACGTAAAAGTGTTCCTAAGGATACATTTAAAATGATTTTTGATTGTTCTTGGACAAGTTTATAGGTTTATGTTGAACGAGTTCTCGTCACGTTTCAATGGAGGAGTGGAGGCTGTAGTTTCTGATTATAACACGCGAACCAAATGGAGATTTATGGATATAATACATTACTTTTTCTAACAAAAGAACCATGGATTGTCTTCGTTGGACACTTAGGAAGACCTCACCAGAAGTTCTTCAACAGGTAATTGATTTGTTTTCGCTGTGAAATGTGTTTTGTGTGAACCGTGAAGGCTAATGAATTCATGGTAATGAAAAAAATATGTTAGGTGCTACCCTCAAACAATCAAATGTGGTGCTTTCGCCGTAAAGCCTTTTTGAAATCTGACAACGCTGTGATATTGCCAAGAAGCAGAGCTTTTGATGACTATGAAACACTTGTATATTGATGCATGTTTAATAATTCATCTTTTGGATTTTGAATTTGGCGCTTTGCATTTCACCTGGTAGTGTCGGGAGTGGGGCGCTAGCGCCCCAGCGCACCTTGCTGCTCCTTAATAATATATCTGTGATAATATCTAAGGGGCTTTTATATCATTCAAAATTAATTAATAATAATAATAATCGCTTTGTTTAAAGTGAGCGAGAAAAAGGCCATTCTTGAACATGGGGTGAGACATTGTTACTAATTTGTAAATAAAGCCAGCTTGTTATTTACAATGATTTATTTCTGTTTTTAGAGGCAGAGAAACCAAAAGCCTACAGTTGCCTCATGAGTTTCCCAGTCGCAGCCTGCACAGGTATTGATCCAGCATCTATAGGTCTTAGACCACAATTATCAGTTTCTATTTGGTTTATGTTTCCCATTCATTGTCAGTTAGAGACACATTTAGCGCCTTGGGACCCAAAAGCATAATCCGTGATCTAACTCCCCCTTGCAGTGGTCTGGAGCAATGAAGCAGTGGCGCAGGGTAACGTACTAAACTACACATTACCTCTAAGTCCCGCGGCATATTCTCAAAACTTTTAATTGTTCTATTAGTTCTGTAAAACAATGGTAATGCTCATGGCGTCACATAAGTATTAGCTTGCGTTGTATCCTTTGAAGCTGCCCTGACCTTATCATGACCATTGCATTAGCCTGTGTATTAATTTGGCCTGTTTAGCACAGCTCTGCCCTGCCCCGTTGTGGAGCTCTTCAGTTATTATGTGACTTAATTTTAATATTGATGTATTGCAATATCCTGATATTTTGTTCTAAGTATTAATAATTCCTCTTTATTCTGTACTTTCAGAAATCACACACAGTAATGAACACAACTTGCCAACATCATAAGTGGAACTGGACATATTTCTTGCTGAAGATTGAGGAAAGGTTTTGTATGATAGCTAGAAACATACTGTTTGGAGAGGGAGTAGGGAGAATGAGGGAGTGGAGAGGATGATGATGATGATGATGATGATGATGATGATAGAGTGTGGAGGTGGGTTAGATATTGTCGATATAATTGCATAATGGAACTGTATTTGATTTGTATGTGAACTGTATGTCCAATTAAAAAAACGTTGTTCAGTAATCATCTCACTTATTAGCTGATGAACTGTGTGGCCATTGAGGAGTGTCGATTAATGGAGAAATATCTTCTTTCTGTGTGCATGACAGAAAGCTGTATATCATGTTTGCCTTATCCACTGCCCCCATTTTGTGATTATAGTCAAGCACACAGTCTGGTTTGACCTTTCTCTCTCCCGTCAAGTGGTCCACCTTCCCTGTGGCTCTTTCTTTTTCTGTAGCTCCAAGGCATAGCAATTGGTCTCCTCCACCATGTCTCCCACCAGCTCCTCTGTCAGAAACAGCTTGAAGCACTCTGCCTCAGAGGGAGATGGCAAGCGGATTTGGACTCCAGACTGGGACTCAAAGCCAACAGCAAGGCCAGGAGGGGTGAAATAGCTGGCGGCCTTCCAGCTACCGCAGACCTGTACTTCACCCACTGTTGGTCTGCCTCCATCACCACCAGCTTCTTCAGCGGGACCTGAGACTTCATTGGTGGGCAAGGGGTACTCAGACTCAGGGTTTTCAATGTCCACAAGGTTAGGGGGGCAGCTCCTCACTGTCACTGTCAGAATCCGATTCCTCACTTTCATACTGGTTCCTCACTGAATCATTGCCAGAATTTACAAAAATCTCCCGAATTTCTGCATTTGTGCGTTGCCTCTTTTTGAAAGACATTGCTAATGCTACTGCTTAGCTAACTAGCTACATACATAAACAACAACACTGACTGTCTCCAAGTGAGTGTCAGGGGTGACGTGATTGGCTACCGGTGTGATGATGCTGATGATTTGCTTCCACAGATGGTTTGTTTACATAGCAGTTTAGGATAGCAGGCTAGGCGAACCAAGCAGCAGGTTAGTTGATTTAACCTAGGAGGTTAAGATAAGGTTAAGGTTAGGAAAAGGGTTAGCGTTAGGCATAGCTACAATGATAGTTTTCAACAACTGTTGTCCCCGACCACTAGATAGAGCTCGGCCTAGCTACTCCATCTAGCCACAACAGTAGTAATGTAAAGAAACACATGTTCAGTATCATAACACCGGCATGGGCCAATTGTATCAATAAATCACTATCAGAAAATGTTTTTTGTGGTAATAATTTCTTTATTTACTGCTATTCACGTTTTCAAGTTCTGATAACACATCATGCATTCTTGGATAGACAGTAATGGACCTATATGATGTGTGTAAAATACTTTTTTGAAGGTTGTACTGATTATAATGAGATAATGCTAAGCTATTTGCCGGCTATGTGTGTAGCCATGTTTGTTGACATCATTCAATGCATTCTGGGTGTTACGTAAACGTCTGTCAGACCAAAGATGTTATAGCAAAATGAGGTAAAGGGATGGTTCACTCGTGGTTCGAGTAAACTTCTGGAAGTGAATTATGGCAAGTAGTGTAAATGATAGAAGACGACACACCCCCTTAGCTTTCATCATGCATACCGCAAACAGATCCAACTCATCTTGTCATCTTTTCTTATCTTTGGTTGACGTAGAAAAACAAACATGGTGGCACGCACAAACTCTACCACCATCTGATTACTTTCGACACTTAGAAAGTGTTTTACTAAATTATTTTGATCACTGGTGAGCTCACCTGGAATGTGATGAAAATGGTAAATAGTAATTGTTATTAGTTAATTCATATTATGGTTTCTATCAGCCGAGAGATGGCTAAATGACAATTTGTGTTAGCTCAGTCTTTTTACTCAGTTAGCTAGGACTAATGTAGCCTACATTTTCTGATTTGGATGAGAATTGTGTTATTCTTTTGCTATTTCTATGAGTGTCTGAGCATTGCATCCAAAAATAAACTGCTCAGATTGAGGACATAACGTGGTAAAGACTGTTGGTGCAAAAAAACTCTGTGATAAAAATAGTTTGGCCAGCTCAAACACTGACTGTTGAATCAATCGTAGCTAGAGTTCTAATCACAACAGTTTGAGTGTACGTTGGAGGGACCACTGTAGAATGATCACACCCATGTGCTCATACGCGTCAAAGGGTTAATGTTCTAGACGCATTTAATGGAACGTTGCAAGAACATTCCTGTGTCCAGCTTTCTGAGGGTTAACTTCTTAGGGAGGTGACGGTTTTGGAGAGTCTGGCGTGCCCAATGCAAAATGCATGCCACTCAGGCTCAGAAAATAGGATATGCACATAATTAGTACTATTGGATAGGAAACACTCTGAAGTTTCTAAAAGTGTTAACACAATGTCTGTGAGTATAACAGAACTCATTTAGCAGGCAAAAACCAGAGAAAAAAACAGTTTCTGGTGACCTTTGGCTCTGTTAGACACACTCCCTATTGAATCCATTTGTTACCAGGACTGAGACTGCAATACCTATGGCTTCCACTAGATGTCAGCAATCTATATACAAAGACTCAGAGAGATTGGAGTAAGCAGAACGAATAGGTACAGGAAATGGCATGGGGACCTGAAATGTCAACAAGTTTTCTCGGGCGCGAGTCTGGCTGGCGCGCCCCACTTTATTTTACTTATATAAGGTATAGGTGACCATCCGAGTGAAATATTATCGCTAATATTCATAAAAGGACAGCTAAGGATGCATTTTAACTGGTATTTGATTTGTTTAGGAAAGGTTTATAGGTATATTTTTTAAACGCGTTCTCTTCACGTTTCAATGGGCGATTCGACGTTGGATTTTCTGAACATAACGCGCCAACCAAACTGAGATTTATGGATATAATAAATGACTTTTTCTAACCAAAGAAGCATGGATTGTCTTCGTTGGACACTTGGGAAGCCCTCAGCAGAAGTTCATCAAAGGTAAGCGATTTTAGCGCCCCACCACTCCGTAAGTAGTTAAGAGAATATTCCATCAACTTCCCACCAAACATACACAGAACATGGTTGCCATGTTCTCAGAATGTAAGATATTAATGTTCTAGGCACATTTCATGGGAACGGTGCACAAATATTTCTGTGTATCAGTTGTCAGGACGTCTCCTGAAGGTCCCAAAGAACTCTTAAAACGCCTTGTTACTGTTGCCTAGCCCATCAAGGAAAACCACTTTACAGCTGTTTTTGACTGTTGGCAAGATAAGGGATAATCACACACAGTGCTTTTAACATAGTGTTTTCAACTTACATATTTGATACACATGATTACATTGTGCATGTATACAGTAATTATTATTCAACCTGTCCTAACCCAGGATTTGACCTCACAACCTCATGATTCATAGTGCTCAGATTTTCCTATTATGCCACCATGTCTGTGTCAGTTATTAGTTAATCTGGCTATTCTCTCATCGTTGATTTAATTGACTTATTTCAACAATTTAAGGGATTTCTGTATAGTTGTCTAACGTTTGTGGGGCATAGTAAACTGTTTTAATGATACTCCTGAATCACTATGGTGAATAAAAGTGCATTCACCCTATTGCTTACACCTATCAAGTTGATCTACACAAGTGCCTAGGGAGGAAGGGTTAGTTCTGGACAGGGTCTAACTGGCCCTATAAGCACATGCCCTATTGATATCCATTATTGGGACAGTAGTTAAGGTGTATATCATTTGTGCTGGTGGCCTGGGTTGGGTTCGAGACCAGCTAGGGGAAATCTCGCATTCTTAGAGATATATTAAAATAAGATTTTATTTGTAAATTGCTTAGGTGTGGACTAACAGTGAAATGCTTACTTACTTAAATTTCACTTGACATGTGGACTGACGATTTTCAAAAAATAGAAAAGGTGGGCTTTTGGTTTCTCTCCCTCTAAAAACAGAAATAAATCATTCGAAATAACAAACTAGCTTTATTTACAAATTAGTAAGAATATCTCACCCTATAAGGGCTCAGGGCCAGACCCAGATGCAGACACGGGAGGCAGATGGTTTGAGTGTTTTATATTTATTAGTTCCAAAAGGGTTAGGCAAGAGAATGGTCGTGGACAGGCAAAAGGTCAAAACCAGATCAGAGTCCAGGAGGTACAGAGTGGCAGGCAGGCGGGAGGTCAGGGCAGGCAGACTGGTCAGGCAGGCGTGTACAGAAAACAGGCAAGGGTAAAAACCGTGAGGACTAGCAAAAGAGAAAATAGCAAAAGCAGGAGCATGGGAAAAACACGCTGGTACACTTGACACAGGCAAGACGAACTGGCGCAGAGAAACAGGAAACACAGGAATAAATACACTGGGGAAAATAAGCGACACCATGAGGGGGTGGAGACAATCACAAAAACAGGTGAAACAGATCAGAACGTGACACACCCCATGTTCAAGAATGGTCTTTTTCCCCTTTATTCAGATTACAATCGCTCACTTTCAGTTATTTGAAAGAAATCATCTCCAAAATAGCGTTAATTTTTAAACAAGCCATAAAAAGTTGGTTGCAATTTCAGCAAAAAAAAATTAAGTTAGGAACTTGTCTGTAAATGTTGATAGATAAAAATATATACCACCGCGGTCTCTTACGCATGTCATTTTCCTTTCATAATGCTTCCTTATTTACAGAGTGATTATTATTATTAACCCTGCATTATAATTGTATGAAAGCCCCTTAGATATTCTCACAGACCAGATTTGCCCTAACGAAAAATGCCCCTTAGATAAAAATTTAGAATCTTCCAATCCTCTAAATTGAATTATTGGCGGAGAGTCACGTCATTGGCGAAGAGTCAGACGTTGTTGAAGAGGGCGAGGAACGAGATGGAGTCACAATCCATGCCAGGCAAACATGCAGATGGTTATTTCAACTACATTTTAGTTGCATTATTCGATCGCATTTAAATCTGGAGACCTACATGAAGAGATTTTTTTTTTAGATATACTGTAGGTCTACCGTAGGCGCGGGAGTGGGATTTTTTTTTTTTTGTGCTGTTAACTACTTAGGGAGAGGGATTTGTTTTTCACAGCGAAAACAAATCCCTTACCTTTTGAAGAACTTCTGCTGAGGGCTTCCCAAGTGTCCAACAAAGACAATCCATGGTTCTTTTGTTAGAAAAAGTCATTTATTATATCCATAACTCTCAGTTTGGTTGGTAAGTTATGATCAGAAAATACAGCGTCCACTCGCCCATTGAACCGTGAAGAGAACTCGTTCAACCTATACCTATAAACTTGTCCAAGAACAATCAAACATCATTGATAATGTATCCTTAGGAACACTTTTATGTATATTTAGTATAATATTTCAACCGGATAATAAACTGGGCGATAGGAAAGGAAAAAACCACAGCGCGCGCAAGGCCATGAACGCGCATCCTGTTCTGTTTACATCTGGTGACCACTTCCCAATTCTTCTTCTATTGCCATCCAGAGCAACTAAACAGAATCAAAACACTGTCTAGAGACTGTTGACATCCAGTGGAAGCAATAGGTACTGAAATCTTACTCCCTTATTTGGTCATTTTCAATAGGGAGGGGTTCAAAATGAGGCAATGTGTCAAATATACTTTTTCCAAGACAGAAATTCCTCAGGTTTTCGCCTGCTATATCCGTTCTGTTATACTCACAGACAATATCTTAACACTCTTAGAAACTTCAGAGTGTTTCCTATCCAATAGTACTAATTATGTGCATATCCTATTTTCTGAGCCTGAGTGGCAAGCATTTTACTTTAGGCACGCCAGACTCTCCAAAACCGACCCCTCAGCTGCCGCTCCCTAACAAGTTAACTTCTTAGGGAGCGGTGGGGCACTACCAGGTGAAATGCAAGGCGCCAAATTCAAAATCCAAAAGTTGAATTCTTAAACATGCATCAATATACAAGTGTTTCATAGTCATCAAAAGCTCTGCTTCTTGGCAATATCACAGAGTTGTCAGATTTCAAAAAGGCTTTACTGCGAAAGCACCACATTTGATTGTTTGAGGGTAGCACCTAACATATTTTCCCCATTACCATGAATTCATAAGCCATCACGGTTCACAGAAAACACATTTCACAGCGAAAACAAATCAATTACCTTTTGAAGAACTTCTCCTGAGGGCTTCCCAAGTGTCCAATGAAGACGATCCATGGTTCTTTTGTTAGAAAAAAGTAATGTATTATATCCATAAATCTCCGTTTGGTTGGCGCGTTATAATGACATAATAGAGCGTCGACTCCTCCATTGAAACTTGAAGAGAACTCGTTCAACTTATACCTATAAACTTGTCCAAGAACAATCAAACATAATTTAAAATGTATCCTTAGGAAAAATGTTATGTATAAATAGTATAATATTTCAACCGGAATATAAACTGGGCGATAAGAAAGGAAAAAACCAAAGAGCGCGCCAGCCGTGAACGCGCGTTTACTTCTATTGACATCTGTGTGGCCACTTCCTTATTCGTCTTCTTCTATGCTCTAAAAGCATCTAATAAGAATCAGAACACTTTCTCGAGACTGTTGACATCCAGAGGAAGCAATAGGTACTGCATTCATATGCCCTTATATGGGCATTTTCATAAGGGAGGGGTTCTAAATGAGGCAATGTGTCAAAACCACTTTTTCCAGGACAGAAATTCCTCGGGTTTTCACTTGCCATATCCGTTCTGTTATACTCACAGACAAAATGTTAACACTTTTAGAAAATTCTGAGTGTTTCCTATCCAATGGTACTAAATATGTTCATATCCTACATTCTGGGCCTGAATGGGAGGCATTTTACTTTGGGCACGCCAGACTCTCCAAAACCGACACCTCAGCTGCCGCTCCCTAAGAAGTTAAATTACTCACATTGTGTTTGCCAATGCCCCTAAGATTATGTACATTTGATGCAGCATTATGATGAGTCATTGTCACAATGGTAGGGATTAACTGAGCTGGTCCTGGATCATTTACCAGTCATTCTTTCAACACAGCCTTGAAATGAGTGGACAGAGTCCAGGAGCCAAGATTATTCTATTTCCAGAAGGTGTCAAAGTTATCAGTAAAAGTGACTCCAGCAGAGCTACAGTAGTCGTTTAGCCAAATGTGTAATGCCAGCAGTCTGCTGAATCATTCACACCTGCGGCCCAACGATGGTACTGAACCTGAAATTGTTGGCCATTTTTTTGAGTTTTTTAATGCTATAATCAGCTCTTTAAAATCAATTTTCAAATGTTCCGAGCTAGCCCTTCTTATGTAATTTGACCCCACATGGACTACGACAGTGTCAGCTCCTGACATCTGTGATAGAACAGTCGGAAGCAGCCTTGTTATGTCTTGTACTCATGCTCCTGGGTAGCACAGGGTTTTTGCCTTGGAGACCGAGATGTTTCTCACCATAGATCTGCCTATGATGAACGCTGGTGATGTTGAATGGGCCGGTCTCTCAGGCAGCGTTACGGTCTGGTGAGGCTGGGAGCTACTAGGATCTGAACCCGAGGTAGAAGCCACCGGAGAGGGAGACAGAGCCGAGGACGAAGACGCAGGTACCTCCGGATCCGATCTTGATTGGGAAGGGGTGGATCAGCTTAATATTGCGGAAGATTGTATCCCCCACATATATAACATTCTATTGGTTTCAAGAATTCTATATAGTAATTTAAATCGAAAAATGCGAAGTTTTGAATCCGGCGTTGTTTTGCGTATCAATTCGTAAACCATATGCCATGGAATGGGTACATCGAAAATCTCTTCCCAACTATTTAGCAATTTATATGGCACAGCTATTAGTTTTTTGGTCCTTAACCCATTTTATAAGATTCCCCAAAATTGAAATATTCTAGGCATTTATATATAAAACTCCAGTTGTACTTTATTGTTTCCAGTACTTGTCTTATATTATCTCCAATGTATCGTCCATGTAAAAAACCTGTCTGATGAGGATGAATAATATCTGACAATACTTTTTTAATTCTATGAGTGTTATAGATTTTATGTTTAATGACAATGTTTGTACATCTAAGAATATTCCATTCTGAAAATGTATGCAATAGAGATAGGGTTATAAGACAAAATGGTAGTCCAATTAATGTGTGTGTTTAGAGTGGAACAGGCTGGTACAACTTGACCTAGGGAGTATCTGTGAGAACAAAGCATTCTTAGTTCTAACCAGACATATGTGGGAAGGCTTCTGGTCCTAGGGACGGGAGGGACAGTTAGGAGCTGTCCAAGGTTGACTTATGTTGCAAAGATTGTGATAAGGAATGAATGTGGGTACTGTGGGAAAATACTATTTCCTGGAAAGGGTGGGGAATATGGTGGGGCCTTTGTATTTTTTGTAATTCAACATTGTACCATATAAAAGACTGTGTACACCTTTTAAGATCAGAGCTCTCGCGGGAATAAACAATTTACCTTTGACCATTGTAGACTGGGCTCCTGTCTGTCTTATTTCAACCAGTATCTTACAAATTCTGGGTTACAGACGGAGTTGTTTAATTGAAGTTCAGTTTATGAACATTGAGAACAAAATTTCTATAACAATGAGCAAAGCATTTTGCAAGGATTTTTGCATCACAACACTGAAGTGTAAGAGGTCTCCAATTTTTTTAATGGACTGGATCTTTATATGTACCACTTGGGTCCTGTTTCAGTAATAATGATATCAGACCTTCTTGTTGCATGTCTGATAATCTACCATTTATATATGAGTGGTTAAAACATGCTAATAATGGTCCTCTGAGTATATAAAAAAAATATATTGTATACTTCCACTGGTATGCCATCCAGCCCTGGAGTTTTCCCTGCTTTAAAGGCTTTAATTGCATCAAGAAGTTCCTCCTCTGTAATTTGGCCTTCACATGAATCTTTCTGTACAGATGTTAATTTTACATTATTATTAGGAAAAATATCCATACAATTAGTTTCAGTTAATGGAGATGGAGGAGACTGAAACGAAAACATATTCCTAAAGTAATTTTCTTCCTCTTTCAAAATAAGTTTCAATACAGTTTTTTGGTAGTATTTATATATTGAATATTGAGAAAGAATTTGGTAAATTTTTCGCCATATTCCATCCAGTTCCCTTTATTTTTATAATATATTACACTGGATCTTTTTTGAATAAGTTCCTCCATTTCTTTTTGTTTTTTCTCTAACTTATTCTGTGCCTCTATGGTACAGTTTTTATTGCTATCTAACTGTACTGTTAGTCCTTCAATTTCCTTTGTTATTATGGACTCTTTCGATCTAAATTGCTTTTGTTTTATAAATGAGTACTGAATTGCATGGCCTTTAAAGGCACATTTAAAAGTGTCCCATACGATAAGGGGATCTGCTGTACCTATATTATGTCTGAAAAAGTCAGTTATAAATTCTTCTGTCCTAGTTCTAAACAATTTATCATCTAGTAGGCTTTGATTAAATTTCCAATATTCTCGCCCACGTGGAAATTCTGTAAGAGTAATATATATGCCAATTATGTGATGATCCGACCGCATTCTGTCCCCTATCAACACTTTTTTTACTTTTGGTGCCAGAGAGAATGGCATAAGAAAGTAGTCAAGACGACTAGCTTGATTAAGCCTCCGCCATGTATATCTCACTAGGTCAGGGTATTTAAGTCTCCATATATCCACTAATTCCAATATATCCATGACATTCATGATTTCCTTAAGTGCCTGAGGGTGATAGTTTGTAGTGTGATTTCCTTTCCGGTCCATAGAGGTATTTAAGACCGTATTAAAATCTCCCACCATAATAATAGTGTTGTAGTCTAGTGTTGATTGTAGAGTTAATACATTTGTATATATATATTTTCAAAGAAGCTTGGATCATCACTATTTGGACCGTATAGGTTAATAAGCCATATCTGTTTACTGCCCAATAACATATTTAAAATAATCCATCTACTTTGATGATCTGTTTGGACAATTTGCACATTTGGATCAAAATTACTGTTAATTGAAACCATCACCCCTTTTGAATTTCTTTGCCCATGGGAGAAATATATTTCGCCCCCCCAGTCCTTTTTCCACAAAACTTCATCTAAAATTGTTGAATGAGTTTCCTGTAAACAATAGATATTATATTCCTTCACTTTTAGCCAGGTAAATACTGATCGTCTTTTCTTATTATCTACTAAGCCATTACAATTGTAACTTGCTATACTTATTTCACCACTTACCATATTGAGACACAACTTTCAATTCTATTTATCAAAATATATGTTTGTAAACGTACCATTAAAAAGTAACATGATGATTGAGTGTCTATATAGGTGTACCATGATATTTGTATTGCTACTAAGAAAACCTCCAATTGGTCCCCACTATTCCACCCACTAAAAGCCCTCCTCATCCCGAGTTGGTTTCGAGAGGGGTCGGGAGACACTGTGGCCCCTTCTGACGATACCCCCGGACAGGGCCAAACAGGCAGGATATAACCCCACCCACTCTGCCGAAGCACAGCCCCCACACCACTAGAGGTATATCTTCAACCACCAACTTACCATCCTGAGACAAGGCCGAGTATAGCCCACAAGATCTCCGCCACGGCACCAGTAAGCCAGTGACTCAGCCCCTGTAATAGGGTTAGAGGCAGAGAATCCCAGTGGAGGGGAACCGGCCAGGCAAAGACAGCAAGGGTGGTTCGTTGCTCCAGAGCCTTTCCGTTCACCTTCACACTCCTGGGCCAGACTACACTCAGTCATAGGACCTACTGAAGAGATGAGTCTTCAATAAAGACTTAAAGGTTGAGACCGAGTCTGCGTCTCTCACATGGATAGGCAGACTATTCCATAAAAATGGAGCTCTATAGGAAAAAGCCCTACCTCCAGCTGTTTGCTTAGAAATTCTAGGGACAGTAAGGAGGCCTGCGTCTTGTGACCGTAGCGTACGTGTAGGTATGTACGGCAGGACCAAATNATGGAAAAAAGCTGTCCTTGAAACAGTCTTGATATGTTCGTCAAAAGAGAGATCAGGGTCCAGAGTAACGCCGAGGTCCTTCACAGTTTTATTTGAGACGACTGTACAACCATCAAGATTAATTGTCAGATTCAACAGAAGATCTCTTTGTTTCTTGGGACCTAGAACTAGCATCTCTGTTTTGTCAGAGTTTAAAAGTAGAACATTTTCCGCCATCCACTTCCTTATGTCTGAAACACAGGCTTCCAGGGAGGGCAATTTTGGGGCTTCACCATGTTTCATCGAAATGTACAGCTGTGTGTCATCCGCATAGCAGTGAAAGTTAACATTATGTTTCCGAATGACATCACCAAGTGGTAAAATATATAGTGAAAACAATAGTGGTCCCAAAACAGAGCCTTGAGGAACACCGAAATTTACAGTTGATTTGTCAGAGGACAAACCATCCACAGAGACAAACTGATATCTTTCCGACAGATAAGATCTAAACCAGGCCAGAACTTGTCCATGTAGACCAATTTGGGTTTCCAATCTCTCCAAAAGAATGTGGTGATCGATGGTATCAAAAGCAGCACTAAGGTCTAGGAGCACGAGTACAGTTGCAGAGCCTCGGTCTGACGCCATTAAAAGGTAATTTACCACCTTCACAAGTGCAGTCTCAGTGCTATGGTGGGGTCTAAAACCAGACCGAAGCGTTTCGTATACATTGTTTGTTTTCAGGAAGGCAGTGAGTTGCTGCGCAACAGCTTTTTCTAAAATTTTTGTACTAATGTAGGCAATCTATGCAAAGGACCTTACCTCTCACCAGTCTTGACATGACCAAAATTACATTATTGCAAGCAATTATTATATTAGCAAACAATTATTGTGTCTCATCCTATATTGTCCCTAACATCTTTTTATTCCTTCGCAACAGTTGTGGGATACGCACATACACCCACACACTCATACACACTCAACCCTTTCCCCCTACACAACCATAGGCTCACATTCTCAACAGTTGCACCATCCCAGAGCCCAACTCAAGAAAGATCTTGATTTACGAATGCATATACAGTTGCAGCTGTATGAGAGGGCCTGCAAGAGTGTGCATTAAAATAGGCGGAAATGGAGAGATTTTATTAACCATTGTCACATCCTAGATGATGGAGGTCAAATGTACACCTTTTCCCTGAAACACCCATAATACGGTCTACCGTATTGACCATATTCCCAAGCATCTCCATGCAGTCAGACTTAGATTTTGTGCCACCAGGGCCACAATAATATATCCCCTCTCTGAATGTCCGAGTGTGACCCCCTACCCATGGGTTACTGCAGCTAGTGTTGCCAGCACTGCCACTGCCTGGGTGGGAGTACCCCACCGGAATCCCCACCGGCTAGGTACAAGGTCATCAAGGTTCTCATTAGCAGCTTTGAGAATTTCTTTGGCTTTGCATGACCAACCCTGCCAAGCAGGCTCAGAATCTTGAGGGGGCAGTGCTGCTCTAGGACCGCTTTCTGACTGCATACAGACCGCTTACACCAGGCCCATAAAACAATTAGGAACTTCTCTTTAGTATCTGGGTCATTCAGGTGGGTGTATAGGGTTGTGGACCGTTCCATCAATATAGGATCATAAATAAATTAGATATAGAATTTATTAAAAAAATGTAGTTCCCCATGATAGGACAATAAATAAACCAAATGTATAATTTATTTTAAAACACTGTTCCACCATGATAGGACAATAAATAAATAAGTCGTATAATTCATTATAAAAAGTATAACAACATTGAAAGCTCTCTCACACCCCACTCACAGCAATACATTGGTTCTGGGATATGCAACAATTTCCTTTCTCACTCAACGCCACACTTTCTCAAACATAAAAAAAAACACACACCACACATACTGTGCCTTCTGTTTACTAAGTTTTTATCTTCACCATGTTGAATTAGTGCTTTTGTGTTCCAATTAATTACATTTGAAGATAAATAGAAAATATATATTTTTTATTGTATTACCATAAATGGGCTAGAATTGTGTTTAATTATATTCCTAAAATAGCCATGGAGTAGTTTTTGTGTCTTTGAACAACTGGTTATCAATATATAGTTTATCGACGACGAGAGCAACTCGTTTCCCTTTTAATCTATTTTCCTTGAAAATTGGATACAGAACTTTATGCCATTCTGCAATTTCCTTTGGGAACTGATCATTCATGCCAATTTTGGTCCCAGCAAGTCTTTTACCCATGCTTTTAACCATTATTTTATCTTTAAATGAAGCAAATTTGGCAACGATTGGGTGTTCATACCTCTGCCCTCTCTGTCCGAAGCGGTGTACACGTTTGAGTTGGATTTTGTCGATAGCTTCGCGTGGAATCTGAAGCGCTGTAAGGAGGAACTCTCTAACTACAGATTCAGGAGCGGCAAAGCTGTTTCTGGTCTGTGTCAGTTCCGGGCTCAACATCTCCATGGAGACCCCCGTTGCCAGAGGAAGCCTTCTTCGACTTCCACGGCGAGTGACATACCTCCATGGCTGGTTGGTTTGGTCGAGATCAGCTCCATTCTCCAGGGAAGGGGGAGACCCCTTCGGGGATGGAACCCTGCCTACCACCGGCCAGTCGGCTGTGGAGAGCTGACGCAGTGGCAAAACTAAAAAAAAAAAAAAAGTAGGTGGGTGTTGGTTCCCCAGTATGTAGGTTTGCTACTTGCTTGCTAAGAGTAGCTACTTCACTCCTGTAGTCTTCCGCAAGCAACATTGAAAGTCAATGCGGTCCACATTGTCCCGGAACAAAGCAAAGTAAACGCAGCTCCTGCAACGTTGGAAACGTCTAATAGCGGCCTCCATTTGAGACCGCCGAGCCAGCTAGGCTAGCTGGACTTTCGCGTCTCCTCCCCTATACAGAATCTGGCAGGATCCCGGGGACAGATAGCAGTGCTCACATCAATTTAGCCCAACAGAGCCGCAGGATTCAAAATAAAATAAAAGTATATAAAAACACAGTCAGCTTTTAAACCAAGGTCTTTAGTTCAGGTTTCAGCGTTCGACAGCCTTCAAAAACAACAAAACATGACATGATGCAGCCACCACCATGCTTGAACATATGTGACTGACCGCCTAGATTTGGTCTTATGTAGCAACATTTTTAATTGTGTTTTTTACATTGGATAAAAGTAGAGACTCAAAGCTACAGAATGGTATGTAATACACTGCAGTTGAGAACTGCAGTTGAGGAACAATGGGAAAGTAATTTGCCTTTGAAAGTTTTCCTGTCACAAGTTGTAGACTTGTTTACGTGCTGCTGTGCGGTTTGTTGCTAACGTTTCTTTGCTACCTGTCAACTTTACGTTTTTTACTTTAATTATCATTTCATATTTTTTATTTTTCCCTCTCTCTACTTATTTCAATTAACTTTTTCACCCCGGACGTTTTATCTGGACATGGTTCTACACGACCTCCACCAGCCGAAGCTAAGTAGTAACATTAACATTATGCCTTCTAATTGCAGTCGCTGTACTCATAATATACAGGAGAATGATCGCCTTATGGCGAGTATAGCCGTGATGCAAGCCCAGCTTCAGACGCAGTGTAGGAAAGGATGAAACAGTATCTGTGCCACCAATAAGTACAGATAGTAGTAAAAATCCCCATGCACAATCCCGCCAGCCGAACAATTTTCTCATGGCTTCTGGAAGGAAATGCTGTAGGAATGCTCAAACGGAGTCGCTCATTCAGCCGACAGAAACTTTCAACCAGTTCTCCCCATTAAGCAAAGGGTTGGAGTCAGAGGCCGAGCCTTCTCTGGTCTCTCCACCCGTTACGGGGTCTGAGACACCGAAGCCTCTCAACATTAGCTTTGACAAATTTAACACCCCAGTCATTGGCAACTCCATTAACTTGTTGTGGAGCGGCAGCTGAGGGGTCGGTTTTGGAGAGTCTGGCGTGCCCAAAGTAAAATGCTTGCCACCCAGGCTCAGAAACTAAGATATGGACATAATTAGTACTATTGGATAGGAAACACTCTGAGGTTTCCAAAAGTGTTATCATTTTGTCTGTGAGTGTAAGAGAAGTCATTTGGCAGGCAAAAAACAGAGATTTTTCCATCCGGAAATGTCATTCCTTTTGGCTTATAGCTCACTTTGAGCCTTTGCCTATAAAAAACTATTTATACCAGGACACTGGATGTAGTACCTACTGATTCCACTAGATGTCAGCAGTGTNTTGACTTATATAACGTTTAGGTGACCATCCAAGTGAAAGATTATCACTTTTATTCATAAAAGATAAGCTAAGGAAGCATTTTAAATCGTTTTTGTTTTGTTGAGGGAAAGTTTATAGGTATAGTTGAACGCGTTCTCGTCACATTGGATTTTCTGAACACAAAGCGCCAACCAAAAGGAGATTTAAGGATATAATAAATTACTTTTTCTAACCAAATACCCATGGATTGTCTTCGTTGGACACTTAGGAAGCCCTCTGCAGACGTTCTACAAAAGGTAAGGCACAGGTTTTCCCTGTGAAATGCATTTTCTATCGACCGCGCTGGCTAAAGTTTGGTTATGGAAAATATGTGAGGTGCTAGCCTCAAACAATCAAATGTAGTGCTTTCGCCGTAAAGCCTTTTTGAAATCCGACAACGCTATGATATTGGGTCGCTAGCGACCCACCGCTCCCTGACAAGTTTTTAATGTATCCTTAGGTATCCTTTTGGGTATATTTGCTGTAATATTTCAACCGGACGATAACGTGAACGATAAAGTGGTGCGCGTTCACAATCTCGCGCGCGTCAAACCTTGTTTACAAAAGTGGTCGCCTGACAATTTCCTCTCCCTATCCGTTCTGGTCACTGCTAGAATTCCCAGTCTGTGACTGTTGACTGCTGACATCTAGTGGAAGCCATAGGTACTGCAGTCACAGTCCTACATAAGATTGTATGCAATAGGCACAATGGAGAAGATGCTCATTTACCAAAAAAACTGTAAATCCGGATGGATTTTCCTCTGGTTTTCGCCTGCTATATCACTTCTGTTATACTCACATATATTATTTTAACACTCTTAGATATTTCAGAGTGTTTCCTATCCAATAGTACTAATTATGTGCATATCCTATTTTCTGGGCCTGAGTGGCATGCATTTTACTTTGGGCACGCCAGACTCTCCAAAACCGTCACTCCCTAAGCCGCTCCCTAAGCCGCTCCCTAAGAACTTAATGTGATACCAAAGAGCCATTTGTTACAATATGATTTGTCAAAATGTTACATGCTATAGAATTGTATAGAAAATGTATTTCTTACAAACACATTTAAATGCATGTTGGAATATATTTTGTAAACCATTTCCATACATATATATTGTGTATATTGTGTATATATATATTTATTTTATTCTATTCATTTTCTGATACATTTAACACTGCGTTTCCCAAACTCGGTCCTCGGGACCCCATGGAGTGCACGTAAAATTTTTTGCCATAACACTACACAGCTGATTCAAATGCTTGATGATTAGTAGATTATTTGAATCAGCTGTGTAGTGCTAGGGCAAAAACCAAAACAGGCACCCCTTGGAGTCCCAAGGACCACGTTTGGGAAACCCTGATTTAACATATATTGTGATGATACATTTTACATAATGTACATTTACTGTATATATACACACATTTGAAATACTTTCCTTCATATATGTTGGAATGAATTTAAAACGTATTGATACAAAATACATAATGTTTTATATTTCATATGTATCTTCAAATGTTTTATCTAATAATATATTTGAAATGTAATTGTTTTTGTATGGGGAGTGAGACGAAAGAGCAGAAGCGACTGGACCAGGGGGACCTAGGGAAGCAGCGCACCAGGTTTCCAAGGGACCTTTAACAGTGTTGGACAGGAGGTTCTTGCCCCGGGAAACACAGGAGAAAGGGAGAGGAAGAGAGGGAGTGAGAAGGCGCAAGGGAAATTAATGGGATATCAATTTGAAGACAATGGCAGTGGTCATTTTCATGCATTCCGTCCGTTTCTGCGAACAAGATGTTTTTGCCGTTGGCCACGTACTAACTCCCCATACGGTACACCACAGAATCACTTGCGAGAACTGCCTTGCAAAAGGGCAAATGTAAAAAAAAATGACCAGTTGACTCCAAGCCAAATCACAGTGAAAAAACTGACACATTTTTATCTATTTTTATTCTGCAGGAACAGGGTAGTGTTGTTCCTGGAAGCGTTAGAGTGAATACTGATGTTTGCGGCCTGTTCAGTGTAAATTTTGCTCCCTTTCCAGTCTGTCAGAGTTCAGACCCAATGCCAAAAACACTGCGATACACACAGACACGCAGAGATAGACAGACAGAAACGTGCACACACACACACTCATAAAGACACACACACATCAAAGAACAGATAGAGCTCTCAAGTGTTTTAGAAATAGAGTCTAATACTGAATCTTATATTTTACTTCTCTCCCCATTCCTTGACTCTCTTTTAGTAGCGTTTGAGAGGATAAAGGAATAAAGCAAGAGGCTGTTTTACTTCCCTAAAAATTACTCCCAGTCGATGTGAAGAGGTTTGTTTTTTCCCTCATCATGGATTGCCTCACAATGGCGGCTTGTGTACTGGGTCCAGGATTTGGCCACTTTTTCATTTTTTTTTCTGATTGCTTAGGCACTATCTTTGAAACTATAGGCTATTTTTGCAAAACTCTGCACACTAGCCACAAAATCTTACACCAAATCAGCAAAACATTATACATCTGTTGCAAAAGCAAACCATTCTTGCAAAACTCTTCAAAGTCTTTTACAAAATTGAGTTTTTGCGTCAATACATTACACACAAACTATTATTTGAATAAGCACACGAAGCACCAACTACGCACTGATAGTATAAATGAAAATCACTTGCGGCTTTTGCTTTTTCTGTGTGCAGGGCATGGCAGTTTGCAATAAAGTTTTGTCATACATGTAGTAAACACACATACACACAGGTATCCGAATGTGTAAAGTATGGATGTGTATTCTGAACATAACACACTGTCAGTACAAATAAGGGGAAAAAGTTATTCGATTTTTTTCTCAAAATGGTTTAACAGTCCTTAAACAACAAAAGTAGAAGAAAGCAAAAACATTTGTGCTAGAAAAAATTTATTAGGCTACATCTCGCCTTCTTTGTGGGTATGGCCATAAGACTTCATCCACATCACATGCAATGTTGTCTTGAGCTAGGCGGCGTGGAAAGTATCGCCTGGAGTGCCGTATCCAGGCGTGGCATGACCCCTGATCGATGTCTCCACAAGCATCCTCCATTGCCTTTAGAAGGTGTATGCTTTGGTGGGGCTGGCAATCATACACCTTCCAACGCCATGCAAAGAATAATTATTCAATAAGATTCAAGAACGGAGAGCATGCGGGGAGATTGAGTGTGATGAAAAGTGGGTGACCTGTGAACCCATTACGGACCACAGCAGCCCGGTGGAAACTAACATTGTCCCTGATGATAACGTACCTGGGCTGCTCTGGCCCCTGGTCATTAGGGATTAGTCTGTTGTGGAGGGTGTCCAGAAGTGTGATAATGTGTTCAGTGTTGTATGGGCCTTGGATTGCATGATGGTGAAGGATGCCGTTTTGACTAATAGCTGCACACATTGTTATGTTGCCATCATGTTGTCCCGGGACGTTGATGATGGCATGGTGTCTGATGATATTTCTGCAGCGGCCCCTTTATTTTGCAAGATTGAAACCTGCCACATATATTAGCTCATCATGCACTGCATCTGCTTCTAGCTCCATGACTCTCTGAAAGAGACAAGACAACCATGTAGCACAGTAGGAAAAGACAGGGATCAGTCAATATGATGTAGCACCATACACTTCCAGATCCAGTACAAATGATAGGATAGTATAGCTTACCTGCACATATTCAAATCTCAGTTGTTTTACACGGTCTGAGTTACTTTCGAAAGGGACTCTATACAGCTTCTTCATCCTATTTTCTATTGTGTTTCATTAGATGAGACAGTACAGAGAGACTCACTCTGTTGACGTTTTGGAATATGGTGTTATCTGCCGTTATGTGGTCCTGCAGTTCTCTGAGTCTGATTCAGTTATTAGCAATGACCATATTTATAATGTGGGTCTCCTGCTCTGGGGTGAACAGCCAACCTCTTCCACCATATACTGGTTTTCTTGCAGTTCTGTAAAAACATTTGAATGGTTTTAGTGATAGATTCTTCTCATTATGAAAGTACAGTACATATTACTGTACCAGTAAGACTACAGCACTTAGTTACTTATCGGTTCTCGTTTCGAAATATCCAGATGATACCTGCAACAGTATAGCGGCTCAAATTTGGTTGAACCCGTTGCCCAGCCTCCCTCATGCTCATCCCATGGTTGACAACATGGTCAACCACAGTCGCTCTGATTTCATCAGTTATTGTGTTCCTGACTCTCCTTCCTCTTCCCCGTCCTCTCCTTCTCCCCTGTCCTACTTCTCCTCCTACTCCTCTTACTTCTTCACCTCCTCATCCTCTCTTCCTCCACCTCGTCCTCTTCTAATTCTCACCCCTTTTACTCTCTGTCCAATATTGGCCTTCATTGTTGTCCAAACCAAATGTTTACCTGTGACCTATTCATAGTGCTCAAGCTCTGATTTGAAAGTGAACTCATTATCTAAAAGTGTTTTCACATGTGTCAATGTGGAAAGGAAATTGGCGAAATAGTGTATCAATGTAGAGACCAATGTTTACAGTTTTGCTAGAAGTGTGATATTAAATTGCAAACTGAATGTAAAGCAGAGGATGTGCATTCAGTTTGGCACACTTGGTAAATGCATTGGCTACAAGTGTTAACTTCTCAGGGAGCAGCTCCTGAGGTGACGGTTTTGGAGAGCCTGGCGTGCCCAAAGTAAAATGCCTCCCATTCAGGCCCAGAAAATAGGATATGCATATATTTAGTACCATTGGATAGGAAACACTCTGAATTTTCCAAAACTGTTAACCATTTGTCTGTGAGTGAAACAGAACGGATATGGCAGGCAAAACCCCGAGGAATTTCTGTCCTGGAAAAAGTGATTTTGACACATTGCTCATTTGGGAACCCCTCCCTCATGAAAATGACCATATAAGGGCATATGAATGCAGTACACATCGCTTCCTTATGATGTCAGCAGCCTCGCGACGGTGTTTCCCTCCATTTTGGATGTTTTAGTCCAGAGAAAACGACCAAACAAGTGGGTCCCCCCTTGATGTCAACAGTACCCAGGGCGCGCGCCCGAGAAGTCGCGCAATGTCTTATTTACCGTCTTTAGAGCTCAGTTTATATTCCGGTTGATTTATAATAGTAAATATACGTAAAAGTGTTCCTAAGGATACATTTAAAA
>QNTS01001688.1:97688-124627 GCA_003317085.1 Hucho hucho | reverse complement strand
TTTTAAATGTATCCTTAGGAACACTTTTATGTATCAATAGTATAATATTTCAACCGGAATATAAACTGGGCGATAAGAAAGGAAAAAAACAAAGAACGCGCCAGCCGGGAGAGCGCATTTACTTGTATTGACATCTGTGTGGACACTTCCTTATTCGTCTTCTTCTCTGCTCTAAAAGCATCTAAAAAGAATCAGAACACTTTCTCGAGACTGTTGACATCCAGAGGAAGCGATAGGTACTGCATTCATATGCCCTTATATGGGCATTTTCATAAGGGAGGGGTTCCAAATGAGGCAATGTGTCAAAACCACTTTTTCCAGGACAGAAATTCCTCGGGTTTTTGCCTGCCATATCCATTGTGTTTTACTCACAGACAAAATGTTAACACTTTTAGAAACTTCAGAGTGTTTCCTATCCAATGGTACTGAATACGTGCATATCCTGTTTTCTGGGCCTGAATGGGAGGCATTTTACTTTGGACATGCCAGGCTTTTCAAAACCGTCACCTCGTGCGCTGCTCCCAAAGAAGTTAAAAGCACAGACGCATCCTAAGGGAGATGTAACAGAGTTCTGGAGTTTGTACAGAGACACACAGAAGTACACACTAATACACTATGCATCTTATCCAGCCTTCGACTCATTGGCCAATGACTCATCGCTGTATTTATGCCTATGTAATTACTTAAGCAGTCTGACATAAAGGCTGATGTATGGCAAGTAGATGCGTCCTTGGGTTGGACACTCACTGGTCCTTTCCAATCAATCCACCACAGAAGGGAGAGAGCTAATGTGAAGTAACTAGGGAGCAATGAATTTCAAGAATGTCCCTGAAAAGAGACATAGCATAGTGAAACCGTCTCTATACTATTGTAGGGGGCAAGATTTTTTAGCTAAAGCAGTGGTATATTAAAAGTTCACTACAAGGAGTGAGTGTGCAACGTTTGTTTTGTTTTTATGAGTTTATGGTCTGATGTTCCTTTCTAAACTGTATTTATTGTTGGGATCAAGCAATATTTCTATGGGATCAGAACAGAAATTACATAGTCACGATGCACAGAGGTGTTTTAATATTTTCATCTGTCTCTTCTTGAACCTCCGCCAGCTCGCCTCATATCACTTGAGGAGCGAGATCTTAGATGCCACGTAACACTGTCACAAGAATTGAACAGCTGTTACAGCAGCTCACAACAGACTGTCAGGCGGTTAGCGTAGACGTTTCAGTACAACAAAAAAAGAACATCAAAATCTCTGACAGTGCAGTGTGCCAAAACTCATCTCGCCTCCATCTGTTGCAACTCAACATACCTTCCATTCTAGTCTGAAGACACTGGGACTTAGGCTCTGACCAGTGTCAGAAGTTGTCCAGTTACCCACACACACTCACACACGCTCACACAAACATATACACACTCATTCTCTCTCACACATGCAGCAAAAAAGACACACGCACAAACACACTTACACTCCTCCGGCCCACCCCATACTCCCGGTGTAATGGCGCACCAACCAATAAGGACGATTCCTCAAAAGAATTTCCCATAACTCACAGGCCGTTGTTTACTGTTGCCAACACCTTGTCGGCAGCCAATGAGAGAAGCTCTATATATCACAACACAATGCCCTGGGATGATCGGGGGTATCTTGGGACACCAGGGCTACTTAATTCATTCAGCAAAAGATCCAAGTCATTAGACCGCCTTTCAGATTGAAATTGAAATTTAAATTGAAAATGGAAACATCAAATTGGTAGTTACAGTCTTGTCTCAGCGCTGCAACTCCCGTACAGACTCGGGAGAGGCGAAGGTCAAGAGCCGTGCGTCCTCCGAAACACGACCTAACCAAGCCTCACCTTTTCTTGACACAATGCCCACTTAACCCGGAAGCCAGACGCACCAATGTGTCGGAGGAAACACCGTACATCTGGCGACCGTGTCAGCGTGCACTACGCACGGCCCGCCACAGGAGTAACTAGTGCGCGATGGGACAAGGTCATCCCTGCCGGCCAAACTCTCCCCTAACCCGGACGACACTGGGCCAATTGTGCGCCTCTCGATGAGTCTCCCGGTCACGGCCGGCTGCGACAGCCTGGACTCAAACCCAGATTCTCTAGTGGCACAGCACTGCAATGCAGTGACCTTAGACCACCGCGCCACACCGCGCCACTTAATGTCTTAAGCGGGAAAACATTGTCTGTTCGACATAGCGGCACACAAATACACCACTAATTTGCAGTTGGTTATATTGCACTGATAAAGATTTAATCATCCACTTTTTTATCACCAAATGTTATATTGCTTCACCCGGAGGCTGTGGCAATGAAAGGTTTATAAGTACCCATTGTTCTTCATTATTTGCAGGCAATCGAAACCACACATTTTATTTCCTGCATGGTTTGAATAACGCTTGGGACACATTTTCCTCATATACACTACCGTTCAAAAGTTTGTGGTCACTTAGAAATGTCCATGTTTTCCATGAAAACATACATGAAATGTATAGCAAAATTAATAGAAAATATAGTCAAGATGTTGACCAGGTTATAAATAATGATTTTATATTTAAATAATAATTGTATCCTTCAAACTGTGCTTTCGTCAAAGAATCCTAAATGTTCAGCAATTACAGCCTTGCAGATGTTTGGCATTCTAGTTGTCAATTTGTTGAGGTAATCTGAAGAGATTTCACCCCATGAAACACCTCCCACAAATTGGATTGGCTTGATCGGCACTTCTTACATACCATACGGTCAAGCTGCTCCCACAACGGCTCAATAGGGTTGAGATCCGGTGACTGTGCTGGCCACTCCATTATAGACAGAATACCAGCTGACTGCTTCTTCCCTAAATAGTTATTGCATAGTTTGGAGCTGTGCTTTGGGTCATTGTTCTGTTTGAGGAAGAAATAGGCTCCAATTAAGCACCGTCCACAGGGTAGGGCATGGGGTTGCAAAATGGAGTGATAGCCTTCCTTCTTCAAGATCCTTTTTACCCTGTACCAATCTCCCACTTTACCACCACCAATGCACCCCCAGACCATCACATTGCCTCCACCATGCTTGACAGATGGCGTCAAGCACTCCTCCAGCTTCTTTTCATTTTTTCTGCATCTCACAAATGTTCTTCTTTGTGAGACGTATCTTCCTCTGTCCAGCGTCTGTGTTCTTTTGCCCATCTTAATCTTTTCTTTTATTAGCCAGTCTGAGATATGGCATTATCTTTGCAACTCTGTCTAGAAGGCCAGCATCCCGGAGTCACCTCTTCACTGTTGACGTTGAGACTGATGTTTTGCAGGTACTATTTATTGAAGCTGCCAGTTGAGGACTTGTGAGGCGTCTGTTTCTCAAACTAGACGCTCTAATGTACTTGTCCTCTTGCTCAGTTTCTATTCTGGTTAGAGCCAGTTTGCTCTGTTCTGTGAAGCGTTGTAAGAGATCTTCAGTTTCTTGGCAATTTCTCGCATGGAATAACCCTCATTTCTCAGAACAAGAATAGACTGACAAGTTTCAGAAGAAAGTTCTTTGTTTCTGGCCATTTTGAGCCTGTAATCGAACCCACAAATGCTGATGCTCCAGATACTTAACTAGTCTAAAAAAGGCCATTATTGCTTCTTTAATCAGAACAACAGTTTTCAGCTGTGCTAACATAATTGCAAAAGGGTTTTCTAATGATCAATTAGCCTTTTAAAATTATAAACTTGGATTAGCTAACACAACGTGTCATTGGAACACAGGAGTGATGGTTCCTGATAATGGGCATCTGTACACCTATGTAGATATTCCATAAAAAATCTGCCATTTCCAGCTACAATAGTCATTTACAACATTAACAATGTCTACAATGTATTCCTGATCAATTTGATGTTATTTTAATGGACAAAAAAAATGCTTTTCTTTCAAAAACAAGGACATTTCTAAGTGACCCCAAACTTTTGANCATAGCCATGAATTCATTAGCCAGCGTGGCACACACATAACACATTTCACAGCAAAAACAAATCAATTACCTGTTGAAGAACTTCTGCTGAGGTCATCCTAAGTGTCCAACGAAGACAATCCATGGTTCTTTTGTTAGAAAAAGTCATGTATTATATCCATAAATCTCCATTTGGTTCACGCGTCATAGTCAGAAACGACAGCCTCCACTAGTCCATTGAAACGTGGCGCGAACTCGTTCATCTTATACCTATAAACTTGTCCAAGAACAATCAAACATCATTTTAAATGTATCCTTAGGAACACTTTTACGTATATTTACTATAATAAATCAACCGGAATATAAACTGAGCTCTACAGACCGAGGGAAACACAGTGCGCGCTTGGCGAGAGCGCGTGCCCAGTCCTACAGAGTTCCAAAGAGGCACTTCCTGATTCTCTCTTCTTCTCTGTTCTAACTCATCTGAACAGCATGAAACCACTTTCTAGAGACAAAGGACATCCAGAGGAAGCGATAGGTACTGCATTCATATGCCCTTTTATGGGCATTTTCATGAGGGAGGGGTTCCAAATGAGGCACTCTGTGAAAACCACTTTCTCCAGGACAGAAATTCCTCGGGGTTTTGCCTGCCATATCCGTTCTGTTTCACTCACAGACTAATGGTTAACAGTTTTACAAAATTCAGAGTGTTTCCTATCCAATGGTACCAAATATGTGCATATCCTATTTTCTGGGCCTGAATGGGAGGCATTTTACTTTGGGCACGCCAGGCTCTCCAAAACGGTCAAGTTGTGCAGTGATCCCTAAGAAGTTAAAGATACCATACAAAGCTAGCTGGTATGTGGAGATCTTCACAATTACTATAACAATCTGTGCAGAATCTCAAACAGCAGTGATCACTTGCAATATTTACTTTTAATGTAATCTCATCTGCAATCCAGGTTATCTGGTTGTGCTATTAATTAGGTGAAGCACAGTGATAACATTAAGTTGTTGTATATACAAAATGTATACAACGGGTGGGTCTAATCCTGAATGCTGATTGGTTAAAACCGCATTCCAGCCGGTGTCTATTCCACAAGTTACCACCGGCTAAATCTGACGTTAAAATGCCTATTTACTCTGTTTCATCTGACTGCGCAATCCACTGTCTCATCAGCCCAGCAAGGCAACTTAAAAACTTGATATCCACTACAAAAAGCATCTAGACATTATAGCACATTTCTTTTAGCTAACATTTCATTTTCAACAGCGGAGATTTGTATAAACCTTGCTGTCTGTCTCTCCAACATTTGCAACATTGTTTCAATTTTCGAATTTGATTTCCTGCTGTCCCATAGTAATGAACGTGCCAGGACGAGACAGACAGACAGGCAGGCAGCGTTTCTCAGCTAGATGAAATCATGAATCAGCTGGCATAATTTTTATGGATATATAAAGAAAAAATCAATTGAAAAAAGGTAAAACAAATCTCAGCTTATTTGCAGTCTTTACAGCTTTAGTTTGAAATGATTGTGTTACTGTAGCTGTGTTATTGGCTAGCTCCTCTGAACAACAGTGTCTTGACGAGTTAGCACATTTTCTATGCCAGACGAGCTCGCGCCTCATTAGCTCATTGTTACGGATGTATCCAAATAAATGTCACAAGAATACAGCTTAAACAAATGCAAATGCAGATATTTTTCTGTTATTCTGGCTTTTTGACGTGACTGTAAGTTAGCCGTAGTTGGCTAGCTAGCAAGTTAGGGATAAGAACGTTATCATCTAGTATTGCAATGGAACATTTCGAAAGAAGACTGGGTCGCGTCCATAGATACAGAACAAAAAGACTGAACGACTGGGACTAGCAGCCCTAGATTTGTGTTGTGGATGGAGGAAATATTACAAATAAATTAATCAAAATAAAAAAAAATATGAAAATATGTCAATTATTATTTGAATATGTTGGTACCCGTTGTATAAAAATTATAATGCCCTCAAAGCCTCTCGATCAATATCACTTAAACCAGACATTGTTTTTCAATTGGAATTTGCTTGTACTTTTAGATGGTTGAAAGCACAGTGATAACATATTGAGAATTCAACAAACTTATGGCTGTCTTTTTGAGTGAATGAATAAAGGTTGAAATCTCATTGATCAACGTCTAAACCAGATATTACCCAAATGTCCACGTTGAAATGACGTGGAGTGCCCAGTGAGATGGATTATTCCATTATTGGAACTTGTAAAACGGTCTCAGAGTTGGATAACAGCGTCCCAAATGGTACCCTATTCCCTATACAGTGCACTACTTTTGATCAGAGTGTGCACTACACAGGGAATAGGGTGCCATTTGCGACGCAGATTTTGTGAAACACCATGAAATAAATGCCACCCAAGAAAATAAACGTGCTCTGGTTCATTGGCAACTGTAACTCTAGAATTAAATCTCACAGATACCGTCATTGATTCATTTTTTCTGAAGAGCTAGTTAGAGGCAAGAACCGCTGTCATTCAGTGTCAGAGAGAGAGACTGAGTGTGTGTGTGCATGTGCGCATGTGTGTGTGCTCATCATACTGTCTCCAGCAGGATTTAATGTAGTCCCCCAGGCCTCCTGCACTAAGACGGTGAGTGACAGCTGGCAGGGTGTGTGAGAGGGTATGTGTGTGTGCGCATGCCTACTAACTAGTGGTAGCTTTCCAGGAACAGGGTTGGAGAGCCCTGGTCTAGATTAATGTAACTCAGTATAGAGATGGTTACACATTTCGAAGCAAAGATTTTCTCAGAACCTTTAAGAGTGTGGCGCCGGGATTCAATCTAAGGCGCGTTGTAGCGCAGCTCGCTAGACAGCCAACAATGCGCCTTTTAAAGGCATTCTTCGAGACATTCGCAGACATAACATTCACAGTAAACACTGCACAATCTGAATGACCTTATTAAGTCAAATCAAAGCGCTGCTCTATAGTGTGCCTGGGATTGAATCCCGGCCTCAAACAAACACATTGCAATGTATTGTAGCGTAATGCACTGAGCCCAAAGAGAACTTCCAGACAGTGACCGATACGGACATGCATAATCCATTAGCTAGGTTAAAACGTTAGTAGCAACTTGCTAATAGCGGACTGAACATTATTAGCAGCCTAAATAAAGGATTTCTATTTGATGTAAAGGCCTTTTCTTCATTAAAATGTGCACACGCTAACACAGCTATGGTTGAGCGTTAACTAAACGCCAAAGACATTATCACACGTGTCACATCCTGGCCTGAGCCTGTGAATGCCAACAGTGTGTGAGCTGCTGTCTCCAATGTCAATCCAGAGGCTCTTGTTTCTATCTGTTAAGCCATGCCATTGTTACAGTTGCTACTGGGTTTGGGTGTGTGGGGAATTGTGTGTGTGTGTCTATGAGAGAGAGACGTGTGTGTGTGTGTGTGTGTGTGCACGCGTGCATGCATGCATATGTGTAATTTTATCTGTGTGTGTTCGTGTGTTTGTCCATTCTGTGTCGAGTCAATACAGTATGTGTGTGTGTTGGCAGCAGATCAGACTACTACCCTGAAAACAACAGGAGCCCCAGTGCCATTTGAAACTCGAAGATTAAAGCCCACCACTGCCAAGTCACACAGTCACACAAAGCCCCTAATATCCCATAATCCACTCTGTCTCCAGCCAGGTGATCTCAGTGTCAGGCCACACTCTGACATCACTGGTATGTGACCGCTCAGAGATGTGGGCCTCATTTTCCCAGCTCTCACTGATCTATGTCAGCCTTACACTAGCCAATAGAGGAAAAAACTCCACAGTCCACAATCCTACTAAGAACTGGGAAATCTAATCATGGCCTATGTCTTTCAGTGAGGCTTTTCCATGTCAAAACATTCTACTTCTCTCATAGTTGTCACCCCCCACTGCATTGGGGCATTGAGACAATGTGTCAGTTACTAAACCACTGCCACACACACATACATGCACACACATGCATGGACATACATAGGCACACACACACAAATTGCTTTAAGAAGGGCTTAGGCCAAACAGCTGAGGAGGAATAGCAATTTAGGTGTGTTCGCAAATTGTGAACACCACACATACACAAACACACATAATAGTAGGGTGTTATTAAAGGGCAGCTGACAAACATCTTGGGTCTCTATCAAGAGCTGCATTTTTAATAAAGGCATAGACCAGTCAGTTGAGGAAAAATGGCAATGGGGATGCATTCGCAATCGCAAACGCCTGGGGTATGTATACTGGTCTGAATGTATGCTCACCTTATAATTAGTGTACAGGAATGTATGATAACTTGTAATATCACAAGACAGCCATTTTGGTGAATCCAACGTACAGCATAATTTGTTAACTTGTCGACAAGTTATTAGGCTTTTTATTGTATTTCAAAAGTGATAGTGAATTGTGTTGGATTCTCCATCTCAACCAAACATCTAACCTCAGCAAAAAAAGAAATGTCCTCTCACTGTCAACTGCGTTTATTTTCAGCAAACTTAACGTGTGTAAATATTTGTATGAAAATAACAAGATTCAACAACTGAGACATAAACTGAACAAGTTCCACTGACATGTGACTAACAGAAATGGAATAATGTGTCGCTGAACAAAGGGGGGTGGGGGGGGTCAAAATCAAAAGTAACAGTCTGGTGTGGCCACCAGCTGCATTAAGTACTGCAGTGCATCTCCTCCTCATGGACTGCACCAGATTTGCCAGTTCATGCTGTGAGATGTTACCCCACTCTTCCACCAAGGCACCTGCAAGTTCCCAGACATTTCTGGGGGGAGTGGCCCTAGCCCTCACCCTCTGATCCACACAGACATTCCGGTCTTGCAGGAAATCACGCACAGAACGAGCAGTATGCATTTAGAATTTCAATGAAAACGTCTCACAGTGTTTAGATACTAAACACCTGAACATGTTCATTCACTCGAACGCATTTTAATCACATTAACATTTTAAACAACGTTTTAAACACTAAGCAGCGGGGGTGTTGTTTTAACACTGTCGGGTGAAAAGCTTCATTTGCATGTTCCCAGCATGCCTTTCGAGTGATTGTGAGAGATACCCACTCATGATTGTGTTTTTTAGTGACTCAGACATGGTTGTTGCATTTACAAAATCCATTCCTGAATCCTTCACCAAGTGACTGCCTGACCACAAATTATACATTTCAAAAGGCTTTCAGTTATTGCCTGTCTACAATGGTTTAACTTCTTAGGGAGCGGCTCCCGAGGTGACGGTTTTGGAGAGTCTGGCGTGCCCAAAGTAAAATGCCTCCCACTCAGGCACAGAAAATAGGATATGCACATAATTAGTACTTATGGATAGGAAACACTCTGAAGTTTCTAAGAGTGTTAAAATATTGTCTGTGAGTATAACAGAATGGATATAGCAGGCGAAAACCCGAGGAATTTCTGTCCTGGAAAAAGTGTATTTGACACATTGCCTCATTTTGAACCCCTCCCTATTGAAAACAGCTATATATTGCAGTACCTATTGCTTCCACCAGATGTCAACAGTCTCTAGACAGTGTTTGATGATGTTAGAATGCTCTGGATGGTAATAGAAGAAGAATTTCGAACTGGTCACCAGATGTAAACAGAAGAGGACGCGCGTTCATGGGCTCGCGCGCGCTGTGTTTTTTTCCTTTCCTATCGTCCAGTTTATAATCCGGTTGAAATATTATAGTAAATATACATAAAAGTGTTCCTAAGGATACATTATCAATGATGTTTGATTGTTCTTGGACAAGTGTATAGGTATAGGTTGAACGAGTTCTCTTCACGGTTCAATGGGCGAGTGGACGATGTATTTTATGAACATAATGCGCCAAACAAATGGAGATTTATGGATATAATAAATGACTTTTTCTAACAAAAGAACCATGGATTGTGTTCGTTGGACACTTGGGAAGCCCTCAGCAGAAGTTCTTCAAAAGGTAAGAGATTTGTTTTTGCTGTGAAATGTGTTTTGTGTGAACCGCGATGGTTTATGAATTTATGCTAAATGCTAATGGTAAAATATTGGAGGTGCTACCCTCAAACAATCAAATGTAGTGCTTTTGCTGTAAAGCCTTTTTGAAATCTGACAACGCTGTGATATTGCCAAGAAGCAGAGCCTTTGATGACTATGCAACACTTGTATATTGATGAATGTTTAATAATTCAACTTTTGGATTTTGAATTTGGCCAGCGCCCCACCACTCCGTAAATAGTTAAAGGTCTTACTCACATCGGCTGCAGAAAACGCGATCACACAGTCGTCTGGAACAGCTGATGCTCTCATGCATGTTTCAGTGTTACTTGCCTCAAAGCGAGCATAGAAGTAATATAGCTCGTTTGTTAGGCTCGTGTCAACTGGCAGGTCTCAGCTGTGCTTCCCTTTGTTGTCTGTAATAGTTTGCAAGCCTTGCCACACCCGGCAAGCGTCGGAGCCAGTGTAGTGCGATTCGATCTCAGTCCTGTATTGACGCTTTGCATGTTTGATGGTTTGTTGGAGGGCATAGCGGGATTTATTACAGGCTTCCGGGATAGAGTCCCGCTCCTTGAAAGCGGCAGCTCTACCGTTTAGCTCAGTGCGGATGTTGCCTGTAATCCATGGCTTCTGTTTGGGGTATGTACGTACAGTCACTGTGGGGACGACATCATTGATGCACTTATTGATGAAGCCAGTGACTGATGTGGTGTACTCCTCAATGCCATCAGAAGAATCCCGGAACATATTCCTGTCTGTGCTAGCAAAACAGTCCTGTAGCTTAGCATCTACTTCATCTGACCACTTTTTTATTGACCGAGTCACTGGTGCTTCCTGCTTTAATTTTTGCTTGTAAGCAGGAATCAGGAGGATAGAATTATGGTCAGATTTGCCAAATGGAGGGCGAGGGTGAGCTTTGTATGCATCTCTGTGCGTGGAGTAAAGGTGGTCTAGAGTTTTTTTCCATCTGGTTGCACATTTAACAGCTGGTAGAAATTAGGTAAAACGGATTTAAGTTTCCCTGCATTAAAGTCCCCGGCCACTAGGAGAGCCACCTCTGGATTAGCGTTTTCCTGTTTCCTTATGTCGGTATACAGCTCATTGAGTGCGGTCTTAGTGCCAGCATCGGTCTGTGGTGGTATGTAGACAGCTACGAAAAATACAGATGAAAACTCTCTAGGTAGATAGTGGTCTACAGTTTATCATGAGACTCTACCTCAGGCGAAAAAGACCTCGAGACTACCTTAGATATCGTGCACCAGCTGTTGTTTACATATATACATAGACCACCACCCTTTGTCTTTACCAGAGGCCGCTGTTCTATCCTGCCGATACAGTGTAAAACCCTCCAGCTGTATGTTGTTCATGTCGTTGTTCAGCCACGACTCGGTGAAACATAAGATATTACGGTTTTGAATGTCCCGTTGGTAGTTTAATCTTGCTCGTAGGTCATCAATTTTATTTCCAATGATTGCATGTTTGCCAATAGAATGGATGGTAGTGGGGTTTTACTCGCTGACCTACGAATTCTCAGAAGGCAGCCCGACCTCCACCCCCTTTTTCTCCGTCTTCTCTTCACGCAAATGATAGGGATTTAGGCCTCTTTCCAGGAAAGCAGAATACTCTTCACATCTGACTTTTTAAAGGAAAAAGCTTCATCAAGTTCGTGGTGAGTAATCGCTGTTCTGATGTCAAGAAGTTATTTTTGGTCATAATAGACGGTAGCAGCAACATTATGTACAAAATAAGTAACAGAATATGTTACAAACAACACAAAACAACTAACAAAATAACACAATTGGTTAGGAGCACGTTAAACATCAGCCATCCTCTCCTGCGCAAATCTACATTCACATGATCGACATTCTTGATTTGATGTATTCCTATTCTATAATTTAGTGGCACAGATGGAACTATCCAAGCAGAAGATACATCTCCTTCAAATGTTGATATTTGTTTCTGTTGACAACCAAACACAATTCAATATCACTTTTGAAATACAATAAATAGCCTAAAGTTAGGGCTATTTTACAAATTAATGGAACATTCAACCTTAAAATGCACAACACATCAATGGCCACATTTTAAGGTTGCTTAAACTATATATTTCTTCTTCTGTAATCATATAAAGCATGTTCAAGATAGCATGCTTTGGTCATCGCAGGTCTGTGGAGATATTCACAATTCCTGTAATAATCTGTTCAGAATCTCGAACGGCATTGATCACTTGCACCATGTACTTTTAATGTAATCTCAACTGAAATACCAGGTAATTTGGTTATACTGTTATGCTTTTAAATCATTGAAAGTGCAGTGATAGACATTTGGGTGACAACTAAACCAAAAATCAGACATTGTTTTTTTATTGGAATTTGGTTGTGCTTAGTTTTAGATGGTTAAATGCATAGTGAAAACACATTAGAAATTGAACAAACTTCTGGCTGTCTTTTTGAGTGTGTGAATAAAAGTGGCGGTCAGTGCCATTTAAATTAAGATGAGGACAAAAAAATATTTATGAGCATGGCTTTATTTCCATTCCGTCATACATATTCCATTCACCCAGCTCAATGTAGCATCGATAGGTTTAAGCTACTACATGTTACTCAACATTTCCCTATACCCATCATGAGGTTGCTACAAGTTAGCCTATGAATGAAAGTTTACAATATAGGTTGAGAGAAATTTGAGTAAGCAAGGTGACAGACATTGACACAGTCAATAACACCTTGCATCTAGCTGATCTAGGGTGTAATCATTAGTCCAATAGTTGCAAACGAAAGATTCTATTGGACAAATTCAGGTATGTTTATCTCCTCTCGTTCTGTTTGCTTCCGTTTAACTACTTAGGGAGCAGTGGGGGACACTACCCGGTGAAATGTAAGGCGCCAAATTCAAAATCCAAAAGTTGAATTATTAAACATTCATAAATATACAATTGTTGCATAGTCATCAAAAGCTCTGCTTCTTGGCAATATCACAGCGCTGTCAGATTTCAAAAAGTCTTTACGGCGAATCCATAACCCAACACAGGTCTCACAAAACGCATAAAATTGCTAATATAAAATCGCTTACCTTTGATGAACTTCTGCTGAGGGCTTCCCAAGTGTCCAACGAAGACAATCCATGCTTCTTTGGTTAGAAAAAGTCATTTATTATATCCATAAATCTCAGTTTGGTTGGCGCGTTATGATCATAAAATCCACCGTTGAGTTGCCCATTGAACCGTGAAGAGAACACGTTCAAATTATACCTATACACTTTCTACAAACAAATCAAACATCAATTTTAATGTATCCTTAGGTATCCTTTTGGGTATATTTGCTGTAAAATTTCAACCAGACGATAACGTGAACGATAGGAAAGGATGATAAAGTGGTGCGCGTTCACAATGTTGCGCGCGTCAAACCTTGTTTACAAAAGTGGTCGCCTGACAATTTCCTGTCCCTATCCATTCTCGTCACTCCTAGAATTCCCAGTCTTTGACTGTTGACTGTTGACATCTAGTGGAAGCCATAGGTAATGCAGCCTCAGTCCTACATAAAGTTTTACTTTGGGCACGCCAGACTCTCCAAAACCGTCACCTCGGGAGCCGCTCCCTAAGACGTTAAGAGGGTGTGAACAATGCTGAATGGGTGTAGACAAAGAAGAGCTCTTCACTAGATAGCAAAACTTTTAAAGGCGATTTTCTCTAAAGTGAGTTTACAAGTTGATCAACTTTCAAAGCAGAATTACTTTCCCATTGTTCCTCAAATGCAGTGTATGATATAACATTTTGTAGCTCTCAGTCTATACTTTTATATAAAAACACAATTTTTATTTTTGCTACATAACACCGAATCCAGGTTGTGAGTTACATATTAGCTAACGTCATAGTCAACATAGCTACTAGACCTAACGCGTTAATAAACCCACTACAATAATGCAGTACAGTGTACAGTGTACAGTCAGCAATAAGTTTAGCAGTTACAGCAGCAGGCCACGGTGGCAATAAATTAACCTCTCTGCGCTAGGTGGGATGGTCACGTCCCACATCGACAACATCCGGTGAAATTGCAGAGCGCCAAATTCAAATTACAGAAATACTCATTTCAAACATTCATGAAAATACAAGTGTTGCACACCATTCAAAAGCTTCAAATATTGTTAATCTAACAGTGTTGTCAGATTTCAAAAAGGCTTTACGGTGAAAGCAGAACATTTGATTGTCTGAGGACAGCGCCCCGCTCAAATATTCAATTAGCATAATAACATAACCAGCAGAGGTGTCACAAAACTCAAAAATAGCAATAAAATAAATCGCTTATTTTTGAAGATCTTCATCTGATGGCATACCCAAGCGTCCCGGTTACACAATAAAAGGTAATTTTGTTCAATAAAGTCCCTCTTTATATCCATGAAGCTCCGTTTGGTTGGCGCGTTTTGTTCAGTAATCCACCTTCCCAAAGGCGTTCATCCATGCAGACAAACAATATCCCAAAAGTACCCGTAAAGTTCGTCAAAACAAGTCAAACAGCGTTTCTAATCAAAACTCGGATACCCTAAAATGAATATAAACTATAACATTTCAGATGAAATATAGCCTGATGAATAGAAGAGAAAAAGCGCTAAGAGCGCGCTGACTGTTACGCGCGAAATCCATAATAGTACACCTGACCTGACCTCAGGAAGAACTTCTCTAACTCCATTGTTATTAAAGAAAAAAGCTTGAAAACTTTTTCTAAAGACTGTTGACATCTAGTGGAAGCCATAGGAACTGCATCTGGGAGCTATTCCCCTATATAATCAATAGGCCTTCATTTGAAAACTGGTCAACGGAAAAAATCCTACTTCCTGGAATGATTTTGCTCGGGTTTTCGCCTGCCAAATCAGTTTTGTTATACTCATAGACATTATTTTAACAGTTTTAGAAACTTCCATCCAAAGCTACTAATTATATGCACATCCTAGCTTCTGGGCCTGAGTAACAGGCAGTTTACTTTGGGCACGTTTTTCATCCGAAATTCAAAATACTGCCCCCTAGCTCAAACAGGTTAATAAAACCAGTTTATTAACCTTGACTTGGAAGAGTTACAGTGTTGTGTAGCCATAGCCAACTTGCTAACATAGCATACCTCTCTGTTTGAGCCAGGTGTTTGAGTAGGCTAATTTAGCTAACTGCATTCACTAGCTAAGTAAGTGAAAGTGAAAGTGAAAAAGAATACAACAAAATATAGCTCTCTCTCTCTCTTGCTTCTCCTTCATATTTGAAGAAATTAACTATAGTCTTTCTCTTAGAGTCAACTACTCACCACATGTTATGCACTCCAGTGCTAGCTAGCTGTAGCTTATGCTTTCAGTACTAGATTCATTCTCTGATCCTTTGATTGCGTGGACAGCATGTTAGTTCATGCTGCAAGAGCTCTGATAGGTTGGAGGACGTTCTCCAGAAGTTGTCGTAATTACTGTGTAAGTCTATGGAATGGGGTGAGAACCAGTTGTTTTTTCAATCATCAGGTTCATCAAAGGGTCATCTCTCTCTCTCTCTCTGTGTCGGCTCATTCTCCAACAGCTGCTCCAAACAGACGCTCACCTTGCCTTGAAAACAGGTGACACACTGGCCTCTAGTGGAATACAACCGTAACTGTAGTTATATCCCCCCACTCTAACCTACCACATGTCCTATTTCTTATTGCAAACTCTTTTGTGTCTCATAGTGGGAATGTTACTCAAACTCGAGGGAGTCCCAAGTCCCACCCTTAAGGGTGTCGGTAGTTAAGTGTCTCTGTCTGTGGTAATATAGATTATAGATGCACTCGGGATGTTTTGATTATGAGTGGTTCATTAAGATCTTTTTTGTCCTACTGCATTGCTAATAACAACACATTTGGGGAAAAGGACTTTGGCCATGGACCCAGTTCATCAGGTAACACGTGTAAGTCGATATATCTGGGACCTTGTGAATGTGTTCCAAGTGTGAATTGCGGACCTGATTAGACTGTTTGTCTGGACGTGGCTAATAGGAAGTTGTAAAAGCATGCGTTCACACTGTCCTTTTTAGCATGGTTATGGCAACTATGGTGGATCTGTAACCAAGGCCATCTCAACACAGCTTGGTTTGGTTTGGTTCAGCTCAGTAGTGTGAAAATCCTTTTACAAGGCCCTGTTGTTACATCGTATCTCCACAGGTAATGCTTGCCTGCTGTTGCTACATTCACCGTGTCTGAACAGTGAAAAAGGAGAATAAGACAAGTCTGCGGTAGTTCGTCCGCTGCTGATGATGTCAGTGAATGCCCTTTCCAGAGGTGAGATGGGCAGCATAGCATGAGGACAAGCTCAAATGATGCTGGACCCAAAAGGTCACTACACCAGACAAGGAATATTGATCAGCTTGACCGCTGCCTTGGTCAAGTGACCAGTGTGTATGCACGGCTAACACACACCTGGCAGTGATTTGCAGAGGTTAGTGTGACACTGAGGGGTAAGGCTGCCCTGGACATAAAACTGAGTAAGTGGTTGAGCTGAAAAGTTACCCAGAGTACGTGACTGGTAAAACAATAAATAATGATAGTATTAATATATATTATTCCCTGTGAGCCTAGCACGCTGGTACCCACTACCTACAATATGAGTCCAGACATACAGTATGTTGAACAAAAATACACAGCTCCCTGTAAGTACTGTATGTTGTCTAAAACAAGAACAACATATATTTTTCATATCACAAAAACACTATGAGGAGGAGATAATTCACTGAACTTTTTCCCTGTTGTATTGGGTTTTTAATCCGTTCAAACAAAATGGAGAACCTTCTGGTTGGAGGACGGTCTTCCTCAGACACCACTGGAAACAAGACCATCAGATGACCATTCGGTCACAGCTTAGTTCAATGTGTAAAGAAACAGACAGAGACTGAGGGAGAAATCGTTAACGTTAAAGAAGCCGCTTAGACCTCTCAAGCCCCCAGTCCAGACAACGTGAACCTAGTAACCTTTTTGGCCTCAGATGAAAGAAGCTAGCAGGTGCAGATTTACTAGACAACACTGGCAATTCGTTTTTCTAAGTATCATGCAGAGTTGTTGGTTTTACAGTATGTAGTATGTGAATTTAGCATATAACGTCTGGGAAAATGACTGATTACAGTCAGATAGTTTTTTATTTAGTATTTTTTTATTCCTATATGTATCAAAGTTATTGTTTCAATAATCATAATCAGTTAAAAGTTGCTTAATCATGATACAATACAGATAATAATCATTGTTAGGAACAAAATATCATATCATATGCTGTTAACAGTACTTTTGATATGCAAATAAAAACACTTACATTTAAATTTGATAAGAACGATTACATTACGGGTCTCAATGGGCATTAATGGTCATTCTGTGACAAACAATATAATTTAAATGTATCAATATAGATAAATTTTTTGTGTTTTTGGTGCTGCGCAACTAACTGCAAGCAATTCTTTTCAACAATATATTTGTATTCATTTAAAAATTAACAATAGAAATGCCATATTTTGATGCTAAATTGATTACATATGGTATATTTTTTACAATAAATGTAAAAGATAAATTATAAGGCTATTTGCTAGTTTAAGTGCATTATATTTTAAAAATTGTAAGAAACTTCAACTTTACCCTCATCCTTATTCTGTACCATATGTAACTCTTGATTAACCTGTTTTAATGTTTGAGCATTTTCTGATAAACAAATAATTTTCAATCACATGTTTCGTCTATATTTTAAATCATGTGAATAACATTATGGTAGGAAAATCTCCTCGACTTTATCTTAGTTGCTAATCTATATTTTTGTAGAAATTAGTATACAAAAATAAGCCTGGATTTATATATTTACAAAACATATGTTCATTATAATATGTTGTCATGTATTTTCTATTCATTCATTGTTTATTCTCAATCACATATGTTTTTTATTTACAAGACGGACGACATGCAAAATCTGACTGTCATTCACGTCAATATTTTAATTATTTATATAGTCACCAATGAGCTGTCATATGCACACATAGGCCAAAAAGACCTTCACATAAAAGGTTATCTTTTAAAAAGAGCTCTCACCTCTTACGTTTATTTTCTCCATGTTTTTTATCATGACATTTCATAAAACACAATCATATCAAACGACACAGAGTGGCATACTAAAAGCCTAGAGCGTGACTGCAGCTTTTCATGTGTGAACAGCTGGCTAAAAAATTAATACCGGCTTTTCCTAGCTGGGATTCATATTTATGAATTTCATTTACACATTCAATGTTTCCTAGCAAGGTTACATATTTATGCATTTCACTTACACATACAATTAATGTTTCAGACATAGGTTAAGTGCTCAACAGCAGTACAAGTATAAATGACCAAATTCAGAACAAATAAATATTCTAACTAAAGTTTTTGCATGATGAAAAGGCTTGTGGTTTAGTTGAACAGACAGACTGTATAATCCCAGCGGTGAAAGGGACATTTCAGTAAAAATCTTCCTACTGTGTTTAACTATAAATTATGCATCAGCACATTAAAATCCATTACATAGCACCAAATATGAATGCTTTATCTTTCCAAAAAGGATGGGTATTTATATATAGTAAGTTATTATAAAACTCAGGGAGACACTCATATTTTCAAAGAACAAACATAAACACAAACGTTAACAAACATACAGTATAACACGTAGCCTATAACAGTTTTTTGACCAGGATTGTCAGGGGTGGTGCGAATATTTTGGAAATACTTCAGCTAAGTACTAGCTCATGTCAAGTAAGTACAATTTCCTCTTACTGAATGTGTTATTTTTTGTTTTTTTATTGAAGGCTCACTACTGTCTGATATGTATTGGAGATTGCATACATTGTATGCAAGTATTTTTAATCACAAGCAGTCTCAAGAAGCTTAAATTCAAAACCTGCCTGGTATAGTATTCAATAACTTGTTGAGAACACTAGAAATAACTTCCCTTCCTTACATTTGTACTTTAGACTTACCTGAATTCTCAACACCACAACCTGTAATGTGGTTGTGCTTATCGAGTAACCCAAACCTTTATTAAAACTAAATGCCTGAATAATGCTTTACTTTCAGTCATATTAACCACTGCAAATATGAGCATTTATTATTACAGTATGCATTTCACCAAATTGATGGATTGTATTTGACTTGATGAAATAAGTTATTTGCGGCACACTTTACCTCTTTCTTCTCTCGCACACTCATCCTTCCCACACAGTTTCCCCGGATTACTCATGCTCTGTAGAACTGAAAAAATGGGTGAGCCTATTTGTCAGTGTTTATGAAAAAAAGTCCCACAAGACATATTGTACACATATGACCTGCAGCAGTGTGGATGTGAGGAGGAGGGCCGAGTATTCGAGTATGGCAGAGCTAGGGAGTATCTGAGCATGCTCTATAGCGCAAGGCATATGATGCACAAGAAAAGGCACATGGCTATTTTAAAATGTGGGCCATAGCTTCTCAGTCCCCATCATGGCATCTTCACACAATAACAGGTCATACTTTTGGGACTGTCTATGTCCACAGATAGGATTGCTTTTAAATAGGTCTCTGTAGGATGCCTCGTTTCCACCCAGTCAGTCTCCCAGCACGACAGAGCTTCAAACTACATTGAGTACAGATCAGCACCTGACAGTGAACAACAAATGTGGAAAACTATTGGAGGTTTCTGGCAGTGCAAAAGTCTTTGGCTATGAATAAATGTGAATTTAGTTAAGTGTGTGTTCATGTGTGTCTGTGCATGTGCGTGCATATGCGTGCATGTCTTACATTAAAAGTGTTTTTAGAAATATAATTTTGGCTTTACTGTGAATTACGTCTTTAGTGACACAAGGTTCAAAGTACACAGAATCCCATTCTGAATCGTCAAAGCTAATGTTTAAAATGTTTAGCGTGTTAATTTGACCTCACGTAAGCAAATCTGTGAACCAGTCCAGCTACTGAAGGGGAGAGACAGAGAGAGGGGCACTGAGGCCCAGGCTACATGGTGACTATGAATCCCCAGGGGATACATTCTATGACATTCTCCCAGAGGGGACACAGAGACAAGGGTAAACAATGATACAACTGGGGCATGGGGCTTTCCATAGGGTAGAGTACAGTAGCTAACTACAACCTCTCGGCTCACTCATTTGAGTCAGAGCTTCAACCTTAGCCCCTCACCTTTCTAATCTCTCATTGAGTGATTCAAAGATTTCAGTAGCGGCAGCCATTGAACTGAGCCGAGCTCCTCGAAGCCCTTCCTAAGACAGCCAATAGGGAAAACTCAGGGTTAAAAGTTCAGCCTGCGAGCGTGACTTTTGAGGTCTGCTGTGTTTGCGCTAACGTCTTCTGAAGGAAACACGGGTGCTGTAAAATCCACTTCCTGTTCAACCGAGAGAGATTGCTGCCTTAAAGATTGCTACTCCATTGTACAGTAACAAAAAAGGTCAGGAAGACTATAATAGCTAAGTTTGGTCTCTGTTTTAGTATCACAACTGAGTAGTGAGAGCGGTCTGTAATACATAGTCTGATATCTGAGGCTTCCTCTCTTGGCTCGCCCTTGTCTGACCCTAACTGATAGTGTGTGACTACTAAGTAGACTCTGTAGAAACACATCTAAACTCATTTATAACACTCTCATCTCGTCTTACTGCGAGAATGATCGAGACAGACTGTCGTAGTACGAGGCCACTAGTCTCATGGTGGGAAGACTTGAGTATCTCGCTGTCGAATTCAATTTACATAAAACTTCCCACACACACTGTCAGGGGGCTAGAGATAGGCCTCAATACATAATAATATTATTATGGCTTCCATAGGCCTGGTTCATTACTACAAGACAGTTGTCTCATATTCAGGTCATGGAATGTCAAATATGGGCAATGTGAAGATATTGTCTGGGATTGGGTGTTGCAAACATGGTCAAACCACATCAAAATGTATTTCAGGAAAACAGTGCCACAGTGTGCTAAGGTAAGGCAAATTACACCATAACAAGATTCAAGATTAGCCGTATTTACTTGATTTAGCATTGAAGTCTCAAGTATCAAGTCACAAGTCCGTCCTGCAATTATTTTCTCCCATCTTTCTCATGCAGACACGCTGTACAGCATCTTACATCCTGGGTGACTGACTGGCTGACTGAATGGCTGACTGGCTGACTGATGACCCAAAGGCCAAACTGACTGTAACTACACCCAGACTAATGCTATATGTATAGACTGTAGGGTACTATTGGGTAACTAGCCCCCCCTAAGAACAATGTCTAATTGCTGACACAAAAAAGAAACATTTGGAGAAAAAAAATGGTATGTGGATAAAGGTCATGCGTAGGCAAATAAACCATAAAGGTAAACAAATGGCTACAGTTTACAATTTCTCATTTCATGGACTGTTGTTTTCAGAACCCTCCCTAAATTCTTTAGTAAGTAATATTTAAAACCTCTCGGGGATAGGCGTCCCGCTAGCGAGACAACTGCCGGTGAAATTGGAGGGTGCGCAATTCAAATAAATAATCATAAAAATTATGGATATTAAACATTTAGGTACATACAAGTATTTTATATCGTTTAAAAACTTACATTTTTGTTCATCTAACAGCATTGTCCAATTTACAATAGGCTTTAGGCCAAAAGCATGCCATGCTTTTGGACGGCGCCCCACATCAAAATATTTTTCAACCAGCACAGGCTTCATAAAATCACATATAGCGATTAAATATTCAATTACTTTTTGAAAATCTTCCTCTGATTTGCAATCCAAAGGGTCCCAGCTACAACATGTATGGTCATTTTGTTAGATAAAATCCTTCTTTTACATCCCAAAAAGTCAGTTTAGTTGGCGCCATCGATTTGAGTAATCCACTCATTCAACATGCAGAGAATGGAATCCAAAAAGCTACCGCTAAACTTTGTTAAAAGAAGTCAAAATAAATTATTTAATCCTCAGGTACCCTAAAATGTAATTAAACTTTAATATTTCATACGGAAAGAAGTATGTTCAATAGTAAAGCAAAATTAGCAGGTGCGCATCCTCTTCGTTGCGTGCGCACAGACTGATTTCCAACTCTGACTCCCAGTACCAAAACTCTAAATTCTTCCTCGTTTGGGAAGAAACAAGCCTGACACCTTGATCAAAGGCTGTTGACATCTAGTGGAAGCCATAGGAATTGCAATCTGGGAGCTGGATTTAACTTTGTTCCTATACGTTCTAATGGAAGAGCATGGGCTCTCAAAACATATATATATATATTGTGTTATAGTCTCATACATTATTTTAACATTTCTACAAACCTCAAAGTGTTTTCTATCCAATGGTACCAATTATATGCATATCCTGGCTTCTGGGCCTGAGTTACAGGCAGTTTACTTTGGGCACGACAGTCAGGCGGATATTCAGAAAAAAAGGACCCTAGCCTGAAGAAGTTTAAAAGCGATTTAGAGCGTCTTATTTACATTTTTTTTTAATATGGGGGGAAATTGTCTTGCACGTCATCATTAATGACGAGATTCGATGTAAAGTCTCTCTTTAACTCACCTGCACATACATTTTCTTTGTTCTTTCTGTGTTGATCCTTTTCCATACAATTCATTATGTACAATTGTACGATTCGATCTTAAGTCCTGTATTGACGCTTTGCCTGTTTGATGGTTCGTCGGAGGGCATAGAGGAATTTCTTATACAGTGGGGCAAAAAAGTATTTAGTCAGCCACCAATTGTGCAAGTTCTCCAACTTAAAAAAATGAGAGGCCTGTGATTTTCATCATAGGTACACTTCAACTATGACAGACGAAATGAGAAAAAGAAATCCAGAAAATCACATTGTAGGATTTTTTATTTATTTATTTGCAAATTATGGTGGAAAATAAGTATTTGGTCAATAACAAAAGTTTATCTCAATACTTTGTTATATACCCTTTGTTGGCAATGACAGAGGTCAAACGTTTTCTGTAAGTCTTCACAAGGTTTTCACACACTGTTGCTGGTATTTTGGCCCATTCCTCCATGCAGATCTCCTCTAGAGCAGTGATGTTTTGGGTCTGTTGCTGGGCAACTCCCTCCAAAGATTTTCTATGGGGTTGAGATCTGGAGACTGGCTAGGCCACTCCAGGACCTTGAAATGCTTCTTACGAAGCCACTCCTTCGTTGCCCGGGCGGTGTGTTTGGGATCATTGTCATGCTGAAAGACCCAGCCACGTTTCATCTTCAATGCCCTTGCTGATGGAAGGAGGTTTTCACTCAAAATCTCACGATACATGGCCCCATTCATTCTTTCCTTTACACGGATCAGTCGTCCTGGTCTCTTTGCAGAANTGACCAAATACTTATTTTCCACCATAATTTGCAAATAAATTCATTAAAAATCCTACAATGTGATTTTCTGGATTTTTTTTCCTCATTTTGTCTGTCATAGTTGAAGTGTACCTATGATGAAAATTACAGGCCTCTCTCATCTTTTTAAGTGAGAGAACTTGCACAATTGGTGGCTGACTAAATACTTTTTTGCCCCACTGTAAGCTTCTGGGTTAGAGTTTCACTTCTTGAAAGCGTCAGCTCTACCCTTTAGCTCAGTGTGGATGTTACTGTAATCCATGGCTTCTGGTTGGGGTATGTACGTACAGTCACTGAGGGGACGACATCATCAATGCACTTATTGATGAAGCCAGTGACTGATGTGGTGTACTCCTCAATGCCATTGGAAGAATCCCGGGAGCATATTCTAGTCTGTGCTAGCAAAACAGTCCTGTAGCTTAGCATCTGCTTCATCTGACCACTTCATTGACCAAGTCACTGGTGCTTCCTGCTTTAGTTTTAGCTTGTAAGCAGGAATCAAGAGGATAGAATCATGGTCAGATTTGCCAAATGGAGGGCGAGGGAGACCTTTGTATGCATCTCTGTGTGTGGATCAAAGGTGGCCTAGAGATTTTTTTCCCTCTGGTTGCACATTTAACATGCTGGTAGAAATTTGGTAAAATCGACTTAAGTTTCCCTGCATTATAGTCCCCAGCCACTAGGAGCGCCGCCTCTGGATGAGCATTTTCCTGTTTGCGTATGGCCTTTTACAGCTCATTGGGTGTGGTCTTAGTGCCAGCATCTGTTTGTGGTGGTAAATAGACAGCTTTGAAGAATATAGATGAAAACTATCTTGGTAAATAGTGTGGTCTACAGCTTATCATGAGATACTTTACCTCATGCGATCTAAACCTTGAGACTTCCTTACATATAATGCACATAGACCGCCATCCCTTGTCTTAACAGAGGCTACTGTTCTATCCTGCCGATACAGTGTATAACCCGCCAGCTGTATGTTATTCATGTCATCGTTCAGCCACAACTCGGTGAAACATAAGATATTAACGTTTTTAATGTTCCGTTGGTAGGATAATACATTCTTGTAGTTAGTCTACTTTATTATCCAATGATTGTACGTTGGCTAACAGAACCGATGGTAAAGGAAAATTACCTACTCGTCAACGGATCCTTACAAGGCATCCCGACCTTCGTCCTCGATATCTCCGTCTTTTTCTCCTGCGATTGACGTGGATAACGGCCTTGTCGGATGTCTGGAGTAAATACCTCACTTCCGACTCGTTAAAGAAAAAATCGTCCTTCAATACGAGGTGAGTGATTGCTGTCGTGATTTCTAGAAGCTCTTTCAGTCATAAGAGACAGTGGCAGAAACATTATGTACAAAATAAGTTACAATTAATGACTCCAACCTAAGTGTTTGTGAACTTCCAACTTCAACTGTATAATTGAATAAACATAGGATGCTAACAAATTATGGGTAGTCATTCCTAATATAATGCATATGACTTGATTGGGAGACAGTTCTCTACTGAAATACATTAAGACGCTTTTGCCAGAAAACAAAGTAAAAAATATTTTTGCTGCTGTTATTTTATTTATTTTTATAATACATACAAAGGTAGAATGCCATTCACCATTCCCATTGATTCATAGAGTAAACATGAGGTTAGATTTCAGCTACTCCAATTTGGGTTATTTGGTAACCCAGCACTGGACCGAGCACACGCTGGGTTATTTTTTACCCAGCTAACTAGTTGGGTTGCATGAATATGGATTACCAAAACATTAGTTAATTTAACCATCAGTTGTTTTTTTTTTTACCATCAATGGGGTTGAACCAGCAGTTGGGTCTTTTTCATGTAATCCATAGGTTATTTTAATGAGGTGTGGCCTATTAGGGGCGTGGAATTTCCAAAAATGATTTTGGCCCACCTGCAAGAGTGGGCCATCATGTTACATTTGTACAATGCTTATTAAAACGTATCTGGAATATGTCTTAACATTACATATTCTAATATAAAATTCAGAATATTAATATTTCCCAATATTGGAATAATCATAGGTTCTTGAGGAACATACACTTGTGTAAGTTTCATTTAAGATTCAAACTTGTCAGTGTTAAACGTTAACATGTGATAACAATACAACTGAACAGATGAACCAGAATGACATTTACGCCCACGGGTGGCCAAAGATAATTATCTGAAAGCCACGCCCTTACTAAGCCATGCCTGTAGTCTTCTTAGCTGACCCGCTGGGTCATATCTCAATAACGCAGCATTAATTACCCAGCAGTTTTTAAAGAAATCAACCCAAATAAGTGTCCCAACGCATTCAACCCATCAGTTGGGTCAACACAACCCAGCATTTTTTTTATGTATCTGAAGAAGAACACAAATCACTCTGTTTGCTCAGATGAAATCCATTTACTCTGTACAGTACGTGATGATATTTCACTTAACTTGCAATTAGTTCCCAAAGCATAATGTAGGAACAGAGTACAATGAGTTAAGTGAGAACAGACATTACATTATTTTAATTTTTTCATTTCCTGCTCCAGTTACCAGTATGCAGCACTAATCTGTCTCTGCGAAGCCACACTTACCAGAACAGTAATAATTTACCGATATTATTGAATCTTTAATTTACATTCTCTGATGCACTGTATTGCTCCCCACCACATAAGAGTGTCATTGAAAATTCTGAAATTAAAACATCTATTGATATCGCTCTCTATCCCCATTATCCTCCCATGCTCCCTCCCTCTTCCAAATTCCCCTCGGTTCAGTACCAGGGCATTGGGTCACGGCATGTAGTTGATTTTCACACTATTTCTCCACTGAGCGCCACATCAAGTTAATCAGGGTTAACAATCGCAGTGCCTCGCTGAGCAGGGATCCCATTGGCTTAGCGCTACAGCCTTGCCCTGGTGATACAGATGGGGCATTAATCCCTGGGCTGGGCTGGGGGGGGGGGGCAGAGGGAGGACAGCAGCCATCACAAAATAAGAATTGGGGGGATGGGGTGGTTGGTGCAGCAGGGTGTGATATTGGGAGGGGGAATTGGTTGTTCACGCTGTACTAAGGGAAAGGAAATTGTTTTTCCGAAAAAGAAGGAGGGTGGATGGGATGGTGACATAACAGTCCCCGATCCCGTCTGATGTGTTATGGTTTGTACTAAAGATGTGATCGGCCTGTCAGTGGTGGCGCTGTGGCAAACACCACCTGTTTGGATGGCCATGTAAGCTAGGCTGTTGTGGTGGGGAAGTGTATGGGCTCTTTAAGGGGGCAGGGGGTCATAAAGTATGCCAGAAAACAATATACAGGAGGCAGGATGGAAGATATATGTTAATAAAGGGTTTAAGGAAACGTGCCTTATAGTTGAGAGGACTTAACCATGACCCCATCTGAAAAGACAGCGCCATCGGTATGAGATGCAGCCAGCTATGGGGGGAATACAGCCCTGGGTGTGCTGCATGGGCTGTGGAGTGTGGACATGATCAGCCATCCATATGGAAATGCACAAATCCACGACTGTTGTACATACAGTGGGGAAAAAAAGTATTTAGTCAGCCACCAATTGTGCAAGTTCTCTCACTTAAAAAGATGAGAGAGGCCTGTAATTTTCATCATAGGTACACTTCAACTATGACAGACAAAATTAGGAAAAAAAATCCAGAAAATCACATTGTAGGATTTTTAATGAATTTATTTGCAAATTATGGTGGAAAATAAGTATTTGGTCA
>QNTS01001688.1:36218-97208 GCA_003317085.1 Hucho hucho | reverse complement strand
TGACCAAATACTTATTTTCCACCATAATTTGCAAATAAATTCATTAAAAATCCTACAATGTGATTTTCTGGATTATTTTTCCTCATTTTGTCTGTCATAGTTGAAGTGTACCTATGATGAAAATTACAGGCCTCTCTCATCTTTTTAAGTGAGAGAACTTGCACAATTGGTGGCTGACTAAATACTTTTTTTCCCCACTGTAACTGACAAGATGTAAAGTTCTGTTCAAATGTCAAACACGTACCGGTTGGGAAATTTCTCAACACAAGATCTGAATTGGGCATTGCGCGAGGCCATTGCACAGGACTTGAAACAACAACAAAAACAAGAAAATCTGAAATGTGTTTGTCAGCTAACCTTTTATCGTACCTAGAGATGACTAAACTATCTGAACCGAATGTGGCATAAATTCACCTTTCGCTCTAGTACTTTTTCCTCTGGCAGCGAGTGATGTTTCTCTACGAAGCCACCGCGTATCCTTTTTTGCCCAATTCTCTGCCACTTCTCCTACTTGCTTCTCTTCCCTTTCTCGCTAACTGCATTCCCTCACACTCTCTCTTTGAGGACAGCTCACACTTTGGAGGAGTGACACGTATGAATAAAAATAAACCTGAGTGCTTCCCCTTGCCGAGACACTCATACACTTTCACGGGTCTCTAACGAGCACTACCTTTTTGATTCAACCGAAGCTGTGTAGAGTATTTTTCTGAAAGATGAAGATAATTCCCTGACAAGATATCACAGTCTTTAATATTTCATGAACCTGCGGCAGCTCGAAAATTCAGATTAAAGCCAGACCTGTTGGTCTGTTCATAGCCATTTGACGCCCTGAATTCCTATATCAAGGTCTTATTACAAAAAGGTTAAGGCGGTAAATTAATTGAATATCGTTTTGTTGTTCCCTAAACAGAAGAGGGGTCATGTTTACTGATTATAGTGAGTTATATAGGTAGAGAGATGTAGAAATGTAGCATTATGGCGATAATCGTGGCTCCTGTTGCCATTGCACTTGATTTCTCAATAGAAGACTATTGGTGGAACATGGCTCCCTCCAGTGCTGCTCGACCGCTCTGAACACGACGACACTACGCTGGGCTGCACTGTCAAACATCCGCGTTGCAGCAGCACATCCTCTAAATTCCTAGCTTACCCCCCACTTCACCCCCCACACGGTCACATTTCGGTCATTCATGGGGGATGAGCTTGCAAAAAAATCAAGCACCCCCTCCTCTCGTCCTTCTGCATATTTGGGCCCCCCTTACAGATGCCCCGCCATCGCCTCCAACCTGCCCCATCGCCCTCCACATCTGAAAACAAAGCTCAGAGTTCATTCAAAGTTCACACATCCAGTAACAGACTGCACTGTGCTGCAATTGCCTGCTCTTTAACTTTCTTAACCCGTTTTTTTAATTCTGTTATTTTTTTGCAGCAGGGGATGGGGTATGTGGGGGAAGGAACTAACCCACCGACTATTACTCAGCCGTGACACGTGATGTTTTCTAAACTTCTGATCACAATTGGCCGGGTCACTGTACGGTCATACTGCTCCTGCGAGAAGAGCTGGCTCGGGTAGGTCCAGCAGTACAACACTACAAATGAAAATATCCCAATTCCATTGGCCACGTGCCAAATTTCCATCACTCCATCCTCCTGGTTACTCCCCGGCGTGGAAACGGGTTCAATGAGAGGGCAAACAGTGGCTCTGCCCCCTTTCGATGACACGTCACGCTGTAGACGAGTGGGACTGGTCTTCAGGAACGAGCACACCCCCTGGCTCCCTTTGCCCCACCTGATCATTAGCTCAGGCCACCTCTCAGTGGGTCGTCGAATCGACCAGCGTCGTAGGAATCACACAGGGCCACAGTGACCCCTGCTGGTGTGGTGTGGTACTCAGCGGTACCCAACAAGTGGGCCAATGCAAGCATAATGAGCAACCCTGGATTTTGCACAGATTATGTTAAAAGTTCCAAATTTAAACAACGTTTTGCCAGTTTTATTACAACAATCTTCCTTGTACCACAACACTGTTCATAAGAAATTACAGTCTATGTAGTTTCATAAACAATTGAGGGTGTGAGGACAATGACTACTCATCAGCAACATACTGTAAGTTATCTTGCTATCTAAAAGCATGTCAGATGTCTTCCTTATGTTTTTGTGATAACACAATGATCTGATCAAAATTATGTCACAACTTGTTGAAATTTAAGTGTAGTATAAATATGAAAAATAATTGCCCATTGTGTTCATGCCACAAAATAATAAACAAACTCTTAAAATATTGCAATCCAGAATGACAAATTATTCTTGAAGTTCCTTTTGATAACTATGTATTATTTTTAATTTGCAGCATCTGTATAGCCAGTACACTGCCTACAAATAACCGCTTTAGTTGAGTTCATTTAAAAGTTGTGGTGCCTATCCTATGTCGTAAAAATATTTTGCTTCTTGCAGAAAACATCAAATTAATCTATATCATTAATGACTTCAAGAACATTCAGCACTTTAGTGTGACAAAAATTGTGTTATTGTGACAATTGTTTTTTTATGTAATCAGATTTTTTATGTGTTCTTATTGAGTTTGCCTTTCCCCCTTTTTCCTAAACATTTGAAAAAATATACCCACAAAATGAAAACAGTTTACTGCTATAAATAAGGCTGTCATTGTAAATAAGGATTTGTTCTTAACTGACTTGCCCAGTTAAATAAAGGTAAAATAAATAAATAAAATAAAAATAAATCTCTATAAGAAAGTACTAGTGGCATACATTGCATTACTTTAATAAGAAATTCATGTGGCATTGAACATTCAACTGAAATCTGTAATGCAGCTCACATTTTGTCCATTTAAAGTGTCCCTAATGCATATGTATTTATATGGTAGTTACGAAGACAGGTACAGGTGCAAATTGTTACATATTACTTACAATGTCATAACTGTTTGTAGTTTCTGTAATTACATGTTGGCATATCTATATGCATTACAATTTATTAACAAACATAAATTAATTGTGGGTAAAGCTTTTTACATAAAAATGTCAACCACCATTTAATTGTTTTATGCAAGATAGAGTTGATGGAATTCTCTCACCTTACTTGAGATAAATCTATTTTCACCCACATTTGCAAAATGTTTAAATGCTGCACATAGAATATGTTAGTAATTCACCAACTGTAACTACACTTTATCACTGCCTATGTAACTACAGTGTAAGTACATATTTCTTACGGACATATTTTATTGTAAAATGGGATACATATTTGGTCCAGACAAACAATATGCTGTTGTACACATCAAGAACACAATAGTATTGCAGAGACTAGAGTCACATTTGGATTTTGAGTGAAATTATTTGACATAAAAGGTGTTGTTGCTTAACTAAATAAGATAATAGTAATGTACTAGAACATTTTTCAAATAGCTTTTGAACAAATATTCCATCTAAGTTCTACATTTGTCTGTTATTGCTGTTAATAACCGCACAAAAAGAGTAGTGAAAACATGAGGGACCATGACTACTATATATCGATGAGTATTCAAGCATATACAACTAAAACAGTTCCAAGAGCAGGGGGAAATGTCACAAAATAAAAAGATCATAGTTGAAACATTTAACATAACCTTTACAAAATTAGAAAATTACGCCAGATAAAAAGGCTTTGATCTGGGAAGGGAAGGCAATTCATTTACAAAGAGGTTATTGAACCGGTTAGGTGTTCAATAAAACAATAAATAATCTCCATTGCTAAAATAATATGTAGCGTATCACAGTTGAGCCTTATTGGTCTTTAGACCTGTAACGTGGCTGCATGATCTTCTAATGCAGCTGCATGGGGTTTGTTGGATATAAAGTTGGGTGTGGTTTCGTTACATCCGCGATAAGATAAAGCAAGGAGCCGCTTGTAGATTTGACCGCTCTAATGCAGTTCCTCCTCCGACACCGTCAAAACAACCACTATGTGGATGCTGGCACGGGGGATCTGATATAATCTAGCACACCATATTTCCAAAGTCTTTAGTTTTCATTTTGATACTATATTGCCACAGGAAATATACCTGATGTATATTAATCTTCTACATTCCGTACAGGGTGTTGGAGGATCGCGTATGTGTCTTCGACCTCGTGTTTTGTCCAATTGGTTCTGCTGTTGGCAGAGGGAGATGGTGCAGGGTAGGATGAGCCACTCACTTCACACTTAGAGAAAGCGGGGAACACAACATTCAAAATCTCCTGATCAGCAGGAAACTTTCCTTCTTGATAATATTTATAGTAAATCAGGTGTTTGGATTGACATGTTTGATTAGTGTAGGGGAACTAAACATGTCAATTGACAAGATCTGACACATTGACAATGGCCTAACAGCAGACATTTTTGTTACGCTCTTATTGCTTCACTAATTAATGAATAAATATGCATAAAATAACTTTTAAATTGGTTCTTTTTTTGGTGTGGACCCGCTTCACTGCATTTAAAGGGATAGTTCACCCAAATTACAAAATTACATATTGGTTTCCCTACGCTGTAAGCAGTGTATGCACAAGGTATGACATTGGATTTGTTACACGAGTCTAAAAAGTTTGCATTTAAAACAGACGCCAGGTAAACAAAACCAAAGCATTGATTGCTGCCATACCTTGACCATAGACTGCTTATGGGGTAAGGAAATGAATTTGTAATGTGTGTGAACTATACCATTCATGATTTCATTTCGGACCACGCACCAAGTTCTGTGGTTTCAAGAACCTTTGTAAGTTGACACGTACCTCTCACATCCCTCATTTCTGCAGATGCCTACTTATCATTCCCCACAATCTTCTGAGATCTCTGCATGTTCCACCACACTGGGCTCAACCAGGCAGTCATAGGAGAAGAACAGCATGATCTGATAGAGAGGGGCCAAACTTTAGATAAATATTCAAGCAACCTTAAACGGATTATTCAGTTCTAGGACCAAAATAACAGTTGTTTGTTTCCAGGTATTTTTTTTGCTTGACTTTGCTTTTTCATGGCTATTTTTGCGTTAATTAACACTTTGTTTGCTCAGAACGTTTGTACAATATTTCCTAAGATGACAAACACTTCTGGATCATGAATCGGAAGCTACACACTTATCCCAGATATGGAATACTACATTTGCTCCTTTGTCCCTTGCACAGCAGGCTTACCTGTTGCTGCTTACCAAGATGACCGAATGCAGCGACGAAGAAAAGGAAAGGGGGACTCCAAGCTAGGCTGAAAAAACAGGCTACACAGCCTTCTCTTCCTAGTATCCTGATGGCTAATGTTCAATCGTGTGGGGCATCAGGGAATGCTGCATCTTTCTTTTTACAGAGACAGACGATACACTCGTCTCTGCTATTCAACCAGGTGGCTTTTCCCTTTTCCGTATAGATCGGCTTCTGGTAACAGTAAGAGGGGAGGGGCATTTTTACTCATCAACAATTCCTGGTGTACCAAAGTTGAAAACATCTTGAGCTCCTGTTCACCCGACCTGGAGTTTGATGATAAAATGCCGAACCCACTATATGCCGAGGGAATTCATGTGTGTTATTATCACAGCTGTGTACATACCGTCACAAGCAAACACCAAGACAGCACTCAGCAAACTGTACAAGATCATTCGCCAGGCAAGAATTCTCTCACCCAGAAGCAGTCTTTGTTGTCGCTGATTTTAACCAAGCAGGTTTAAAACAATTATTTCCAAAATACCACCAACATGTAACCTGCCCCACAATAAAAATAAACATGCTGGACCGTATATACAAACATCCGTACAAAGCCATCCCTCGACCCCACTTCGTCAAATAAGATCACATCTGTTCCTACTACCTGTCTAAAAGCAGCAACTCAAGATGGAGGCACCAATACAGAGAATAGTGAGGTGCTGGACAGGGAAGGCAGACTCAAACTGTAGGACTGTTTCGAGAAACTGATTGGAAAATGTTCAAAGATTCATCCACCCAGGACTCATCCATCAACATTGAGGATGTCAGTCACATGCTTCATTAGTTAATGTGTTGATGATGTTGGACTCACAATAAGACACCTGTGAGGACTGGCAACGCCAGGAGACCCCCAGGGGTGTGTCCTCAGCCCTCTGCTGTACTCGAACACCAACTCCATCATCAACTTTGCTGATGAAACCACGGTTGTAGAACTGATAACCAACAATGACGAGTCAGCCTGTAGGAAGGAGTTAAGTGAACAAGCTCTCCCTCAACGTCAGCAAAACAAAATAGTTGATTGTTGACTTCAGGAAGCAGAGGAGGGAACATGCCCCAATACACATCAACGGGACTGCAGTAAAAAGAGTCAGCAGTTTTAAGTTCCTCGGCGTCCACATTACCGAGGACTTGACATGGACCAACAACACCACTACTCGTCAAGTGGGCGCAACAGCGTCTCTACTTCCTAAGGAGGCTGAAGAAATTCGGTATTCCACCCCGGATCCTCTCCAAATACTACCGCTGCACTATCGATAGTGTCCTGATCGGTTACATCACGGCCTGGTTCATGTAAATATTGGACTATAAAATGTACCTTCCTGTATTATACTTATTCTAAAATGTTTATTATATCCTACTGAGCCATTTACTTTATGTTTGAATTCATATCTTGTATTATTTCATATTGTTTTTGCATTGTCGAGAAGGAACCTGCAAGTAAGCATTTCGTTGGATGGTGAATTCCATGTGTGTCCCGTCCATACGACTAATAAAACGTGTCTTCCACACACAGAGTATCTCTTTCTAACACGCAGACACACGCTCACAAGCACGCACACACATACACACACGGTCAACTCACAGTGAGCAGGGCCAGAAGAGCCATCGTCACCCCGAGCATGCCATACAGGTTCCCCTCTTGGGCCCCCTATGGCCAGACCTGCCCTGGAGAGAGACACCCTGACTGAACCCTGGAGAGAGAGGGAGGGACAGGAAGACATTTACTGATACAAATACCACAAGGACACAGATACCTGGGGTCATGTTAACTAGGGCATACCATAGCAAAATAATTATAAATACTTTGAACCAGAAAATAACATTTGCATCCAGTTAGTCCCATTCGGTTTCTTCCATTTCATGCATAATGAACACAACACTGAAATCTATGGTCTATGGTTCTCAAAGCCTTGAATCAACTTTTTGGATGAGATGGGTCCCACTTCACCAATCAATTTGAATGGTCTGGAGAACTCTTTGTATTAAAGGTGCATGAGCTGACTCCACATGCAGTGCTTTCAAGTAGTATGAACTTTGCAGAAATCCCTCCACCATTTCATGATTGTTAAAATCCTAATAGTTTAGTTAATTTCAGTTTATGTGACAACACAAGCAAGTATAGTGGCATCAGGTAGCCTAGAGGTTAGAGCATTGGGCCAGTAACCAAAAGGTTGCTAAATCAAATCCCTGAGCTGACAAGGTAAAATCTGTCCTTTTGCCCCTGAACAAGGCAGTTAACCCACTGTTCCTAGGCCATCATTGAAAATAAGAGTTTGTTCTTAACTGACTTGCCTAGTTAAATAAAGGTCTGCTCAGAGGCAGCACAGTCCCTGCAGGTTTGTTCTCTATCCCTTTACATCTCAATGGTCAGAAAATCTACTCTAAATAGGTACGTTATGAACGGGGCAATATGCAGTTCAAACAATAACAAAGGCCCACCCAGCCACTGGTTTGATAAACTGATGAGGGATGGGAAATCTACTCTAAATAAGTAAATTACGGATGAAACAAGACAGGATGGAAATTTGGTGTATAAAGGTTATGTTCATTAGGGAACAAAATGGAAAATGTTAAGCAACAGAACATTTAAATAAGGGTTTCTTAGTGGACAAGTCTAGGTTATCCCTCCCTGTTTCACTTTGATTTCTTTAGTTTGGTGCCTAATGAACATAACACTGGTTTAGAGTACTACAGTTCAACTACAGACAGCTATACTCCAAAGTGTCCTCTAGAGGGTACCATTGCTCACCTTTAGTCTTTTCCTCAGTGATTTTTGGAGAAGAGAAACACCTAGGCCACAGCAACGAAGGTGAGTCCCAAAACCCACAGCAACACCCCAATGATGAACTCTGCTAACGGCACGTGTGTGTGTGTGTGTGTGTGTGTGTGTGTGTGTGTGTGTGTGTGTGTGTGTGTGTGTGTGTGTGTGTGTGTGTGAGAGAGAGATTTAGTCAGATTTAGTCTCTGGAAACTGAATTACTTTACGTAAATTCATTTTTGGCACATTTTACTACACATATTTGTTGATGTCATTTAATTTTTTAAGGTTTCCCATTTCGGTGTGTGGTAATAGCTTTGAAAATGACACCCTTGTATGAGTACACGCTCGGAAAAAAAAGAGTGCTATGTGGCACTATTTGGTTCCAAATAGCACCCTTTATTTGGAACCCAGGTTCTATTTGGAACCCAAAAGGGTTCCATTTGATCTGAAAAGGGATTTATCTGGAGCCTATTTTCAGGGGGTTCTTCTACAGGGACGAATGGTGCTACATAGCACTCTTTCTTTCTGAGAGTGTAAGCTACATTGTTTGATCTAGCTGAAAACACAAACCAACATATACAAAATGGCCACCTGCGGAGAGAACATTTCAGTTACCATGCATCCTCACTCACCCTGTGGGTTGGCCAGGAAGATGAGGCACCACACGCAGGAGATGTTGCAGAGAATGAGGCCCACAGCCAGCACCAACCTCTCGGCTGTGCTGCGGATCAGCCAGGGGACAAACAGGAAGCCTGTGATCACCTCCATACAGTCACATTATTGAGTCTAATCATGTCCCTAGTTTAAAAATACATTTAAAAATGTACTATTTTTAAGCAGATCAGAAATCCAATCCCCTTAAAGCTGGACTCCTTAGTGGTGAAACTGCCACGTCTGTTTGCAATATCAAACAAAGACGTTACTTCAAACAACGAATACAGTTTTCAACTCTGTTGAAAAACTACTTGGTTATGGCAAAGTCACAGTTATTCACTTGAAACACAGTTGTCAAGGAAAAGCAGTACAAATACCTTGTCTCAAAGTCATGAGCAGCTGTTCGGATCTTTCTCAGGCAGAAGGCAATATTTTGCTGGGTCAATTCACTGATGATGAACGTTGTCACCAGGAAGGCATGCCCACTTTCATTCCTGACAACTAGTTTATAGACTGCATAAACATATGCCGTGAGGCCTGAACTATCATGGTAATATTATTGATGTATCTTTATTGTACTGTATAATAGAAATTGTTTTACCTTTTTTGAAGGTTTAGGTATAAAGATATAGCCATACTCAGAATTTGAAGTGTCCATGAAAAGTAGATTCTTCCCACAATAACATTTTATGCCTCAGCGCTGCATTTTTAAGTACAAGTATCAGTGGTGACCTGTTGCTCTGCAGACAGGCTTATGGTACAATGTCTCACTCTTAAGATCTGTTTTCACAAGTGAGTCGACACTCAAGGAGTCGTTTTCATGATGCCTGTCCAGGGTCTTCATTCGATTCTTTAGGTGCAGGATATCCCTGAGAGATGGGAAGAATCTCCTGTCCGCCAAGTCAGTGTAGCTGCAGCTCTTCACTCATTTCATGATACTGTTGGCAATTTCGTGGCATGCCTTGCTATGAATAGCCAAGATCTCAATATATGCGACCAGGTCTGGGTGGATGCGGTGTGTCACATTCTCTGACTGAAATCTCATGGCCCTTTTGCTCCAGCATCTTTCTGATGATACACACTTTTGAGGTGGGCCCATCCTTGATGTTGAAGGACAGATAGGCTTTACATCTGTTTGCCCTGGTGTCCTGTGGCTGCCGTGTCGACTCTTGCCTTGCTGTGTTGTTCACAGTAAAAATGAAGAGGTTGTGTATTCTGACTTTTGCAGACATATGACCTATCAAGATCACTGATGTAGCTTTCAATGAACTCTTCCACCTCAGTCTCAACCACCACCTCTGCCCCGACTCCTTTTGATATTGCTCTCTCTTAATTAAAAAAGATACTTGTCAAGTAATCCATTCTAGAAGAAAATAACAAATACAGCATATAATTTCACTCCTCTACCTCCCCCATGTCCTTATAAACCTCCTCTACCTACCCCACAATCATATTGGTCTTCAATGTCCAATTTGAGTTAGTGGGGCCCCTCAACAGCATTTTTTAAACGGCCTCCCAAATCGCTATTAAGGTGAATTACCTCGGACCGAAACACAGCTTTTGATGAGTATGGAACATTTGTATATTGGTGGATGTTTAATAATTCAACATTTGGATTTTGAATTTGGCGCCTTGCATTTCACCTGGTAGTGTCGGGATTGGGGCGCTAGCGCCCCAGCAATCCGAGAGGTTAAACATTCATCAATATACAAGTGTTGCATAGTCATCAAAAGCTCTGCTTCTTGGCAATATCACAGCATTGTCAGATTTCAAAAAGGCTTTACGGCGAAAGCACAATATTTGATTGTTAGCATAAATTCATATCCAGCGCGTCACACAAAACCCATATAAGAGCTAAAATAAATCACTTACCTTTCGAAGAACTTCTGCTGAGGGCTTCCCAAGTGTCCAATGAAGACATCCAATGGTTCTTTTGTTAGAAAAAGTAATTTATTATATCCATAAATCTCCGTTTGGTTGGCGCGTAATGTTCATAAAATCCACCGTCGAGTCGCCCATTGACCCGTGAAGAGAACGCATTCAAACTATACCTATCAACTTTGTCCAAACAAATCAAACATCCTTTTTAATGTATCCTTAGGTACACTTTTATGTATATTTACTATAATATTTCAACCGGATTATAGCCTGAACGATAGGAAAGGAAAAAACCACAGTGCACGCGAGACCGTGAACGCGCATTTCATTCTACTGAGTTCCGGTGTCCACGTCTAAGTTCTTCTTCTATTCGCTTCTAATTCAACCTAACGTCATCAAACCCTGTCTAAAGACTGTTGACATCCAGTGGAAGCCATAGGTACTGCAGTCCTAGTCCTACATAATATTGAATCCAATAGACAGACAGGAGAAAAAGGTCAACAACAAAAAAAACTGCAAATCCGGATGGATTTTCCTCGAGTTTTCGACTGCTATATCAGTTCTGTTATACTCACAGACATTATTTTAACGGTTTTAGAAACTTCAGAGTGTTTTCTATCCAATAGTTATGTGCATATCCTAGTTTCTGGGCCTGAGTGGCAGGCATTTTACTTAGGGCACGCCAGATTCTCCAAAACCGACACCACTGCTGCTGATCCCTAAGTAGTTTTAAAGTGGTAGACATGTTATGTAAATCAAATGATACAAACCTCCCAAAAGTCTATTTTATTTCCAGGTTGTACGGCAACAAAATAGAGAAAATGCCAAGGGGGTGAATAATTTCACAAGCCGCTGTAGCTTTTCTGTCCTGCCAATGCACGGAATACCGAGCCAGCTCTTTAGTATCCGTGTCGTCGTTCAGCCACGACCTAGTGAAACATATTACAGTTAATGTCCCGTTGGTAGGGTAGTCTTAGTCGTAGATTATCCATTTTATTTTCCAAACATTGCACGTTGGCCAATAGTACGGATGGTAGTGGAGATTTACTCACTTGCCTACGAAGTCACAGATGGCATCCCGATCTCCACCCTGTTTTTCTCCTTCTTTTCTTCACGCAAATGACGGGGATTAGGGCCTGGTCTCAAGAAAGCAGTGTATCCTTCGCATCAGACTCGTTATCCTGTTACGGATCCAATCCCGTGAACGGGATCGATTTTGACAACATCCGGTGAAATGCAGAGCGCCAAATTCAAATGACAAAAATATAAATGCTGCACACCCTTCAAAAGCTTAGACTCTAATCTAACAGCATTGTCAGATTTCAAAAAGGCTTTATGGCGAAAGCAGAACATTTGATTGTCTGAGGACAGCACCCCCACTCAATTAGCATAATAACATAACCAGCAGAGGTGTCACAAAACTCAAAAATAGCATGAAATAAATCGCTTACCTTTGATGATCTTCCTCTGATGGCATACACAAGCGTCCAGGTTACACAATAAAAGGTCATTTTGTTCGATAAAGTTCCATATAGCTCCGTTTGGTTGGCGCGTTTTGTTCAGTAATCCACCTGCCCAAAGGCTTTCATCCATGCAAACAAACGATATCCCAAAAGTACCTGTAAAGTTCGTCGAAAAAAGCATTTGTAATCAATACTCAGATACCCTAAAATGAATAAAAACTATAATATTTCAGACGGAATATAACCTGCTGAATAGAAGAGAAAATGAACTGAGCGCGCATTCCCTGTTACGCGCAAAATCCAAAACAGTACACTTGAATTGAAATCAGGAACAAGTGGTCTTACTCCCTTGATTTTCATGATTAAACGTTCAAACCTTTTTCTAAAGACTGTTGCCATCTAGTGGAAGCCATAGGAACTGCAATCTGGGGGTTAAACTATGAGGCTTTGAATAGCTGGCCTATTGAAAACATTGTGACATGACTGATTCAGACATCCCTGATGGATTTTGCTCAGGTTTTTGCCTGCCATATCAGTTCTGTTATACTCACAGACATTATTTTAGAAACTTCATAGTGTTTTCTATCCAAAGATACTAATTATATGCATATCCTAGCTTCTGGGCCTGAGTAACAAGCAGTTTACTTTGGGCATGTTTTTCATCCGAACTTCAAAATACTGCCCCCTAGCCCTAAGAAGTTAAAGAAAAATATCTTCATCCCGTTTGAGGTGAGTAATCGCTGTCCAGAAGCTCTTTTCGGTCATAGGAGATGGTAGCAGCAACATTATGTACACAATAAGTAAAAAAATCTATTATAAGAACATGAAAAAACAAACAAAATAGCACAGTTGGTTAGGAGCCTGTAATAGGGGGTATTCCTAAGCCATATTGACATAGTGTGGGCACGACTCATTAGCCCTATCTCCTCTAAGACCGGAGCTTTATTGCTACATTTCTGATAAAGCTATGAAATCTTACACAGTGATCTGATGGCTCGATGGATGGTTAAACGGAAGGATGGACAGTCTGATGTTTGCGGTCTGGTATCTTAGTCACGAGATAACATCTTGGGTCTATGCTCTAACTCTCTCTCGCTCTCTCTCTGGGTCTTTATTGTATTTGGAAGTGATTACCTCCGGTCGTTAAACCCGATGCCTTACTGGAAAGGCAGCTATGGGCCTTAATGTAATGTCACAGACACAGCAGCTAAGCCGTACATCCCCATTCCCAATGTGTTTACCATTCATTATAGAGGTCTGGGAGTTGTCTATTTAAATACACAATAGTATAAAGGAAGCTATGAGACTCTCTATAGAGTGATGGACCGTATATAGGCCTAGTAGTTCAACTTGGAGCCATCTGCCACAGTTTACTAATCAATCTACAATGTGGTAGCTGATAAAGACCCTATGCACAAGCTTTATCAACATCATGGTTCATTGTAAAGTCCCTGTCTTAGTCAGCCCAGAGCTGGGGATCTCACTTGTTGTTTTCACCAAATGCGGATCTGGAATATGCTGGCAATCATTTGAATTAAGCTTCAAAGTATCAAGCATGTGATTGTTCCTCATTAATCAGGAAATCAGGAATTCCTGCTTTTCAGACATAATCCTTCATACTTTATTTCCTAAGTCCTATATTAGTTAGATCCAACCCGGTAATAAAGTTGCGACTCAAACGTCACGAGAGAGCAGGGGTGGCGAATCAGTTGGACTGGCATTTTGATTTCCCGGGACCTCCCATTTTTTATAATACTAGAACCGTTGGGCCTGCAAAATTCTAACAGTTTAATTAATACATTTAATTAACAGTTTAATTAATACATCGCAAAAAATGTACATTTGGTTTATGAAGGTCTTAAGTAACATTAGAATACAATGTTACTTGCAACAATGTTACTTGTTACTGTGGGATATACAGTATGTAAAAACAAAAAGCACTAATGCAAGTGTTCAATATATATATGTGGGATGACTTTGTTACAACTATGAAACAGAAAGCATATGTTTTGGAACATGGTAACAGCTTATTTTTTATTATAATATTAATAATAATAATATTAATACCCCAACCACCAATATGAATGGTCAACAAGATGAGTGGTCAAATAACGAAAACATCAGTAGACTAAACATCATTATAATCGCTAAGTGAGCTTGATGAATAGTGAATATCAGCACAAATGCTGGACATGGCACTTTCAACTATCGGGGGAAGGAGTGGAGGCACTCCTAAAACTGGTTTAACACCAGTTCTGTTTGTGATATTAAGATTCTAACATATAGACATATTTAGGAAAAGTCAAGGACGGAGGGGGGCATGATTTAAAAAATAGCAGAGTAAAGCAATGTTTTAATTAATGAGCAGTCCAAATGACTGCTTTAGCGGTTCTAGTGTGTGCTTTATAGTAGAGACATGTAATTTAACTGTAAAAATGTATTACCTTTTAATGTGTTATGAATAAAACCAATCATGATGTTTTCATATGATTGTCAAACAAATCACTTCAATAAGAAGGTTAGCTTCTCACGTTGGTCAACAATAATTTCAGCATCCGAACAGTGCACTGTGCACGCGCCAGCTTTCCTTCAATTCACATGTGGCTGAGATTACTATCGCTTCCAATGGTGTGCCTTTTTTTTAAAATGTACGTAGTTCTGTCTTTGAGCTGTTCTTGTCTGTGGATGTTCTGTATTACGTTATTCTGTATTGTATTTTGTGTGGACCCCAGGAAGAGTAGCTGCTGCTTTTGCAACAGCTAATGTGGATCCTAACAAAATACCAAATACTATATGTATATAAACACTAGATTGCTAATTCTATGTATTGGCTAGCCGCGGTTGGCCATATTGGTAATCCCCAGTAGGAGCAGTCCTCCACAGGGATTGGAACCTAAATTATTTTCAGAAACACAATTTTTCAGTTCCACTGTTCCAACTAGCAAATTTTCTCACACATTTTGATCTTATCTCATCGCTACAACGCCCCAACGGGCTCAGAAGGCAAAGGTCAAGTCATGCATCCTCTGGAACATGACCCACCAAATCGCGCTTCTTAACACCTGCCCGCTTAACCTGGAAGGAAGCTGCACCGATGTGGTGGAGGAAGCACCGTTCACCTGATGACGGAGGTGAGCCTGCAGGCACCTGGCCCGCCAAAAGAAGTTGCTAGAGCACGATCAAACTTGGGTTTGTATTGACACCTCTAGCAATGCCTTAGACTGCTGTGCCACTCGAGAGGCCAAGTTAACTTAGTTTTAAAGAGGACAACCGCTTCTTTAATATGACACCAAATTCATGTCAATTTTGTCTTCCATTGTGTAAAGACACACCATCAAATGATTTACACTCAACACAACAACAAAAAAACATACATTTGAATAAATGAATCACTCAAAATGTACCAAGTGTAATACATTATACATATATATATATTTACATGAAAATAATTTTTTCAAATATGCAAAATGTTACCAGAGGACAATATTCAGGAAGTATTTCAAAACTCACACACAGTAGGCCATTTGATTGACAACAATTCAAAATTCTGTAATAATGTAAAAATAAAAAACAAATATTCAGAGACTATTTAAAAATGTACAGTTGAAGTCGGAAGTTTACATACACTTAGGTTGTAGTCAATAAAACTTGTTTTTCAACCACTCCACACATTTCTTGTTAACAAACTATAGTTTTGGCAAGTCAGTTAGGACATCTACTTTGTGTAGACACAATTAATTTTTCAAACAATTGTTTACAGACAGATTATTTCACTTATTCACGGTATCACAATTCCAGTGGGTCAGAAGTTTACATACACTAAGTTGACTGTGCCTTTAAACAGCTTGGAAAATTCCAGAAAATTATGTCATGCCTTTAGAAGATTCTGATAGGCTAATTGACATAATTTGAGTCAATTGGAGGTGTGCCTGTGGATGTATTTCAAGGCCTACCTTCAAACTCAGTGCCTCTTTGCTTGACATCATGGGAATATCAAAAGAAATCAGCCAAGACCTAAACAATTTTTTGTAGACCTCCACAAGTCTGGTTCATCCTTGGGAGCAATTTCCAAACGCCTGAAGGTACCACGTTCATCTGTATAAACAATAGTAAACACCATGTGGCCACACAGCCGTCATACTGCTCAGGAAGGAGACGCGTTCTGTCTCCTAGAGTTGGACGTACTTTGGTGCAAATCAATCCCAGAACAACAGCAAAGGACCTTGTGAAGATGCTGGTGGAAACGGGTACAAAAGTATCTATATCCAAGTAAAACGAGTCATATATCGACATAACCTGAAGGGCCGCTCAGCAAGGAAGAAGCCAGACTATGGTTTGCAACTGCACATGGGGACAAAGATCATACATTTTGGAGAAATGTCCTCTGGTCTGATGAAACAAAAAATGTAACTGTTTGGCCATAATGACCATCGTTATGTTTGGAGGAAAAATGGGGAGGCTTGCAAGCCGAAGAACACCATCCAAACCGTGAAGCACGGGGGTGGCAGCATCATGTTGTGGGGGTGCTTTGCTGCAGAAGGGACTGGTGCCCAAAATAGATGGCATCATGAGGCGTGAAAATTATGTGGATATATTCAAGCAGCATCTCAAGACATCAGTCAGGAAGTTAAAGCTTGGTCATAGGTCTTCCAAATGGACAATGATCCCAAGCATACTTCCAAAGTTGTGACAAAATAGCTTAAGGACAACAAAGTCAAGGTATTTGAGTGGCCATCTCAAAGCACTGACCTCAATCCTATAGAAAATTTGTGGGCAGAACTGAAAAAGCGTGAGCGAGCAAGGACTTCAAACCTGACTCAGTTACACCAGCTCTGTCACGGATGGGCCAAAATTCACCCAACTTATTGTGGGAAGCTTGTGGAAGGCTACCCTAAACATTTGACTCAAGTTAAACAATTTAAAGGCAATGCTACCAAATACTAATTGAGAGTATGTAAACTTCTGAACCACTGGGAATGTGATGAAAGAAATAAAAGCTGAAATAAATAATTCTCTATCCTATTATTCTGACATTTCACATTCTTAAAATAAAGTGGTGATCCTAACTGACCTATGACAAGGAAGTTTTAGTAGGATTAAATGTCAGGAATTGTGAAAAACTAAGTTTAAATGTATTTGGCTAAGGTGTATGTAAACTTCCGACTTCAACTGTAGATAACCTCTCTCAATAGGATTTAGTGCAAACTTGGCCTGACACAATTTAGAAATAGTGGCCTACTTTGACAGCAATTCAGTGAATTGGATGGGGTGGCGGACAGTTTGCCGTTAAACACCAGATAAAAAACAAACAAAAAAGATTCCTACCACTTTTAAAAACAACTCCAAAACCCCAGCCACTGTCACTTTAGGCCCTCCCTCTTCCTCTCAGTCTTCCTCTACGTCTCCCTCCTCCTATGCTTCCTCCTCTCCATTGTTCTCTTCCTCTCCATGTTCCTCTCCCTCTCACCTCCCTCCACTCTACTCTTGCTCCACTCCTCCCTCCTCTTCCCACATCTTTATCCCTCCAATCATCTCTAACTCCTCTTCCTCCCTGCCTTCTGCTGCTGAACCCTGTCTCTCCACATCACTTCCTTCGCTTTCACTAACCTAGAGAAACAGACTAACAGAGGGAGAGAGAGAGAGAAGAGCAACAAATAGGATAAAATTGCTGTCAGGAATATCATCCTTCTCTAATCCTCTCTCTTTCTTCCTTCCTCGCTTTTTCTCAAGCATACACTGTTGTCGGGATGTGACTTTCATTAATCTGATGACTGTTATTTATTTAATCCACTAAGTTTAATTGTTACCCAATTTAAATTAATCATGATACTTTGTTTCCTGAGACGGCCGCGGTGCTTTCGGAAGTATCCGAAGGACAAGAGAAGTTCATCTTAGCTACAGTATCGCATAACTCCAAGGAGGAGGGAAGTTGCTCAATCACAGAGACTGCAGGCTCAAAATCAAATAAAAGTAACAAATTATTAAAGAGCAGCAGTAAAATAACAATAGCAAGGCTTTATACAAAGGGTACCAGTACAGAATCAATGTGCGGGGGCACCGGTTAGTCAAAGTCATTTATCTAATATGTACATGTAGGTAGATTTATTAAAGTGACAATGCGTAGATAACAGAGTGTAGCAGCAGCGTAAAAGAGGGAGTGTAATGTAAATAGTCTGGGTAGCAATTTGATTAGATGTTCAGGAGTCTTATGGCTTGGGGGTAGAAGCTGTTTAGAAGCCTCTTGGACCTAGACTTGGCGCTCTGGTACCGCTTGCCGTACGGTAGCAGAGAGAACAGTCTATGACTAGGGTGGCTGGAGTCTTTGACCATTTTTAGGGTCTTCCTCTGACACCCCCTGGAATAGACGTCCAGGATGACAGGAAGCTTGGCCCCAGTGATGTACTGGGCCGTACGCACTACCCTCTGTAGTGCCTTGCGGTCGGAGGCCAAGCAGTTGCCATACCAGGCAGTGATGAAACCAGTCAGGATGTTCTAGATGGTGCAGCTGTAGAACCTTTTGAGGATCTGAGGACCCATGCCAAATCTTTTCAGTCTCCTGAGGGGGAATAGGTTTTGTCGTGCCCTCGTCACAACTGTCTTAGTGTGCTTGGACCGTGTTAGTTTGTTGGTGATGTGGACGCCAAGGAACTTGAAGCTCTCAACCTGCTCCACTGCAGCCCCGTCGATGAGAATGGGGGCGTGCTCGGTCCTCCTTTTCCTGTAGTCCACAATAAAAGCCCTTTTGAGATCATTGAACAATGTTTGAGAGATGAGCGATATTGTCGAGCCCAAATCAATTAGCACATCACAGGTTAAGCAGTCCTCCAGGACTGTTTTCAGGTATGGCCTCTTTGAGTTGTAGGCCCTGGATAGGGTCTCGAGTGAGAGCGGAAGTAGTTTGATTGTTTACTTCCTTGCTAATGGAGTTAATTTTGGTGGACCTGTTGTCCTTCAAATCCACTCCTAGTCATGGTGACTTATCTTTTTACATTTTCTCAAAATGTTTGCGCTTTTGTACTTGTCTTAGCAGAGCTTATAGAGAGTACTGGTCTATCCTTACCATTGCCATTGAACATTTTGTTACCCTTGTTACCCTTGTTCCTTGACACTGTGGGTTGGGTGCAGGAACATAGCGATCAGGTTGATTGCAGCGGTAGTTGTTTCGCTGGCAACGAACGTACTTAATAGCTATTTTGACTGCGGTAGTTATTTGTATCATGGTTTTGTGATAGATATCTTTGTTGTGCATCATACCTCAACGCTCCTATCTCTGTTAACGCACTCTCTAACTGGAGTGAGTTCTCCTGTTCAATCTTCAAAATCGACATGTCAGGGCTCTTTGCGCAGCTCACTTTTGATGCCTCAAAAACTGTGCTCACAAGCTGAGAATGGCAAAACAGTGTGGGCTGTAGAGCCCAAGTAGGTAATAAAGCAGAGATACATGTTCGACAGAAACATTTGTTTAAATGGCAATAGCTCTTCCATTACTGTTTTAGTAAGTAGGCCAAAGTAATCTGAACGAAGCCTATGATAATATGCTTGTGGGTGTTCATTCCACCAAATTACTCTCTGCTGAATGGCCATGAGGAGAAGACTGAGTGACACCTGAGAGAGGCAAAGTCTGAAACCTTTTGTCATCTTCACACCTTTGTGTACCAAGCTCCAGTTGCAAGTTTGGTTGGGTAGTCAAGCTGTAGTGCGTGACTGTTCCGGAATTCCGGCAGATGGTACCTAAGGGTAGTATTCTGCTGTTGCAGAGTCCACTTGGGCGCTTACAGTATTTATTTCAGACACGTGAGTGTCACACTGGCTCCGTTCGGCCTCATACTTATCTGTCATGGTTTGCAGGTAGAGGTCTTGAGTGCGGAGCGAGAGATTCAGTGATGAGATTTCCTCCGCTTGCTCGGAGATCAATTTTTCCATCTTTCTCACCTGTGTTCTCTCATCAATCATTTGATCAGCGACTTCAATGACTTCCGCAGTTTTTTCATCCAACTTGGTCATTGTGTTCATTAATTGATTGTCTTTGGTCTGCAGCATTTGGACTAGAACACTACTGCTTTTTTCAAAACTGCATGCATGTTATCAAGTTGCGCGCCCCTGTTTGTAGATAACTCATCAGATTTATTTAGTTTGGCGTGGACTTCGTCGTACTTAGTTTTGGAAAAATCGAGTTGTTCCTGTAGAAGACGATTTTGTTCCTGTAGAATACGATTTTGTTGCAGAGTTTGTGCTCGTTCCTCATAAGTTTTTGCCATTCATTTCCTGGGTCTCTCCACCTGTCCCTTCATGTCAACCATTTCTTGCTGGTGCTTCTGCTGTGTACTGTGGTTCTGGACTGATGTCAATCTCTGATGGAGGCCATACATCAAGGCAAAACTGGAGAGAACCTTTACAAGGCCTGCGCATGATGGTTTATTTTGGAGGGTGTTTTTCGCCAATTTCAACAGTTTTTTCGCTAATGGCATAGTTTGGGTTTATATCGCTGCTGAGGTCAGCGATCAAGGTGAGGGTTCATTAATTAGCAGGGGAATGGGGACCACCCCCTCTGAAAGCTTTTTGTTTTCAAAAATTGTGTTTGAGTCGTTGGAAGGTGCAAAAACGATTTTAATCTAATCTATCTGTCCTAGCTCTTAGAAATTCAGTAATTCACCCTACACTGATCCTTACTCAGTATGCACCAATACTGGATCAGTAATGTGGGAGTTGGACATTAATGAATTGCAAAAGCAAATTGAATTGATTAATCAATGTTAATGGTGAATCATACCTGTATAGGCTATCTGGGAATTAAACTTTAAATAACCTGATAGTGTCGATGTATCTAGGTTAAGATTGACAGGTTTAATATGTCTCATTACTTGGAACATTAATTTGGTCCTTATCCAAATGATCAACCTGGTAAAAGGTTTGCTTGGCAGTTTAACTTCTTAGGGAGCGGCTCCCGAGGTGACGGTTTTGGAGAGTCAGGCCCAGAAAATAGGATATGCACATAATTAGTACTATTGGATAGGAAACACTCTGAAGTTTCTACGAGTGTTAAAATATTGTCTGTGAGTATAACAGAACGGATATAGCAGGCGAAAACCCGAGGAATTTCTGTCCTGGAAAAAGTGTATTTGACACATTGCCTCATTTTGAACCCCTCCCTATTGAAAATGACCTTATATGGGAGTAAGATTGCAGTACCTATTGCTTCTACTGGATGTCAACAGTCTCTAGACAGTGTTTGATGATGTTAGAATGCTCTGGATGGTAATAGAAGAAGAATTTCGAAGTGGTCACCAGATGTAAACAGAAGAGGATGCGCGTTCACGGGCTCGCGCTGTGGTTTTTTCCTTTCCTATCGCCCAGTTTATAATCCGGTTGAAATATTATACTAAATATACATAAAAGTGTTCCTAAGGATACATTATCGATGATGTTTGATTGTTCTTGGACAAGTGTATAGGTATAGGTTGAACGCATTCTCTTCACGGTTCAATGGGCGATTGGACACTGTATTTTATGAACATAATGCGCCAACCAAACGGAGATTTATGGATATAATAAATGACTTTTTCTAACAAAAGAACCATTGGATGTCTTCGTTGGACACTTGGGAAGCCCTCAGCAGAAGTTCTGCTAGCGCCCCACCACTCCCTCAGTAGTTAACTTCAATGATATCCAATCAGTAGAGATTTGTTGGAATTTATAAAGTGTTACCCGTTGTTACAGATGTGAGGAGACGTTGTCCCACACAATGGATATATTTTTTTTCGCTACAAGGGGTCACTTACCCCTGAAAGCTGAACTCACAAGGGATTACTGCAAGGCGGGCCTTCCGTCGCCCAAGGCACAGGGTAACACCCTGAAAGCTGAAATCACACAGGAAAGCATGGGATTTCCCGTGAAAAAAGGGAAATGGCTGCTCTCCCTTTGTTTGCTTAGCATCGAATGCAGTGCTAGCCGTCCTTTTGCAATAATGTTCACTTCCAGTACAGACAGTAGTCCCCTTCAATACAGGACCAGGGGTTTATTAATGACGTCTGACTTTCAACCCAATCAGTGTTTCTTAGCTAGCAATGTTTACCGGAACAGGCGGTAACATAAAGAAATACTCGCCATGGTCTACTCACGCTACTGAAACGCAAGAGATGGAGAGATAATGCTTTGCTTTGGCCAACAAGTTGGCTGGCCCAATATGTACCAGCTCTTAGAAATTCAGTAATTCACCCTACACTGATCCTTACTCAGTACGCAACACCGGAGGCAATCAGACTGAATTCAACAGCAAGGCCTAATTCTGTCTTAGATTCCTCGCACAGGGGCTGCAATATGACGTGACTTCCATTTATTTGATGACTATTATTTATTTAATCCACTAACTATGTTTAATTGTTACCCAATTAAATGAATCATGTAATAATTAACTCATTAGGAATTTGGGGCACCACGGAAGAAGTTTTTAAACGAGTTACCTTCTCCCGAAATAAACTCTAGAATATATATAAATTGTAAAATATAATAAACAGTCACTTATTAATCATTACCTCATATCAATTCTCATTCTGAACAGTCGTAACCTCTTGGATCTGCAAGAACCCCAACCTTGAGCATTATTCAGTACTACACAAATTGGTTTAATGATTTATGTACTAGCTAACTAAATAATAAAACAGAATACACATACACACTTACATGAGACAAAGGTCCCTAGTGGACTGACAAGATATGACGGCTTATTACACAAAGATGGAGAAGGGGGTGGAGAAAATAGAGACAGAGAAAAAAGGACATTTATCGTGGATACATTCTAGGACTGTCCTCACATGAATCATATACCTTCAAATAAAATCAAAGTTTGATACAACATGTGTACACCTTACAGTGAAATGCTTACTTACAGGCTCTAACCAACAGCGCAAAAAAGGTATTAGGTGAACAATAGGTAAGTAAAGAAATAAAAACAACAGCAAAAAAGACTGTGAAAAATAACAGTAGCGAAACTATATACAGTAGCGAGCCTATAACAGTAGCGAGGCTACATACAGGCACCGGTTAGTCGGGCTGACTGAGGTAGTATGTACATGTAGATAAGGTTAAAGTGACTATACACAGAGAGTAGCAGTAGCGTAAAAGAGGGGTTGGCGGGTGGTGGGTAGCGGGACACAATGCAGATAGCCCGGTTAGCCAATGTGCGGGGGTACTGGTTGGTCGGGCCAATTGAGGTAGTATGTACATGAATGTATATTTAAAGTGACTATGCGTATATTACTATGCGTATATGCACACGAACCGCCACCTGTTTGGAAAAAATAATTAATTTATTTATTTACGTGTTGAATGGCGTTCCTTCGTCGTTTATCTTGGTTGGAAGCAATCTCTTACGTAAAGTTGTTTTGGTGAGCCTTCCTGTGGGCCACTTGTACATTCAGAGCATCAAACATCAACAAACAAATATCTGCTGTTTACTTAATTCACTCCCCTCGACATCATCGCATTCAAAGTGCAAGGAAGGACGTGTCCGAATCCGTCTTACCAACCAACATACTTTTATACAGTTGAAGTCGGAAGTTTACATACACCTTAGCCAAATACATTTAAACTCAGTTTTTCACAATTCCTGACATTTAATCCTAATAACAATTCCATGTCTTAGGTCAGTTAGGATCACCACTTTATTTTAAGAATGTGAAATGTCAGAATAATAGTAGAGGGAATGATTTATTTCAGCTTTCATTTCTTTCATTACATTCCCAGTTGGTCAGAAGTGTACATACACTCAATTAGTATTTGGTAGCATTGCCTTTAATAGGGAGCGTCGGCAGTGTTGGGAGTTTTGGAGAGTCTGGCGTGCCCAAAGTAAAATGCCTGCCACTCAGGCCCAGAAACTAGGATATGCACATAGTACTATTGGATAGAAAACACTCTGAAGTTTCTAAAACTGTTAAAATAATGTCTGTGAGTATAACAGAACTGATATGGCAGGCAAAAACCAGAGCAAAATCCATCCAAGAAAATCTGATTTTGTGACATGCCTCCTTTTCCAATGGGTTGCTATAGGACATGCTTTAATCCAGCTCCCAGGATGCAGTACCTATGGCGTCCACTAGATGTCAACCATCTTTAGACAAGGTTTGAAGAGTTCACCTTGAAAACTAGACAAATACAGGAAGTTTTTCCAATTGGAGTGAGGAAATAATTTCTGTCTGTGGCACGTGGGACCCGGGAGAGCGCACCTCGGTTTTTTTTTTTTCTTATTATAGTTAATATACATAAGAGTGTACCTAAGGATCGATTAGAAATGTTGGTTGATTTGTTTGGACAAAGTGTATAGGTATATTTTTTGTCTTGTATAATGGGACGAGTGGACGGTGGATTTTCTGAACAGAACGCTAGCGCCCCACTGCTCCTTAATTATCCCCAAGAGGTTAAATTGTTTAACTTGGGTCAAACGTTTCGGTAGCCTTCTAAAAACTTCCCACAATAAGTTGGGTGATTTTGTCCCATTCTTCCTGACAGAGCTGGTGTAACTGAGTCAGGTTTGTAGGCCTGCTTGCTCGCACACGCTTTTTCAGTTCTGCCCAAAAATTTTCAATAGGATTGAGGTCAGGGTTTTGTGATGGCCACTCCAATACCTTGACTTTGTTGTCCTCAAGCTATTTTGCCACAACTTTGGAAGTATACTTGCGGTCATTGTCCATTTGGAAGACCAATTTGTGACCAAGCTTTAACTTCCTGACTGATGTCTTGAGATGTTGCTTCAATATATCCACGTCATTTTCCTGCCTCATGATGCCATCTATTTTGTGAAGTGCGCCAGTCCCTCCTGCAGCAAAGCACCCCAACAACATGATGCTGCCACCCCCGTGCTTCACGGTTGGGATGGTGTTCTTCAGATTGCAAGCCTCTCCCCTTTTCCTCCAAACATAACAATGGTCATAATGGCCAAACAGTTCTATTTTTGTTTCATCAGACCAGAGAACATTTCTCCAAAAAGTACGATCTTTGTCCCCATGTGCAGTTGCAAACCGTAGTCTGGCTTTTTCATGGCGGTTTTGGAGCAGAGCAGTTCCTTGCTGATCGGCCTTTCAGGTTATGTCGATATAGAACTTGTTTTACTGTGGATATAGATACTTTTCTACCTGTTTCCTCCAGCATCTTCCCAAGGTCCTTTGCTGTTGTTCTGGGATTTATTTTCACTTTCGCACCAAAGTATGTTCAACTAGGAGACAGAACGCGTCTCTTTTCTGAGCGGAATGGCGGCTGCGTGGTCCCATGGTGTTTATACTTGCATACTATTGTTTGTATAGATGAACGTGGTACCTTCAGGCATTTGGAAATTGCTCCCAAGGATGAACCAGACTTGTGGAGGTCTACACATTTTTTTCTGAGGTCTTGGCTGATTTCTTTTGATTTTCCCATGATGTCAAGCAAACAGGCACTGAGTTTGAAGGTAGGCCTTGAAATACATCCACAGGTACACCTCCAATTGACTCAAATGATGTCAATTAGCCTATCAGACGGTTCTAAAGACATGAAATCATTTTCTGGACTTTTCCAAGCTGTTAAAGGCACAGTCAACTTAGTGTATGTAAACTTCTGACCCACTGGAATTGTGATACAGTGAATTATAAGTGAAATAATCTGTCTGTAAACAATTGTTGGAAAAATTACTTGTGTCATGCACAAATTAGATGTCCTAACTGACTTGAAATGTGTGGAGTGGTTGAAAAACGAGTGAAACCAACCTAAGTGTATGTAAACTTCCGACTTCAACTGTATGTAGCGTATGTGGACACCCCTTGAAATTAGTGGATTCGGCTATTTCAGCCACACCCGATGCTGACAGGTATATAAAATGGAGCACAAATAGAATGCCACCTTTCCAACAGTTCGTAAAATTTCTGCCCTGCTACAGCTGCTCCATTAAGCATAAACGGTTTATCCGCGAAGTGCTAGGCCACAGAAGCTTACAGAATTGGACCGCCTATTGCTGAAGCATGTAGAGCGTATACAAATCATCTGTCCTTGGTTGCAACAATCACTAAAGTGTTCCAAACTGCCTCTGGAAACAACATCAACAAAATAAAAAAAATTGGGAGCTTCATGAAATGGGTTTCCATGGCTGAGCATCTGCACACAAGCCTGAGCTCACCATACTCAACACCAAGCATTGGCTGGAGTGGTGTGAAGCTTGCCACAATTGGACTGCAGAGAACGCACAGTGGAAACATGTTCTTTGGAGTGATGAATCGTACCACACCATCTGGCAGTCCAAAGGACAAATCTGGGTTTGGTGGTTGCAAGGAGAATGCTACCTGCCCGAATGAATAATGCCAAATGTAAAATTTGTTAGAGGAGGAATAATGGTCAGGGGCGGTTTTTCATGGTTTGGGCTAGGCCTCTTAGTTCCAGTGAAGGGTAATCTTAGCGCTACAGCATACAATGACATTCTAGACGATTCTGTTCTTCCAACTTTGTGGAAGCACAGAGTTGCATGACAACGCCCCGTCCACAAAGCGAGGTCCATTCAGAAATGTATTGTCGAGATCGGTGTGGAAGAACATAACTGGCCTGCACAGAGCCCTGACCTCACCCCATCGAACACCTTTGGGATGAATTGTAATGCCGACTGCGAGCCAGAAGTAATCGTCCAACATCAGTGCCCGACCTCACTAATGCTCTTGTAGCTGAATAGAAGGAAGTCCCCGAAGGAATGTTCCAACATCTAGTGGAAAGCCTTCCCAGAAGACTGGAGGCTGTTATAGCAAAAAAGGGGGGACCAACTCCATATTAATGCCCATGATTTTGGAATGAGATGTTCGACGAGCAGGTGTCCACATACCTTTGGTCATGTAGTGTACATACAGCCTTTTCCACAGTGAAAAGTAATGGCTACTTCGGCAAAGTTATCTTCAGTAATTATATATATTATTTTATTTAAAAGTCAAAATTACATCATAACCTGTTTCCGGTTTCTAGTTGATGACAACAGCCATGTGAATACGACAACAGGTTGTTAGCAAGTACATTTTGTGATATTGACACAGATATTATCGTTAGAAAAATAAGTCCATTTGCAGCCACTACAGGTTCTAAAGGGTTAACCGGTTCCCATGCTTTTAGAATACCAATTTTGTTTCGGAAAACCACGTTTTCCGTTTTTCTTTTCTGTTCCCTGAACCGGTTCCAAACCTTAGTTCTCCATAGGAACTCATGGAATTCTACAGTATGTAAATCAAAATGTTTCAAGGACAAATGTACATGTATTTAAGTATATTTTTTTGAGTAGTAGGGACAGTGTACATTAGTAATCTCAAAACATTATACTTTAAGGAAAATGTTTTTATATATACAGTGCCTTCGGAAAAAGTATTCAGACCCCTTGACTTCTTCCACATTTTGTTATGTTACGGCCTTATTCTGAAATGGATTAAATAAATACAAATCTTCAGCAATCTACACAATAATGACAAACCGAAAACAGCTCAGAGACAGGATTGTGTCGATGCACAGATCTGGGGAAGCTTACCAAAAAAATTCTGCAGCATTGAAGGTTCCTATGAAAACAGTAGCCTCCGTCATTCTTAAATGGTAGACATTTGGAACCACCAAGACTCTTCCTAGAGCTGGCCTCCTGGCCAAACTGAGAAATTGGGGAAGAAGGGTCTTGGTCACTCTAGAGTTCCTCCGTGGAGATGGGAGAAACCTCCAGAAGGTCAGGTTGTAAAAGGCACATGACATCCCGCTTGGAGTTTGCCAAATGGGACCTAAAGACTCTCAGACCATGGGAAACAATATTCTCTGGTCTGATGAAACCGAGATTATTTTTATGTTTAGCGCACATAATATAATGTAAAAGTATGCATTAAGGTGTCTGTAATAATAACAATAATAATAAAATGTGTGGCAAATATGAATTGTAGACATTAATAATTGCATTTCGATGGCTTCCAAAATATATATTTTTAATAACGGTGGGGGAGTGCCAAGATGGAGGCACAGTGACTTCAACACAGCACCCTATCAGTCATCTAGTTTATATATAAGTCATTGATCTTAGTGGAGGAAGCATTCGAGTGAGCAAAACAGCTCCCCTCTGACTTACTATATATGTAGCCCACGTATCTGAGGCTGTCTGGTCAAAAAGATTATACGATGCTATACTATTTTTGTCCAGACAGCATCAAATACATGGGCTACACATACTGAGACAGAGTGTCGCTGTTATTTATTTGAATTGATTCATCTTTCAGTCGGTGCGCGTCTCGGTCAAATAAATTATACTTTTTTTTTACATTTTATTTGGACGGGCAAGGAGGTTCAGTAGGGTGGGCCAGGCCCCCTAAGGCCCGCCCATAACGCCGGCCCTGCGAGAGAGTGGTTGTCCAAGATCAGGTTTATAGGGAAATGCTTCAGAATGTCACTGGGAGTAGTGAGCTACAACAGCATGGGCTGCCATGTTAGCGAGTGGAGAAAGACCTGGGGCGTATTCATTACTGCACACTTTAGCCTTCATTTTTACAACAGAAAATAAAAAACACTTGTTTCTTATAGGATGTAGTTCAGGCTCCCTGTTTCAGTCCTCCGTTTGGTGCCTAATGAATACGACCTAGGTTGACATATCCTGTCGACTTGCAGAGTCTCTTTCCGCGATGACAGATCCCCCTTGTGTTGCCATGTCAACCAGAGCAGGTGGAAGAATGTGAAAATGCTCTTGGATCTCTCACACACACACACACACACACTGACCCACTTGCTCAGTGATGATTGATGTGATTAGGAAATACGATAAGGAAATATTACTTGTCCAGAGAGGCTCCATTCTTTTTGATAGTGGCATAGAAGGGACAGCCAAGCTGATATTTATATTATGATAAAATTGATTAAGACTTGAACCAGTGAGAGGGATGTTTTTGGAAAGAAAAATACGTTTGATTTTGTGTTTGTCTTGAAATCAGTAGGCTAGAAATGCATGCTTTCTCACAAATATTAAATGTGTCAACTAAAAAATGACATAATGATTCGTAATTCCTGATACCAATATTGCATCACTCAGTGTTGCATTCACATCAACTCTTGCCCTTTATTGTCATGCATTTCACAAGTGCTGTTAATCTGCTGCTGAATGTGGGAAGTCCAAACCAAATTTCAAATAAGTGATAATGATGGCAATGATCATGATAACCTAACATAGCAGGCGTAAAATAAACTAGATCCCGACATACTGTCGGGGGAGGTTCTCTTCAGCACTGTTCAACCAATTCAGTAAATGTGGAGGAGTTAAGATGGAGTGTCACCTTGTTTTAATGTCCAAAAGCGGAAGTCGTGTCACAGGCTCTGTTTCCATTTCCCCTGAAAACTGGGACATCCTGCAGACTATGACAATGCTCCCACTTACCACCACCTAACAGCCACTCCCTCCTGATTTGTGTGTGTGTGTGTGTGTGTGTGTGTGTCTGCGCAAACCCCTGCTTTCCGTCTGAACTTGCTCTCAAGTTAAATGCTTATCTAATACTTTCGTATAAGAACTACATAAGCAGCTGTCATAACAGAGCTGTCATAGCTGATACAGTGTTGATGGTTTTATCCCAAGTGGCACCCTATGCCTATATAGTGCACTACTTTTGACCAGAGTCCTAGGGTCCTGGTCAAAAGTAGTGCACTACATAGAGAATAGGTTGTCATATGGGATGTAGCCAGTGTCTCGTCAGTGTCTTAAATTACCCAGATGCTCTCTCTCTCCTTGTGACCATTTCCTTCTGGAGAAATTGTAAACAATAAGGCTTACAGCTTTGGTTACGTTATATGATAAGGAAACCTATTTTATGTCCCTCGAAATATGGTATGTCTTTTTTATCTTATTATTATTTTTTCTTTCTATACGGATGCTTATAAAGAAACTGACATTGAATTACTTATTTACCATGGATTTTGTGTTTTGCGAAATTGAGTTGTTACGCTGGTCTGAATTTTCTCTTGACTTGTAAATAGTTTGTTGGTTACTTATCTCTTTGAAAGGAAATGTCAACTAAACGAATCATGATTATCTTCGAATAGCTGTTTTCATTTAACTTCTCGGTGGAGAAAGTATGTTTACAAGAAAGACACAGGCTTTAAATTCTTAGGGAGTAGCGCACAAGGTGACCGTTTTGGAGAGCCTGGCGTGCCCAAAGTAAAATGCCTCCCATTCAGGCCCAGAAAATAGGATATGCACATATTTGGTACCATTAGATAGGAAACACACTGAATGTTCTAAAAGTGTTAACATTTTGTCTGTGAGTATAACAGAATGGATATGGCAGGTGAAAACCCGAGGAATTTCTGTCCTGGAAAAAGTGGTTTTGACAGATTGCCTCATTTAGAGCCCCTCCCTTATGAAAATGCCCATATAAGGGCATATGAATGCAGTACCTATCGCTTCCTCTGGATGTCAACAGTCTCGAGAAAGTGTTCTGATTCTTTTTAGATGCTTTTAGAGCAGAGAAGAAGACGAATAAGGAAGTGTCCACAGAGAATGTCAATAGAGGAAAAGGCGCGTTCACGGCTGGCGCGTTCTTAGTTTTTTTCCTTTCTTATCGCCCAGTTTATATTCCGGTTGAAATATTATACTATTTATACGTAAAAGTGTTCCTAAGGATACATTTAAAATTATGTTTGATTGTTCTTGGACAAGTTTATAGGTATAAGTTGAACGAGTTCTCTTCACGTTTCAATGGACGATTGGAGGCTCTATTTTCTCATTATAACGCGCCAACCAAACGGAAATTTATGGATATAATACATTACTTTTTCTAACAAAAGAACCATGGATTGTCTTCGTTGGACACTTGGGAAGCCCTCAGCAGAAGTTCTTCAAAAGGTAATTGATTTGTTTTCGCTGTGAAATGTGTTTTCTGTGAACCGCATGGTTTATGAATTTATGGTAATGGAAAAATATGTGGGGTGCTATCCTCAAACAATCAAATGTGGTGTTTTCTCCGTAAAGCCTTTTTGAAATCTGACAACGCTGTGATATTGCCAAGAAGCTTTTGATGACTATGCAACACTTGTATATTGATGCATGTTTAATAATTCAACTTTTGGATTTTGAATTTGGCGCCTTGCATTTCACCTGGCAGTGTCGGGAGTGGGGCGCTAGCGCCCCAGCGCACCTTGCTGCTCCTTAAGAAGTTAAGGAAGAGTACTTATGTCATGCCAGTGTACATTATAATCTACATAATCATCTTAGATCTTGATGTTGAAAAGTATATTCCTAATTGTACTATTATTAACAGTTAATTTAATCTTAGATGTTTTATTCACATATAAAATCTATCTCATAACATACTTCCATCCAGGTAACATTTGAACTAGTTTAATTCCTGCCTTGATTAATTCCATTGCAACATCTTACTGATGCTTTACTGTACAATATTTCTGTATTTGTGTGATAATGTATTTGGAATGGAATGAATTGTCTTTTTTTTATACATTAATTAAATCAACTTTGTTAAGTGTTATATGGGCTATTACTTTCATCAAATATTTGTTCCTTCAGAAAGTTCACACATCTTCAATTTTCACACACATTTTTTGTGATACAGCCTGAATGCCTCTGGCTCCTCTTCAGTCACCTCCCCTGGTTAGGACAGAGCCACAGGTCAGCTTAGGTCAGGTCAAGGGTAAGAGGTCAAATAGGAAATACAGACCCTTAAGCTTGTACATAAGGTGACCTCCCACAAAATCCTGCATATGTCTTCCGAAAGTATTCACACCTTGACTTTCTCCACATTTTGTTGGGTTACAGCCTGAATTGAAAATGTATTAAATTGAGATTTTGTATCACTGGCCTACACACAATACCCATAATTCCGAAGTGGAATTATGTTTTTAGAAATATTTACAAATGTATTAAAAATGAATAGCTGAAATGTCTTGAGACAAGTATTCAACCCCTTTTTTATGGCATCTAAATTCAGGAGGAAAAATGTGTTTAACATGATTTTTTAATGATTACCTCACACAGGAGGTTGGTGGCACCTTAATTGGGAAGCACGGGCTCGTGGTAATGGATCAACAACATTGTAGTTACTCCACATTACTAACCTAAATGACAGAATGAAAAGAAAGCCTTTACAGAAAATAAATATTCCAAAACATGCATCCTGTTTGCAATACGGCACTAAAGTAAAACTGCAAAAAATCGGGCAAATAAATTAACTTTATGTCCTGAATACAAAGCATTATGTTTGGGGCAAATCCAACACAACACATAACTGAGTGTCACGTCCTGGCCATAGATAGCCCTCTGGCTTCTCTATGGTGTTCAGGTCAGGACGTGACCAGGTTTTTTTTTTGTTCTATGTTGTTTAGTTCTATGTTTGCTTTGTGTATGGTTCCCAATTAGAGGCAGCTGATTGTCATTACCTCTAATTGGGGATCATCCTTAGTTTGTTCTTTCCCACCTGTGTTTGTGGAATATTGTTTGTGTGTATGTGCTGTTGGCGCTACACCGTATGTTGCGATCTGTGTTCATTGTTATTCTAAGTTTCACTTTAATTAAAATATGTGGAACTCCAATCACGCTGCGTTTTGGTCCATTCTTCCAGAAAATCGTGACAGAACAACCCACCTCACAAGGACCAAGCAGCATGCCCAGGAGAAGGAGTTCTGGACCTGGGAGGAGATAATGGGGGGTTGTGAGACCCTTCCTTGGCGGGAGTCGCCAAGGAAAATGGGGGGACAGCGAAGACGCCGGGGTCCACGGCCACAGCAGTCCCAGGATTATTTTTTGGGGGGGGGTGCATGGTGCCGGCTCCACACACCAGGCCTCCAGTGTGCTCTCTCAGCCCGGTACGTCCTGTGCCAGCTCCTTGCACTCGCCCTGAGGTGCGTGTCGTCAGTCCGGTGAGACCTACGCCGGCTCCACGCACCCGGAGTCCAGTGCACCTCTCCAGCCCGGTATGTCCTGTGCCAGCTCCTTGCACTCGCCCTGAGGTGGGTGCCGTCAGTCCGGTGAGACCTACGCCGGATCCACGCAAACCAGGAGTCCAGTGCGCCTCCCCAGCCCGGTACGTCCAGTGTGCTCTCTCAGCCCGGTACGTCCTGTGCCAGCTCCCTGCACTCGCCCTGAAGAGCGTGTCAGCAGTCCGGTGAGACCTGCGCCGGAATGGAGGTGTATAAAGGATTTTTGGGAGGGATGTAGAAGAGGTACATCCAGTGTGCTCTCTCAGCCCGGTACGTCCAATGTGCTCTCTCAGCATGGTACGTCCTGTGCCAGCTCCCTGCACTCACCCAGATTTGCATGTTGTCAGTCCGGTGAGACCTACGCCGGCTCCACGCACCAGACCTGCAGAGCGCCTCCCCAGCCCGGTACATCCAGTGCCAGCTCCCCGCACTCGCCCTGAGGTGCGTGTTGTCAGTCCGGTGAGACCTACGCCGGCTCCACGCACCTGGATTCCCGTGCGCCTCCCCAGCCCGGTACGTCCAGTGCCAGCTCCCCGCACTCGCCCTGAGGTGCATGAAATCAGTCCGGTGAGACCTACGCCGGCTCCACACACCCAGAGTCCAGTGCGCCTTCTCAGTCCGGTGACTCCTGTGACGACTCCCCACACGCGCCCTGAGGTGCGAGTCATCAGTCCGGTGAGACCTGGGCCGGCTCCTCGCACCAGACCTGCAGTGCGCTCTCTCAGTCCGGTGACTCCAATGCCGGCTCCACGCACCGGGCCTCCAGTGCGCCTTCTCAGCCCGGTACGTCTGGCACCGGAGCCGCCACCGACACCAAAATGCCCACCCGAACCCCCCCCCCCCCTTTGAGTTCTGGTTTGCGGCCAGAGTCCGCACCTACTGTCACGTCCTGGCCATAGATAGCCCTCTGGCTTCTCTGTGGTGTTTTGGTCAGGACGTGACATGTTTTTCTTTTTTGTTGTTTAGTTCTATGTTTGTTTTGTGTATGGTTCCCAATTAGAGGCAGCTGATTGTTGTTACCTCTAACTGGGGATCATACTTAGTTTGGTTCTTTCCCACCTGTGTTTGTGGGTTATTGTTTGTGTGTATGTGCTGTTGGCGCTACACCGTATGTTACGATCTGTGTTCATTGTTATTTTAAGTTTCACTTTAATCAAAATATGTGGAACTCCAATCACGCTGCGTTTTGGTCCGTTCTTCAAGAAAATCGTGACACTGAGTAAAACTATTTTTCAAGGATAGTGGTAGCTGCATCATGTTATGGGTATGCTTGTCATCGGCAAGGACTAGGGAGTTTTTTTAGGATAAAACAAAAGCACAGGCAAAATCTTAGAGGAAAACCTGGTTCAGTCTGCTTTCGAACAGACACTGCGAGACAAATTCACCTTTCAGCAGGACAATAACCTAAAACCCAAGGCCAAATATACACAAGTTGCTTATCAAGATTACATTAAATGTTCCTGAGTGGCCTAGTTACAGTTTTGTCTTAAATCGTCTTGAAAATATATGGCAAGACTTGAAAATGGCTGTCTAGAAATGATCAATAACCTACTTGATAGAGCCTGAATTTTTTATAATAATGTACAAATGTTTTTCAATCCAGATGTGCAAAGCTCTTAGAGACATCCCACAAAGACTCACAACTGTAATTGCTGCCGAAGGAGATTCTAACATGTATTGACTCAGAGGTGTGAATCAGAGCTGCCAAGTCTCACGCTTTGGCCGTGAGACACACGCATTTGACCCTCTTCTTATGCTCACATGCCACACCTCTTATTTCTCACGAATTGAAAAGTACTGCTTTTATTTGTATTATTAGTCGATCAAATCAAATCAAATTGTATTGGTCACATACACATGGTTAGCAGATGTTAATGCGTGTCACGACTTCCGCCGAAGTCGGTCCCTCTCCTTGTTCGGGCGGCGTTTGGCGGTTGACGTCACCGGTCTACTAGCCATTGCCGATCCATTTTTCAATTTCCATTTGTTTTGTCTTTGGATTTTTCACTCCTGGTTTCGATTCCCCAATTACATGTTCATTATTTAACCCTCTGTTTCCCCCATGTTTGTGTGCGTGATTGTTTATGTTCTGGCATTTCTGATGGCTGGTTTTGATATATGTACGCCCGTAGTGTTTTTGTGACAGGTATTTTTCCCGCAACTGATAGATATTATTTTTGGTACTCTATTAAAACACCTTGTACACGCATTTCTACTCTCCTGCGCCTGACTTCACCAGTCACACTTAGCCTGACAATGCGAGTGTAGCGAAATGCTATGCTTCTAGTTCCGACTGCAGTAATATCTTACAAGTCATCTAACAAATTCACAACGACTACCTTATACACACAAATGTAAAGGGATGAATAAGAATGTGTACATATAAATATATGGATGAGCGATGGCCGCGCGGCATAGGCAAGATGCAGTAGATGGTATAGAGTACAGTATATACATATGAGATGAGTAATGTAGGATATGTAAACATTATTAAAGTGGCATTATTTAAAGTGACTAGTGATACCTTTATTAAATCAATTTATTACATGTATTAACTTCTTACGGAGCGGTGGGGCGCTTCAGGTGAAATGCAAGGCGCCAAATTCAAAATCCAAAAGTTGAATTATTAAACATGCACCAATATACAAGTGTTTCATAGTCATCAAAAGCTCTGCTTCTTGGCAATATCACAGCGTTGTCAGATTTCAAAAAGGCTTTACGGAGAAAACACCACATTTGATTGTTTGAGGGTAGCACCTAAAATATTTTTTGCCATTACCTATAATTTCATAAGCCTCCACGGTTCACACATAACACGTCACAGCGAAAACAAATCAATTACCTTTTGAAGAACTTCTGCTGAGGGCTTCAGAAGTGTCCAACGAAGACAATCCATGGTTCTTTTGTTAGAAAAAGTAATGTATTATATCCATAAATCTCTGTTTGGTTGGCGCGTTATAATGAGAAAATATAGCGTTGACTCCTCCATTGAAACGTGAAGAGAACTCGTTCAACCTATACCTATAAACTTGTCCAAGAACAATCAAACGTCATTGTAAATGTATCCTTAGGAACACTTTAATGTATAAATAGCATAATATTTCAACCGGAATATAAACTGGGCGATAAGAAAGGAAAAAACCACAGCGGGCGCAAGCCATGAACGCGCATTTACTTGTAAGGACATCTCTGGGGGCACTTCCTTATTCGTCTTCTTCTCTGCTCTAAAAGCATCTAAAATGAATCAGAACACTTTCTCGAGACTGTTGACATCCAGAGGAAGCGATAGGTACTGCATTCATATGCCCTTATAAGGGCATTTTCATAAGGGAGGGGCTCTAAATGAGGCAATCTGTCAAAACCACTTTTTCCAGGACAGAAATTCCTCGGGGTTTTGCCTGCCATATCCGTTCTGTTTTACTCACAGACAAAATGTTAGAGTGTTTCCTATCCAATGGTACTAAATATGTGCATATCCTATTTTCTAGGCCTGAATGGGAGGCATTTTACTTTGGGCATGCCAGGCTCTCCAAAACGGTCACCTCGTGTGCTGCTCCCTAAGAATTTAAGGGGATTGAATGTGCGTTTTAAAGAAAAGCCCCTCAAAATTAAAGTGGAGCTGAGTGGAGAGAGAACATTCCCTGATGAGTTTATTCAACTTTAAAAAGAGCAGCACTGTAGCAATATTTTATGTACAATGTCAACAAAATTAGGTTGCTCTTACTCCCATCCCTATTGCAGAATGCAGCCTTTTGACAGCATAAAGTTGGCATTTAGGCAGTGACAACAAAAAGGCGTTATGTTTTAGCTTGGAAGTTTGGTAGGGTGATCTGATTTGTAACAATACAAATTATTTTGTTGAACAGATTGTGAACCCGAAAGTGTAAACTTGATTCTAGAGGGGGGACAATATAATACAAATAATTTGGTTAGGGTGAAGGTGCAGATTTATGTAATCTTGTTTTCAGGGGATTTTATAATCTATTCACTTTAAAAGTCTGATCAGAGGAATAACTATAATTTTTAAGAGTTTTCAACAATGGGTTAAAATAGGGTAATTAGTGTTCTTGTCAGCAAGAGCACTACTGTTATTCCCCACACAAATTGTATTATTCCGCTTCTTCCCAATTTTGTCAGTGTCATCACATATTCGAAATCTAATATGCCTACTTGTGTCTTTGAAAATTAATTTTATGAGACTATGTATTTTTGCAGCCCTTCATTGACAGTTATCCATTGGATATTAAATGCTCTAGTTCTCATATATAAGTTTTGACATTTTAGTATTGTGCACATGCTAGGCAGAGATGGTAAAGGGACTCACAACCCATAAATGGATCATTTGTCTATGTAGAGTAAGTTGATGGTAAGGACTAGTAGGCATAAACCACCTGCATGTTGATATTTGTTAGATTTTTCTTGAAGGTTGGGTGATTTTGATAAATTAATTGTTATAACAAGAACATTTTCAAACACCCAGCACTTGGCAAACATAGATCTGCAGCCTGGTCTCAAAGCATTTCATATTATTCTTTACGCTAATCCGAGACACTCCATCTAGTATATGTTTTGTTTCGTGTGGTATGTTTTAATTCATCATCCGTTTCATATGATATGTTACAAATTATAATTTGTGTTATACGTTACGAATTTTCCAAATGTATGACATGTTCCGAATTTTCTAAATATACAATATGTTATGAATTCTAGCAAGGTAGCTGGCTGGTTAATGTTAGCTAGACTAGGGTTTAGGTTTAAGGTTAGGGCAGTTGTGTAAAGTAACGAAGTAGAAATACTATCTGGGTATCTGTACTTGACTTTACATTACTATTTATATTTCTGTCGACTTCTACTTTTAATTCACCACTAAAATGTTTTTAAAAGTATACTTTTACTCCAATACATTTCCCCTGACACCTTCGTTACTTGCTTCAAAATCAAATCAATCTCAAGCTGGAAGGAAAAACAAATCATTTTGGAAAAAAGATGTGAGCATTGGCGAGTCGGCACACTCACGGATGAACTTTTTTTGATAGGCAACAGGAGACGACATGCAGAGTTGATCCAATCCTCATCAGTTTGGGCAAATCCAAGGGTCCTGAAGTGTAAACGCCTGTCACTTGCAAAACAGTCATGCCTAAGCATGTCCGACATTGCACTACCACCACCTCCTGATGAAGACGAACACCCTTGGCTGTATCTACAATAAATGTTTTATTTTCTCGGAATGAAGGATTCGTCCTACCGTATGAAATGTCTGTTATGTTTACCAAAAGTTCAGGAAATACTAACGTTCAAGACTCACCATAGAATCTAAAAAAACACATTGAGGTAAGTCTACTGTTAGCTTGCTAGCTAGCTAGCCTCTACAGGATCGTGGCTCCCCCACAGGATGGTTGAGCTAACGGAGGCTAATGCGATTAGCATGAGGTTGTAAGTAACAAGAACATTTCCCAGGACATAGTCATATCTGATATTGGCAGAAAGCTTAAATTCTTGTTAATCTAACTGCACTGTCCAATTTACAGTAGCTATTACAGTGAAAGAATACCAAGGCTATTGTTTGAGGAGAATGCACAGTCATGAACTTGAAAAATTATTAATAAACCAATTAGGCACGTTTGGGCAGTCTTGATACACCATTTTGAAAAGAAATGCAATGGTTCATTGGATCAGTCTAAAACTTTGCACATACACTGTTGCCACCAAATGATAAATTGCGCCTGGGCTGGAATGATACATTATGGCTTTTCTTTTGCATTTCAAAGACAATGGTATTTGCATTATCTTTTACCAGATGTAATGTGTTATAATCTCCTATATTCCTTTCACATTTCCACAAACTTCAGTGTTTCCTTTCAAATGGTACCAAGAATATGCATACATTGCTTCAGGTCGTGAGATACAGGCAGTTATATTTGGGTATGTTATTTTAGGTAAAAATTGAAAAAAGGGGCGGATCCTTAAGAGGCTAGAATAACGTTAGCATGCTAATTAGCATGATAGCTAACATTGCTAGCCCACATTTGCTAATGCAACAAGCAGTGTTAGTTGATGCTAGCTAATACTATACCTAAATAGTTTAGTAGCTACCTACTTTAGCTGGCTAAAATGTGCCCAGATTCGGAAGCTTTGTTAGCTAACGCAATCTAACTAAACTGACACGCAGTTGTTAACTTCTTAGGGAGCGGCAGCATAGGTGACGGTTTTGGAGAGTCTGGCGTGCCCAAAGTAAAATGCCTGCCACTCAGGCCCAGAAAATAGGATATGCACATAATTAGTACTATTGGATAGGAAACACTCTGAAGTTTCTAAAAGTGTTAAAATAATGTATGTGAGTATAACAAAACGGATATCTTATCGCCCAGTTTATATTCCGGTTGAAATATTATACTATTTATACGTAAAAGTGTTCCTAAGGATACATTTAAAATTATGTTTGATTGTTCTTGGAGAAGTTTATAGGTATAAGTTGAACGAGTTCTCTTCACGTTTCAATGGACAATTGGAGGCTCTATTTTCTCATTATAACGCGCCAACCAAACGGAGATTTATGGATATAATACATGACTTTTTCTAACAAAAGAACCATGGATTGTCTTCGTTGGACACTTGGGAAGCCCTCAGCAGAAGTTCTTCAAAGGTAAGCGATTTTATATTACCGATTTTATGCGTTTTGTGAGACCCGTGTTGGGTTATGGATTTATGCTAATGCATAAATATTAGAGGTGCTACCCTCAAACAATCAAATGTTGTGCTTTCGCCGTAAAGCCTTTTTGAAATCTGACAACGCTGTGATATTGCCAAGAATCAGCAACACTTGTATATTGATGAATGTTTAATAATTCAACTTTTGGATTTTGAATTTGGCGCCTTACATTTCACCGGGTAGTGTCGGGAGCAGCCCGCTAGCACGCAGCTGCTCCCTAAGTAGATAAGAAACAAGTGTTTTTTATTTTCTGTTGTAAAAATTATTGCTCAAGTGTGCAGTGATGAATACGCCCCAGGTCTTTCTCCACTCGCTAACGTGGCAGCCCATGCTGTTGTAGCTCACTACTCCCAGTGACATTCTGAAGCACCTGCCAGTCAGAGCAGTGTTTCCCTATAAACCTGATCTTGGACAACCACTCTCTCGCAGGGCCGGCGTTATGGGCGGGCTTTTGGATTTTGAATTTGGCGCCTTACATTTCACCGGGAAGTGTCGGGAGTGGCCCGCTAGCGCGCCGCTACTCCCTAAGTAGTTAATTAGCAAGCAAGCTAACTGGTAGTTTCCGAATCTGGGCACATTTTAGTCAGCTAACGTTAGTCTAGCCAAATACCTTTTCTCTGTTCAAGCTAGCTAGCTAGCTAATGTTAGCTTTCTAATTTTAGAGAACACTCAGATAGCTAGCCATTTTATTCCTTTATTCCTGCTTACAAGCAAAAATTTAAGCAGGAAGCACCAGTGACTAGATCAATAAAAAAGTGCTCAGATGGAGCAGATGCTAAGCTACAGGACTATTTTGCTAGCACAGACAGAAAATGATCCGGAATTCCTCCGATGGCATTAAAGAGTACACCACATCAGTCATTGGCTTCATCAATAAGTGCATTGATGACGTCATCCCCACAGTGACCGTACGTACATACCCCAACCAGAAGCCATGGATTACAGGCATCATCCGCACTGAGCTAAAGGCTAGAGCTGCTGCTTTCAAGGAGCGGAACTCTAACCCGGAAGCTTATAAGAAATCCCGCTATGCCCTCCAACGTCAATAGTGGACTAAGATCGAATCATACTACACCGGCTCTGACGCTCGTCAGATGTGGCAGGGCATGCAAACCATTACAGACTACAAAGAGAAGCACAGCGGAGAGCTGCCCAGTGACACGAGCCTACCAGATGAGCTAAACTAATTCCATGCTCGCTTCGAGACAAATAACACTGAAACATGCATGAGAGCACCAGCTGTTCCGGAAGACTGTATGATCACGTTCTCTGCTGCCGATGTGAGTAAGACCTTTAACTTCTTAGGGAGCGGCTGCATAGGTGACGGTTTTGGGGAGTCTGGCATGCCCAAAGTAAAATGCATGCCACTCAGGCCCAGAAAATAGGATATGCACATAATTAGTTCTATTGGATAGGAAACTCTGAAGTTTCTAAGAGTGTTAAAATAATGTATGTGAGTATAACAGAATTGATATAGCAGGCGAAAACCCGAGGAAAATCCACCCGGATTTTCAGTTTGTTTTGTAAATGAGCATCTTCTCCATTGTGCCTATTGCATAAAACTTTATGTAGGACTGAGACTGCAGTACCTATGGCTTCCACTAGATGTCAACTGTCTATATACAAAGTCTGGGAATTCTAGGACTGACCAGAACAGATAGGAACAGGAAATTGTCAGGCGACCACTTTTGTAAACAAGGTTGGACGCGCGCGAGATTGTGAACGCGCACCTCTTTATTATCGTTCATGTTATCGTCCGGTTGAAATATTACAACAAATATACCCAAAAGGATACCTAAGGATACATTAACTTCTTTGGCAGCAGCGCACGAGGTGACCGTTTTGGAGAGCCTGGCGTGCCCAAAGTAAAATGCCTCCCATTCAGGCCCAGAAAATAGGATATGCACATATTTAGTACCATTGGATAGGAAACACTCTGAATTTTCTAAAAGTGTTAACATTTTGTCTGTGAGTATAACAAAACGGATATGGCAGGCGAAACCCGAGGAATTTCTGTCCTGAAAAACGTGGTTTTGAAAGATTGCTTCATTTTGAACCCCTCCCTTATGAAATTGCCCATATAAGGGCATATGAATGCAGTACCTATCGCATCCTCTGGATGTCAACAGTCTCGAGAAAGTGTTCTGATTCTTTTTAGATGCTTTTAGAGCAGAGAAGAAGACGAATAAGGAAGTGTCTACGCAGATGTCAATACAAGTAAATGCGCGCTCCCGGCTGGCACGTTCTTTGGTTTTTTCCTTTCTTATCGCCCAGTTTATATTCCGTTTGAAATATTATACTATTTATACGTAAAAGTGTTCCTAAGGATACATTTAAAATTATGTTTGATTGTTCTTGGACAAGATTATAGGTATAAGTTGAACGAGTTCTCTTCACGTTTCAATGGACGATTGGAGGCTCTATTTTCTCATTATAACGCGCCAACCAAACGGAGATTTATGGATATAAGACATGACTTTTTCTAACAAAAGAACCATGGATTGTCTTCGTTGGACACTTGGGGAGCCCTCAGCAGAAGTTCTTCAAAGGTAAGCGATTTTATATTACCGATTTTATGCGTTTTGTGAGACCCGTGTTGGGTTATGGATTTATGCTAATGCATAAATATTAGAGGTGCTACCCTCAAACAATCAAATGTTGTGCTTTCGCCGTAAAGCCTTTTTGAAATCTGACAATGCTGTGATATTGCCAAGAATCAGAGCTTTTGATGACTATGCAACACTTGTATATTGATGAATGTTTAATAATTCAACTTTTGGATTTTGAATTTGGCGCCTCACATTTCACCGGGTAGCGCCCCACCACTCAGTAAGTAGTTAAACAGGTCAACATTCACAAGGCCGCAGGGCCAGACGGATTACCAGGACGTATACTCCAAGCATGCGCTGACCAACTGGCATGTGTCTTCACTGACATTTTCAACCTCTCACTGTCCGAGTCTGCCTGTGCCCAAGAACACTAAAGTAACCTGCCTAAATGACTACAGTCCAGTAGCACGCACGTCTGTAGCCATGAAGTCCTTTGAATGGCTGGTCATGGCTCACATCAACATCACATCCTCTTGTCCAGATGGGATAGGGCAGTGTGCAGTGCGATGGCGATTGCATTCTCTGTGGATCTATTGGGGCAGTAAGCAAATTGATGTGGGTCTAGGGTGTCAGGTAAGGTAGAGGGGATATGTGACTGACAGGGTCAAATCGGTCATATGTAGCAAAATTTGAAATTGTGCTTTTTACATTGGATAAAAATAGAGACTCAGAGCTACAAAATTGTTATCATACACTACAGTTGAGGAACAATGGGAAAGTAATTTTGCTTTGAAAGTTGATAAACTTGTAAACTCACTTTTGAGAAAATGAGAGCTGGTTAGGCTGTTTTCATTTAATCCAGAGCGTTGGTGACTGTAACTGTGATACTGGCAAAAATTTAATAACTACATTTTTCCCAAGTTTACTGACACTGGCCATATTCAACGGGTGTTGAGCATTCGTAAATTCACCAGTTATTCTGCGCTCTGGCACATTAAGATGAGAGTCTTTTTTTAAGACATGTAGCTAGCTAGGTAAACAATGAACCATAATCTCATTACGTTACTACCCTGCATGAATCTGCAGGTAGCTTACCAACTAGGTTCAATGTTAGCTAACTAGTGGCTGTGAAATATGAATTATAAGATTATACATGTTATACATTAGCTAGCTAGTTTACAGTACACTATCTTGAAACTAAAATACTTTCTGTCAAAACTAGAAACGTGTGATATCTGAAAATGTAGCTAGCTAGACTATCTTACCCATAGTCTGCAATCGGAGTAGATTACCAGGTAGTACGTCCATCAACAGTTGTTGCATTGACATTCTATTGAAATAGATACTTGCATAGTGGAGTCTTTTGTTAAGACATGTAACTAGCTAACTCAACATTATAACTATAATCCCAACTCATGATGTTATTACCCTGCATGAATCTGAAGGTAGCTAACCAGGTTCAATGTTAGCTAGCTAACATTAGGCTATAACTATTCAAGCAAATGTATCTGACATACGAAGAATATTATCATACACAGAATGTTAGCAAGTGAGCCAGCCAGCTAACATTAGCTAGCTAACAGGACACTTTAACTTGACATTAGGTTTATGCAGTTTATTTCATAATACATAAAAAAAAGCTGCGTTAGACAGGATTACCTAGACATACTGACCAGCTCAAATAGACAGAAGTGTGCTGTATGGCAGATCAATCCAAACTCATCTCTCGGGCATTTCCAGCCCACTCATTATCTTAGCCAATCATGGCTAGCGGGAAGGTTGCTGTTTTTTTCTGTGGCTAAACCAACTAGGGTCGTAATTTAACAATTTTATTTGTATTTACAGATCGCATACACATTTTTTATTAAGGCACATGAAAGTTCACATGTTCGAGAAGGCATTTCTGACAAAAAAAACGCATACACATTTTTTATTAAGGCACATGAAAGTTCACATGTTCGAGAAGGCATTTCTGACAAAAAAAACGCATTTAGATTTTTTTTTAAAGTTTACATTTAAATGGCTCCTGAAACGGTTCACATATGACCCAAGCACTTCATGATGACAGAAGTGAGTGCTATGGAGCGATAGTCATTTAGTTCAGTTACCTTTGCTTTCTTGCGTACAGAAACAATGGTGGACATCTTGAAGCAAGTGGGGACAGCAGACTGGGATAGGGAGAGATTGAATAAGTCTGTAAACACTCGTAGAACGAGAGCCCGCAGTCCTTGGGAGCGCGCCGCGTCGGTGGCACTGTGTTATCCTCAAAGTGTGCGAAGAAGTTGTTTAGCTTGTCTGGGAGCAAGACGCCGGTGTCCACAACATGATTGTCTGTAGACCTTGTCACATACGTCTCGTGTCTGAGGCGTTGAATTGCGACTTTTTCTCTATACTGACGTTTTGCTTGTTTGATTGCCTTACTGAGGGAATAACTACACTGTTTGTATTAAACCATATTCCCAGTCACCTTGCCATGGATAAATGCGATGGTTTGCGCTTTCAGTTTTGTACGAATGCTGCAATCTATCCACAGTTTCAGGTTTGGGTAGGTTTTAATAGTCACCACTAACATCCCCTATACACTTCCTGATGAACTCAGTCCCCGTGTCCTTGTAAGCGTCAAAGTTATTCTCAGAAGCTACCCGGAACATATCCCAGTCCGCGTGATCAAAACAATCTTGGATTCCAATTTGTCAGCCCAACATTGAATAGACCTTAGCACGGGAACACCCCCGCCTTTCTTGTTCCCGGAGAGTTCATTATTCATCTGTGCGATGAACTGAGAACCAAGCTGGCTGTATGGACGGTGACAGTATATCCCGAGGAAGCCATGATTCTGTGAAACAGAGTATGTTACAGTCCATTATGTCTCTCTGGAAGAAGAGCCTCGCCATAAGCTTATCTACTTTATTGTCCAGAGACTTACTATTAGCGAGTAATATACTAGAAAAAAATCCTCCTGAGCTGGACTAGAAGTCCACTCCGAATACCTCTTCTCTGTCGATGGCGACTGGGATAAGTTCAATTGCCCTGGGGGGAACGAACAAAGGATCCAATTCAGGAAAGTCACATTCCTGGTCGTAATGCTGGTGAGTTACCGCCGCTCTGATATCCAAAGTTCTTTCTGGCTGTATGTAATAACACAAAAAACGATCTGGGCTAATAATGTAAAAAATAACACACAAAAAAACAATACTGCAAAGTTGATTAGGAGCTAGAAGCAGAGCTGCCATGTCTATTGACGCCATGTTACATCTTACATGCAGAGCCACCCTTTGTGTACCATGGTCCCTCGGCCCAGAAAACTGTCCAGTGCTGCACTGTACTCATATCCTGTGGTGGGCTGCGGTTCCCTCGCCAACTCACCCGACAGCTGCATGATTTTGAATGAACGCTCCCGCGGATACTGTGTGTCCTTGGGTGTGTGAGAGAGAGACTGTGTGTTCTGTGAGAGGGAGACTGTGTGTGTGTGAGTGTATGCGTGAGTGTAGGCTGTTGATTGTCATGTCTATGCTCACTAACTGCATGAAGTTGAATGCGCATTCTCAAGGTAACTAGTCTTGTCAAGCTGTCTGGGATGGCTGTTAACTTCACAGGGAGCGGTGGGTCGCTAGCAACACCACCAGGTAAAATGTAAAGCGCCAAATTCAAAATGCCAAAGTTGAATTATTAAACATCCACCAATATACAAGTGTTTCATACTCATCAAAAGCTCTGTTTCTTGGCAATATCACAGCGTTGTCAGATTTCAAAAAGGCTTTACGGCGAAAGCACTACATTTGATTGTTTGAGGGCAGCACCTCACATACTTTCTCATAGCCATGAATTCATTAGCCAGCGTGGCACACACATAACACATTTCACAGCGAAAACAAATCAATTACCTGTTGAAGAACTTCTGCTGAGGTCATCCTAAGTGTCCAACGAAGACAATCCATGGTTCTTTTGTTAGAAAAAGTNCTGGGTACTGTTGTCATCAAGGGGGGACCCACTTGTTTGGTCTTTTTCTCTGGTCTAAAGCATCCAAAATGGAAGAAATACACTGTCTCGAGGCTGTTGACATCATAAGGAAGCGACGTGTACTGCATTCATATGCCCTTATATGGTCATTTTCATGAGGGAGGGGTTCCCAAATGAGCAATGTGTCAAAATCACTTTTTCCAGGACAGAAATTCCTCGGGGTTTTGCCTGCCATATGCGTTCTGTTTCACTCACAGACAAATGGTTAACAGTTTTGGAAAATTCAGAGTGTTTCCTATCCAATGGTACTAAATATATGCATATCCTATTTTCTGGGCCTGAATGGGAGGCATTTTACTTTGGGCACGCCAGGCTCTCCAAAACCGTCACCTCGGGAGCTGCTCCCTAAGAAGTTAACTTTGCCTAGTATTTAAAATGTATAAAGGAAATTCCATGGTATCGCATTCCTCTTCAGTGTTGGTGGGTGAAAGAGTGGGCCGTTGATTTGCTCCAGTCTGAGGCTAGCTTTATGCCACACAAGCTTCATAGACAACATTATTTGCAGTTTTTAATGTCATGCACAAAGCCAGCAAGCAACAGCACAATGGGAGGAAACGGGCCACTTGTGACGGTGTATCGTTCAGCGGTCAACGCAACAGAGGAAGTCAGGCACTCCATATCAAAACAAAAGTGTGGGTACAGTACAGGGAGGGTGAGAAAATGTGTAAAAGTATTTTTCATCAAAAACAACCTAACCATTTTACCTTTATTTAACTAGGCAAGTCAGTTAAGAACAAATTCTTATTTTGAATAGCTTAGGAACAGTGGGTTAACTGCCTTGTTCAGGGGCAGAATGACATATTTTTACCTTGTCAGCCCAGGGATTTGATCTTGCAACCTTTCAGTTGCTAGTCCAAACACTCTAACCACAAGGCTACCTGCCTCGCCATGACAAGAGGTAAGCATTTTATTACCTCAATCTTACCACAGTCTTTTTCTTCAGTATGAGGAGCCTGACTGGATAGGCCTAAACTATTTCCTGATAACTTCAATACATTTCAACTCAAACAACTAAACCATTAAACAAATCAGTTTATCCAGCCATGGTACTTTCATGTGAAAAGATCAGGAATTCATAGCCTGGCCCCAGAACTGTTTGTGCTATCTTACCAACTTGGTGTGACAACAAGAGTCAGCAACACGGCACAGACAGGTCTGGGACCAGGCTACAATTTCATAGGGCTACAGAGAAACATCTCTTGACATACAGGCCTACAAGAGTTCATTATCCTTGTAAGTTTCAACATGAGGGGTTTTTCTGATTTCTCCCTGCTGTTGCAGCAGTTGTTTGTGAGCTTCAGGTGTTCGCTGAATAGAGACCCACAGAGATCTCCTGCAGGGTCACCATCTGAGGGCCCTCCATGACACGAGGCTCATTGACACCCACTGACACCCACTGAGTCTCCGTCAGCTGTATTTATCTCTAGACAGCCAAGTGTTGCACTGATAAATGACGCCAGGCGAGAGATCGCTTTTCTGTCTCTTCGACTGTCTTCCTTTCCTGGACCCAACGCAGTGGGTTTCCTGGACCACCCTTTTCCCAAATGTTGCTCCTCTGACTACACCAATGTTTGAAAATGATCAAGTCGCTGCCCACTGCACACACCACGTCATTTCAACGTGCAAGTTTTGTTAATATCTGGTTGAGACGTTGATCAATGAGATTTCAACCTTTTATTCACCCACTCAAAAAGATAGCCAGAAGTTTGTTGAATTTGCAATGTGTTATTACTGCGCTTCCAACCATTTAAAAGCACAACAAAGTTCCAATGGGAATATAATGTTTGATATTTTGTATTTATACAACAACTTAATGTGTTATCACTGTGCTTCATCTAAGTACATAGTGCAAGTGATCAATGCTGTTTGAGATTCTGCATATATTATTATAGCAATTGTGAAAATCTCCACAGACCTGTGAGATTTGCATGCTACTGTATCTTGAACAGGCATGCTTTCTATGATTACATGAGAAGTAATCTCGGTTAACCCAGAAGTAAAATCTTGTGACAGATTATGTCAGTGGCATAGGTGGAACTATCCAAGCAGAAAATACATCTCCTTCAAATATTGATATTTGGTTGTGTTGACAACCAAACATGATTCAATATCCAGTTTATCTACAAATTAATAATTTATATGTTGGATTCAAGTCTCCATCTCAACCAAACATCTAAGTTAAAGAATATGACTAAATTAAATTGAATCAAATACTAATTGCACTTTAACCCTTTATACTCATCGGAATTGGCCTACATAGATAGGGCTATATTTAAATGTTTCTTAAAGAAATATGAAAAGCATATGCATAAGCACGGCAGAAATTGAAAGGGAAGAGTTTGGAGACTATGGGAAAATTATTAGACCAAAATTGAGGACACAACAGTACACCGGACACAAGACTGATCCAAAACATTACACTGTGGACGTCCTGCATGGAATTCTGGGGAAAGGTTGTGTGCTGATCAAGCTCTGTGACAATTTTGGCCTAAATTAAACTTCACGTATATGACCTTCTAAATCGGACTGGCAATGAGTAAGGATAAATATTAAAGTGAAAGAGGGCATCTGTCACGTCCTGGCCATAGATAGACCTTTTGGCTGCTCTATGGTGGTTTTGGTCAGGACGTGAGCAGGGGTGTGTGTTTGTTCTATGTTATAATTTCTATGTTGGTTGGTTTGGGTTCCCAATTAGAGGCAGCTGTTAGTCGTTGTCTCTAATTGGGAATCCTATTTAGGTTGCTTAGTCCCCCACCTGTGTGTGGGATATTGTTTATGTTCAGTGTGTTAGTTGCTGTTGTGCGCTACACGTTGAGTTACGATCGTTGTGTTCTTCCTTTTTGTTTCGGTGAGTTCAACTAAATAAATATGTTTTACTCAACCCGGCACGCTGCGCCTTGGTCCGCTCCACCAGAAAACCGTGACAGCATCAAAGAGAAGATAATCCACTATGTTCACCGTGTTTAAGTCGCTCACCGAGCCCAACTCCACAACGTGGTAGAGGCCTTCATCACAGCTGAAAGAGTGATGGCGGAGGTTCTCTCATGGCAGAATTTAAGTTATTTTGACGAGAAACAGGCACCTCACTCAGTAAAATGCAAAACTCTATCGATGGCATGAAGGCCACTCTAGAGAAAAATGATTAACGGATGACCCACATTGAAAAGAAGAATGGGGAACATGATGAAAAGTTAATACAACAAGACCAGGCTATTAGCTACCTGATGGGCCAGGTAGAGGAATTGCAAAAGAAGGGAGACTTGTTGGAAAACTTTTCCTGTCGTAATAATATTATAATTTTTGGGGTCGAAAACAATGCAGAAAATGTCTACATTTGTGGACAAGATGCTGAGAGAGATCTTGGAAATCGATACTGCTACACCTTTGGTCATAGTGAGGGCCCACAGAACTGCAGCCTAGAGCAGGCCCGGAGCGAAGGACATACAGAGGCCCAGCACTGTCATCGTGAGCCTTCTCAACTTCAAAATGAAACAAGATATAATGCAGCTTTTGAGAACCAAGGGAGAACTATTCTACAAAGACAAACGCATTTCTCCAAAAAGTACGATCTTTGTCCCCATGTGCAGTTGCAAACCTTTTGGGGTGGCAGGTAGCCTAGTGGTTAGAGCGTTGGACTAGTAATCAGAAAGTTTCAAGATCAAATCCCTGAGCTGACAAGGTAAAATCTGTCGTTCTGCAACTGAATAAGGCAGTTAACTGTTCCTAGGCTGTGATTGAAAATAAGAATTTGTTCTTAACTGACTTGCCTAGTTAAATAAAGGTAAAATAAAAAAAAGTAGTTTGGAGCAGTGGCTTCTTCCTTGCTGAGCGGCCTTTCAGGTTATGTCGATATAGGACTCGTTTTACTGTGGATATAGATACTTTTGTACCTGTTTCCTCCAGCATCTTCACAAGGTCCTTTGCTGTTGTTCTGGGATTGACTTGCACTTTTCGCACCAAAGTACGTTAATCTCTAGGAGACAGAACGCATCTCCTTCCTGAGCGGTATGGTGGCTGCGTGGTCCCATGGTGTTTATACTTGCGTACTATTGTTTGTATAGATGAACGTGGTACCTTCAGGCGTTTGGAAATTGCTCCCAAGGATGAACCAGACTTGTGGAGGTCTACACATTTTTTTTTTTAGTTTAGGTCTTGGATGATTTCTTATGATTTCCCCATGATGTCAAGCAGAGGCACTGATTTTGAAGGTAGGCCTTGAAATACATCCACAGGTACACCTCCAATTGTAAAAAATTATGTCAATTAGCCTATCAGAAGCTTCTAAAGCCATGACATTATTTTCTGGAATTTTCCAAGCTGTTTAAAGGCAAAGTCAACGTAGTGTATGTAAACTTCTGACCCACTGGAATTGTGATACAGTGAATTATAAGTGAAATAATCTGTCTGTAATTGTTGGAAAAATTACTTGTGCACAATGTAGATGTCCTAACCGACTTGCCAAAACTATAGTTTGTTAACAAGAAATTTGTGGAGTGGTTGAAAAACGAGTTTTAATGTCTCCAACCTAAGAGTATGTAAACTTCCGACTTCAACTCAGAAGTTTATATTATAATAATATACTATAATAATAATAAATGTATATGCATAATGTATATATAATATATGATATACTTATTATTATACATATCATTTGTTATTATTATACATAAATAAAATAGTAATCAAAGTTATTACATATGAATAACATTTCAATACATATATTATTATTATCTATTTTGATTATCTATATTGTTATTATTAAATTGATATTATATTGATTATTACTACAGATAATAATAATAATTACTACATGTTAATAATATTTTTGCTGCAGCCGTAGATCACAGCTGTGTCAATGAACATCTGGAGACATCTTTGCCAAATTTGAGGGGGAAAAACACATTTGCTTTGTAGATCTTATTTATTGATGGAGATGTGATGAAACAAAAACATGAAATTAAGATGGCTTTTGTGAACACATAACTGATGGATCCATTGCTAAAGTATGAATAGAGAGAGTTTATGGTAGAGATTGCTGCTTTAGCCTATGTTATGGATGGGTGGAATGACTGCTCTACCTCTTCATACAGCCTCTCTCTATTTGCTTACAACCTACGTAACGTCGCTCATGCTTTAAAAAGGCAGAGCAGTCACGGGTATCCACTTGATGGCATTGATCCCAACCTGGTGCACTTTGGAGAAATACGCTGCCGGAGATACTTCAAACTGAGTGTTTTGACAGAATGGACCATTTCTTTGCATCCACTTGAAAGGACTGTACGCAAGAAAACCATCTCTTGCTAAGGCATCAGAAGCTGATAATCGTGACTTTACTTGCATTCTGTTAACTGTTCTGAAGCCACCCAATTGAAATCAGTATTCGAAAAAATGTAAGTTTGATCTTTTTTTGTTGTTGATATCCTACCAACCGTGTAGCCTAATGTTGTGCATTGTCCTTGATTAGAAGCAGGCTATTATTATTGTTTATTATTGATTGTATGAAGTTATAAAAGTTGTTCTATGAGGCATAGTTGCGCGCACTAATGTGTACTTCATTTTGCCATTATTGGATTAAGAATGAGGCCAACGGTAAATGCCTTAGGCCAGTTGTTCATAACCTTTTTCGGTTAATGAACCACCAACTGAATTTTGCTCTGTCCGGAGTAGCCCTGAAGTACCCCCTCATGTGCATTTTACCAGTAGGCTTATGGTCTCATGAGTCTTCTCAAGTAGCCTACTCACTGTGGATAGGCCAAATACCCTCAGGGGTGCTAGTACCCTGGTTGGAAACCACAGCCTTGGGCTACTAATACACATTAAAATAGCCTAAACCCCGCCCTATAACTGTAATAGCACATTTCATTATTTTCTGCAATGGTTAATGCTTCTGATTAATGCGTAATAGGCATAGTTCTATAGCCTATTGAAGTTTATTGGCCCTAATATGTAGACCACTTAAAGGACTAAAAATCTCATCAGGTTTTATCTTAGTAAACCACTTAACTACTTAGGGAGCATTGGGGCGCTACCAGGTGAAATGTAAGGCGCCAAATTCAAAATCCAAAAGTTGAATTATTAAACATGCATCAATATACAAGTGTTGCATAGTCATCAAAAGCTCTGCTTCTTGGCAATATCACAGCGTTGTCAGATTTCAAAAAGGCTTTACGGCGAAAGCACAACATTTGATTGTTTGAGGGTAGCAGCTCCAATATTTTTCCATTAGCATGAATTCATAAACCATCGCAGTTCACACAAAACACATTTCACAGCGAAAACAAATCCCTTACCTTTTGAAGAACTTCTGCTGAGGGCTTCCCAAGTGTCCAACGAAGACATCCAATGGTTCTTTTGTTAGAAAAAGTCATTTATTATATCCATAAATCTCTGTTTGGTTGGCGCATTATGTTCATAAAATACAGCGTCCACTCGCCCATTGAACCGTGAAGAGAACGCGTTCAACCTATACCTATACACTTGTCCAAGAACAATCAAACACTTGTATGTATATTTACTATAATATTTCAACCGGATTATAAACTGGACGATAGGAAAGGAAAAAAACACAGCGCGCACGAGCCTGTGAACGCACATCCTCTTCTGTTTACAAACTGTTGACATCCAGTGGAAGCAATAGGTACTGCAATCTTACTCCTATATATGTCTGTTTTCAATAGGGAGGGGTTCAAAATGAGGCAATGTGTCAAACACTTTCCAGGACAGCAATTCCTCGGGTTTTTGCCTGTTTTATCAGTACCCTCACTGTATACTGAGATCATGTGACACTTAGATTGCACACAGGTGGACTTTATTTAATTAATTATGTGACTTCTGAAGGTAATTGGTTGCACAAGATTGTATTTAGGGGCTTCATTGCAAAGAGGGTGAATACATATGCACGCACCACTTTTCAGTTTTTTATTTTTTAGAATTTTTTTAAACAAGTTATTTTTTTCGTTTCACTTCACCAATTTGGACTTTTTTGTGTATGTTCATCACATGAAATCCATTTAAATTACAGGTTGTAATTCAACTAAATAGGAAAAATGCCAAGGGGGATGAATACTTTTGCAAGGTACTGTATTTAGTAAAAAGACAGGTGCTGCTGATAATACAGAATGGCCTCTGCCTGGGGCCTCCAAATCGCTAAGTACATCCCTGCTGGGCCTCCCGAGTGGTGCAGTGGTCTAAGGCACTTTATCGCAGTGCTTAAAGCGTCACTACAGACCCAGATTCAATCCCAGTCAGTCGCAACTGGGAGACCCATGAGGCGGCGCACAATTGGCCGGGTTAGAGGAGGGTTTTGACGGTCCTTGTCCCATCCTGCTTTAGCAACTACTTGTGGCGGAGCAGGCGCATGCACGTTGACTTCGATCGCCAGTTGTACAGTGTTTCCTCTGACACATTGGTGCATCTGGTTTCCGGGTTAAGCGAGGAGTGTGTCAAGAAGCAGTGTGGCTTGGCAGGGTCGTGTTTCGGAGGACGCATGGCTCTCAACCTTTACCTCTCCCCGAGTCCGTATGGGAGTTGCAGCAATGGGACAAGACTGTAACTACCAATTGGATATCACGAAAATGGGGTTAAAAAATCTATAAAGAAATGATCTGCTCCTGCTGACTGGGGGTGTCTCGGGTCTTTAACTTCTTTGGCAGCAGCGCACGAGGTGACCGTTTTGGAGACCCTGGCATGCCCAAAGTAAAATGCCTCCCATTCAGGCCCAGAACATTGGATATGCACATATTTAGTACCATTGGATAGGAAACACTCTGAATTTTCTAAAGGTGTTAACCATTTGTCTGTGAGTAAAACAGAACGGATATGGCAGGCGAAACCCCGAGGAATTTCTGTCCCCGAAAAGTGGTTTTGACAGAGTGCCTCATTGGGAACCCCTCCCTTATGAAAATGCCCATATAAGGGCATATGAATGCAGTACCTATCGCTTCCTCTGGATGTCAACAGTCTCGAGAAAGTGTTCAGATTTTTTTTAGATGCTTTAGAGCAGAGAAGAAGAGGAATAAGGAAGTGCCCCCACAGATAACGCGCGCTCTCGCCAGGCGCGTCCTTTGTTTTTTTTCCCTTCTTATCGCCCAGTTTATATTCCGGTTGAAATGTTATACCATTTATACAGAAAAGTGTTCCTAAGGATACATTTAAAATGATGTTTGATTGTTCTTGGACAAGATTATAGGTATAAGTTGAACGAGTTCTCTTCACGTTTCAATGGACGATTGGAGGCTCTATGTTCTCATTCTAACGCGCCAACCAAACTGAGATTTATGGATATAATACATGACTATTTCTAACAAAAGAACCATGGATTGTCTTCGTTGGACACTTGGGAAGCCCTCAGCAGAAGTTCTTCAACAGGTAATTGATTTGTTTTCGCTGTGAAGTGTGTTTTGTGTGAGCCGTGAATGCTAATGAATTCATGGTATTGGAAAAATAGTGAAGGTGCTACCCTCAAACAATCAAATGTTGTGCTTTCGCCGTAAAGCCTTTTTGAAATCTGACAACGCTGTGATATTGCCAAGAAGCAGAGCCTTTGATGACTATGAAACACTTGTATATTGATGCATGTTTAATAATTCAACTTTTGGATTTTGAATTTGGCGCCTTGCATTTCACCTGGTAGTGTTGGGAGTGGTGGGGCGCTAGCGCAGTCCACAACTTGACATCATCCCGTAATGTGTAGCATTCGCATAGTTTGAGTAAGAGCAATCTTTCAATATAAAGACTAGCATTCAGGCTATGCATAAACCAGCCCAAAATGCCCCTATGGGGGTCATAAAGGATGAAGTGAAGTTATAGATCCAGTTGAAGTCGGAAGTTTACATACACCTTAGCCAAATACATTTAAACTCAGTTTTTCACAATTCCTGACATTTAATCCTAATAAAAAAATCACTGTCTTATGTCAGTTAGGTTCACCACTTTATTTTAAGAATGTGAAATGTCAGAAAAAGATGTAGAGAGAATTATTCATTTCAGCTTTTATTTCTTTCATCACATTCCCAGTGGGTCAGAAGTTTACATACACTCAATTAGTATTTGGTAGCATTGCCTTACATTTTTTTAACTTAGGTCAAACATTTCAGGTAGCCTTCCACAAGCTTCCCACAATAAGTTTGGTGAATTTTAGCCCATTCCTCCAGACAGAGCTGGTGTGTAGGCCTCCTTGCTCGGACACACTTTATCAGTTCTGCCCACAAATTTTCTATAGAATTGAGGTCAGGGCTTTGTGATGGCCACTCCAATACCGTGACTTTGTTGTCGTCAAGCCATTTTGCCACAACTTTGTAAGTATGCTTGGGGTCATTGTCTATTTGGAAGACCCATTTGCGACCAAGCTTTAACTTCCTGACTGATGTCTTGAGATGTTGCTTCAATATATCCACGTCATTTTCCTGCCTCATGATGCCATCTATTTTGTGAATTGCACCAGTCCCTCCTGCAGCAAGCACCCCCAAAACATGATGCTGCCACCCCCGTGCTTCACGGTTGGGATGGTGTTATTCGGCTTGCAAGCATCCCCCTTTTTCCTCCAAACATAACGCTGGTCATAATGGCCAAACAGTTCTATTTTTGTTTCATCAGACCAGAGGACATTTCTCCAAAAAGTACGATCTTTGTCCCCATGTGCAGTTGCAAATTGTAATCTGGCATTTTTATGGCGATTTTCGAGCAGTGGCTTCTTCCTTGCTGAGCAGCCTTTCAGGTTATGTCGATATAGGACTCGTTTTACCCTGGATATAGATACTTTTGTACCTGTTTCTTCCAGCATTTTCACAGGGTCCTTTGCTGTTGTTCTGGGATTGATTTGCACTTTTCGCACCAAAGTAAGTTCATCTCTAGGAGACAGAACGCATCTCCTTCCTGAGCGGAATGACGGTTGCGTGGTCTCATGGTGTTTATACTTGCTTACTATTGTTTGTACAGATGAACGTGGTACCTTCAGGCGTTTGGACATTTCTCCCAAGGGTGAACCAGACTTGTGGAGGTCTACAATATTTTTTCTGAGGTCTTGGCTGATTTCTTTTGATTTTCCCATGATGTCAAACAAAGTTTGACACTGAGTTTGAAGGTGGGCCTTGAAATACATCAACAGGTACACCTCCAATTTTCAAATTATGTCAATTAGCCTATCAGAAGCTTCTAAAGCCATGACATGAATGTTTCAAGCTGTTTGAAGGCACAGTCAACTTATTGTATGTAAACTTCTGACCCACTGGAATTGTAATACAGTGAGTTATAAGTGAAATAATCTGTCTGTAAACAATTTTTGGAAAAATTATTTGTGTCATGCGCAAAGTAGATGTCCTAACCGACTTGCCAAAACTATAGTTTGTTAAAAAAAATGCTGGAGTTGTTGAAAAACGAGTTTTAATGATTCCAACCTAAGTGTATGTAAACTTCTGACATAAACTGTCTATTCTATAGCTTGAGAGTCTACATTTAGTAAATCAAATGTTAGTAAATCAACCAATTTTTATTGGCTTGATAGAATCACACATTGCCTGATCAACATTCTGTTTTAGATATTCAGAGCAGAATCGTATCCTAATCTCTTGGGTAAATATAAAAGCAATGTAACATGTTCCAATATGTGTGATTATGTTCTTATGGACCAGATTTGTGGAGTGTTTCCAAAAGGCATTCTTTTAGGCTATCATTGTCAAAGTTAGTAAATTATTTGTATTGCTAGATGACTTTGATGTCCTCTTCATCTGACTAACAGCCCCTTTCTGCCTGTTTCTCTCCAGGATGACCTCTCGGGATCGGTGGAGGGTGTACAAACGGGTGTGTGTCATGTTCTTTCTGGCTGTAGTGACATTGACACTGGTCCAGAGAGGGAGCATCGGCACCGGGGCTGCCTTCCAAATTGAGAGGCAGGCTCGCATGGAGGCCTCTTCCGAGGTAGGAGAGGACTGGGCCCTGCAGCAGAAGAAGGGTCTCTACCCAGTGACCAACACCTTTTGGAAGGCCAGCAAGACCAAACAAGCTGAACCTGTGGCTGCTGCCACTGGTACCACGGAGGAGTCCAGCGTTACCCAAGAGCGAGGTGGATCTTGGACCTGGGACGTGTCCATTGCCAACTGCAGTGCCAACCTCAACTTAACCAACCAAGACTGGTTCAGGGGCCTGGAGGCCAACTTCAAGCAGTTCTTGCTGTACCGCCACTGTCGCTTCTTCCCCATGCTCATCAACCATCCGGAGAAGTGCTTGGGGGAGACTTACCTGCTCATGGTCATCAAGTCCATCGCCACTCAGCACGACCGCCGTGAGGTGATCCGCAAAACGTGGGGCAAGGAGCAAGTTGTGGACGGCAAGAAGGTTAAGAAGGTCTTCCTGCTGGGGACGCCGTCCAACGAGGCTCAGAAGGCCAACCACCAGAAGCTCCTGGAGTACGAGGACTACATCTACAGAGATATACTCCAGTGGGACTTCCAGGACAGCTTCTTCAACCTGACCCTCAAGGAGACGCACTTCCTCAAGTGGTTCTCCACCTACTGTGCTGACGTTCGCTACATCTTCAAAGGCGACGACGACGTCTTTGTCAGCGTGGAGAACATCTTCGAGTACCTGGAGGCCAGCGCCCATGTCAAGAACCTCTTCGTTGGCGATGTGCTCTTCAAGGCCAAGCCCATTCGCAAGAAGGAGAACAAGTACTACATCCCACAAGCGCTTTACAAGAAGACCTATTACCCTCCATACGCCGGAGGCGGTGGGTTCCTCATGGATGCACCCCTGGCCAGGAGGCTGTACTGGGCCTCAGACTCTCTAGATCTATACCCCATTGACGACGTGTTCCTGGGAATGTGTCTGGAGGTGCTGCAGGTCTCGCCCATCAAGCATAACGCCTTTAAGACATTTGGCCTGGTCAAGAACAAGAACAGCAAGCTTAACCAAGAACCCTGTTTCTTTAAGAGCATGATTGTGGTCCACAAGCTGCTGCCACCGGACCTCATACACATGTGGAACCTGGTGAACAGTAATCTCATCTGCTCGCAGAAAGTGGAGATCTTAAAGCCTGTTGGGAATTGGGAGCGCAACTAAGGTGAGGGGAGAAGAGAACCTCATAAGTTCGTTCTCGGGTAGGAACCCGGGGGGTAGAGTGGAATCCTTCATTGTCAGATATGTTTGAAAAGTTGAATTACTTTTTAATTATTTATATTCTGGTGGAATTTTGAAGGACTCTCCATGTCATCAGGCACATTCTGAGACGCCAAACAAAGTGGCTTGAGGTTGTGGAAGACAGTGCTGCAGAGGACAGTGAGCTGCCTCACATTGTTACGCATCACTTTGACTGTGTACTGAATGTCCAACATCTTGTTCATTTGGACCAGGCTTTACTGATACTGTAGTAATATGAACCTCATAAGATAGAAGGAAACAAAGTGTCACTACCTCCCCAATGTAGTTTAAAAAGTCCCCTTCTCACATGGGTAGTTATTTGAATAATATTTATTTCTAACCGATGGAGATATTTGTCAAGGCACCAATGTTTTGCAGGCATATTTGTGACTCACCACCTGGATTCGGTCTTCCAGATATATATATAAGAGAGAGAGAACAGATCACTGAACATTACTGGCCCTAGCAGAGCTGGTTAGTTATGTTATCCACAGCGTTGTTGACTGTAACTTTGCTTTCAGATTGTCCGTTCGTAAATTCAGAGTGTTTCGTGTTCAGAGCGTCAATAAGTAGGGTTGTTCCGAAAGCTCTGACCTCACAACGACAGTCAAGCAACCAAGCTAACTGGCTAACATTGGCCAGCTACTTCCAGACACATAATGAGAGAACACCCCACTCTGACCATTTTACTCCCCCTAGCAGAGCTGGTTAGGCAGTTTTCATGTTATCCAGAGCGTTGGTGACTGCTGCTGGCAACAATTTAATAACGCTTTGTTACCGACATTTACTGACACCGGACATATTCAGCGTTCAAAAATGCATTAAAAAATGTCATTAGTTATTCTGGGCTCTGGCACACTAAGATGAGTCTTTTTTAAGAAATGTAGCTATATAGCTAGCTAGATAAACAATGAATCCCAATGCAAGACGTAACATTAGTTAGTGAGCCAACTAACGTTAGATAGCTAGCTAACAGTACACTAATTTGAAATTAAAATACTTTGTCAAAATTAGTGTGGAGTCTTTTGTTAGGACATGTATCTAGCTAGCTAGCTAAACAATGGAACATAATCACAATTCATGACATTACTACCCTTCATGAATCTGCAGGTAGCTATCCAACCAGGTTCTATGGCTATAACTAGTCAAGCAAATGTGTCTGAGATACGAAGAATAAGATTATACACATAACGTTAGCTAGCGACCCAGCCAGCTAATGTTAGCTAGCTAACAGTACACTTGAAATGAAACCACTTTCTGTCAAAATTAGAAACGTGTAATATCTGAAAATGTAGCTAGCGAGACTATATTACCCGTGGTCTGAAATCGGAGTAGATAGCCAGAGCGAATTTACCAGCTAGTACGTCTATCAACAGTTGCAGTGATATTCTATTGAAATGGATACTTGCATGTTATCTTTTAAGACATGTAGCTAGTCATCTAGCTAAACAATGGACCATAATCACAACTCATGACGTTCCTACCCTGCATGAATCTGCAGGTAGCTAACCAACCAGGTTCTACGGCTATAACTAGTCAAGCAAATATGTCTGAGATATGAATAATAAAATCATACACAGCGCTAGCTAGCTAACGGTACACTTGAAATGAAACCACATTCTGTCAAAATTAGAAATGTGTAATATCTGAAAATTTTGCTAGCTAGACTATCTTACCAGCATACATCATGGTTGGACACGTCTGATGCCATGCATGGTTACCCTTAGTTTGACAATGTCATCCAGACTGGTGTTAGACATCATACTCGACTTCCACTGATTTCAAACTCGGTCCTCCAGAAAGTGGAGAGCATACACATAACGTTAGCTAGCGAGCCAGCCAGCTAATGTAAGCTAGCTAACACTACACTTTAACTACACTTTGACATTAGTTTTATGCAATTTTACTACGCAATAAAAAAAAATTTAAAGCCGCATTTGACACGATTACCTAGACATACAGACCAGCTCCAATAGACAGACGCGTGCTATGTTACAAACTCCTCTCTCAGCATGTCCAGCCCACTGATTATTTCAACCAATCATGGCTAGTGGGAAAGTTGCTCACTTTTTCTGTGGCTAAACCAACTAGGCTCGTAATTTAACATTTGTATTCATGTTTACAGATGGCATACACGTTTGATATTAGGCACATGAAAGTTCACATGTTCAAGAAGCCATTTCTGCCCAAAAACGCATTTTGATTAAAAAAAAACAGCTTTCCTGTGAAGTCGTGACTTGCGGCATTCGCTTAGTTTCCTGAATCGGGTCACACATGTTAATAATTTAAAATCATCATGTCATTTTTTTCAATTACATCTGACACTGCAGTCCAATGTAGAGATATTCATTGTTATGGGTCACTCCACTTCAGTGAGATTGTTCAGTTTTCAAATTAAACTTGATCTGGACTTCTAATAGTGTACTGGAAACTAAAAAAAGATGTCCAAATTAATCTCTGTACAGTGGGGAAAAAAAGTATTTAGTCAGCCACCAATTGTGCAAGTTCTCTCACTTAAAAAGATGAGAGAGGCCTGTAATTTTCATCATAGGTACACTTCAACTATGACAGACAAAATGAAGAAAAGAAATCCAGAAAATCCCATTGTAGGATTTTTAATGAATTTATTTGCAAATTATGGTGGAAAATAAGTATTTGGTCA
>QNTS01001688.1:16000-28881 GCA_003317085.1 Hucho hucho | reverse complement strand
CTTGCTGATGGAAGGAGGTTTTCACTCAAAATCTCACGATACATGGCCCCATTCATTCTTTCCTTTACACGGATCAGTCGTCCTGGTCCCTTTGCAGAAAAACAGCCCCAAAGCATGATGTTTCCACCCCCATGCTTCACAGTAGGTATGGTGTTCTTTGGATGCAACTCAGCATTCTTTGTCCTCCAAACACGACGAGTTGAGTTTTTACCAAAAAGTTCTATTTTGGTTTCATCTGACCATATGACATTCTCCCAATCCTCATCTGGATCATCCAAATGCTCTCTAGCAAACTTCAGACGGGCCTGAACATGTACTGGCTTAAGCAGGGGGACACGTCTGGCACTGCAGGATTTGAGTCCCTGGCGGCGTAGTGTGTTACTGATGGTAGGCTTTGTTACTTTGGTCCCAGCTCTCTGCAGGTCATTCACTAGGTCCCCCCGTGTGGTTCTGGGATTTTTGCTCACCGTTCTTGTGATCATTTTGACCCCACGGGGTGAGATCTTGCGTGGAGCCCCAGATCGAGGAAGATTATCAGTGGTCTTGTATGTCTTCCATTTCCTAATAATTGCTCCCACAGTTGATTTCTTCAAACCAAGCTGCTTACCTATTGCAGATTCAGTCTTCCCAACCTGGTGCAGGTCTACAATTTTGTTTCTGGTGTCCTTTGACAGCTCTTTGGTCTTGGCCATAGTGGAGTTTGGAGTGTGACTGTTTGAGGTTGTGGACAGGTGTCTTTTATACTGATAACAAGTTCAAACAGGTGCCATTAATACAGGTAACGAGTGGAGGACAGAGGAGCCTCTTAAAGAAGAAGTTACAGGTCTGTGAGAGCCAGAAATCTTGCTTGTTTGTATGTGACCAAATACTTATTTTCCACCATAATTTGCAAATAAATTCATTAAAAATCCTACAATGTGATTTTCTGGATTTTTTTTCCTCATTTTGTCTGTCATAGTTGAAGTGTACCTATGATGAAAATTACAGGCCTCTCTCATCTTTTTAAGTGAGACAACTTGCACAATTGGTGGCTGACTAAATACTTTTTTGCCCCACTGTACAAGTGTTGCATAGTCAGCAAAAGCTCTGATTCTTGGCAATATCACAACGTTGTCAGATTTCAAATTGGCTTAACGGCGAAAGCACAACATTTGATTGTTTGAGGATAGCACCTCTCATATTTATGCATTAGCATGAATTCATATCCAGCGCGGGTCACACAAAACCCATATCAGAGCTAAAATAAATCCCTTACCTTTCGAAGAACTTCTGCTGAGGGCTTCCCAAGTGTCCAACGAAGACATCCAATGGTTCTTTTGTTAGAAAAAGTCATTTATTATATCCATAAATCTCAGTTTGGTTGGCGCGTTATGTTCAGAAAATCCAACGTTGAATCGCCCATTGAACCGTGAAGAGAACGCGTTCAAATATACCTATCAACTTTTCCTAAACAAATCAAAGATCATTTATAATGCATCCTTAGCTATCCTTTTATGAATATTAGCGATAATATTTCACTCGGATGATAACCTAAACGTTATAAAAGGAAAATAAAGTGGGGCGCGCCCACGGTCTCGCGCCCGTGAAATGTTGTTGACTTCTGAGCTCCCTTGACTATTTCCTCTTCCTATCTCTTCTGCTTAGTGCTAGAGCCTCCAGACTCTGTATAAAGACTGTTGACATCTAGTGGAAGCCATAGGTACTGCAATCGAGGAGCTGGATCCCATTAAAATCAATAGGGAGAGTATCAAACAGAGCAAAGGTAAAAAAAAAACGTTCTCGGGTTTTCGCCTGCCATATCAGTTCTGTTATACTCACAGACATTATTTTAACACTTTTAGAAACTTTCCTATCCAGTAGTACTAATTATGTGCATATCCTATTTTCTGGGCCTGAGTGGCAGGCATTTTACTTTGGGCATGCCAGACTCCCCAAAACCGTCACCTCTGCTGCCGCTCCCTAAGAAGTTAATATTTTGTAAATTCTTCCAGCTCTGCCAAATTGGTTGTTGGTAATTGCTAGACCACCATTTTCAAGTCTTGCCATAGTTTTTCAAGACGATTTTAAGTCAAAACTGTAACTATGCCTATCAGGAACATTCAATGTCATCTTGGTAAGCAACTCCACTATATATTTGGCCTTATTTTTTGGGGATATTGTCCTGCTGAAAGGTGAATTTGTCTCCCAGTGTCTGTTGGAAGGCAGACTGAACCAGGTTTTCCTCTAGGATTTTGCCTGTGCTTAGCTCTATTACGTTTATTTTTATCCTAAAAAAAACTCCCTAGTCCTTGCCAATGACAAGCACACCCATAACATGATGCAGCCACCACCATGCTTAAAAATATGAACTGGTACTCAGTGATGTGTTGAGTTGGATTTGTAATAATAACGCTTTGTAATAATATTTTTTTTTGTTGCAGTTTTACTTTAGTGCCTTATTGCAAACAGGATGAATGTTTTGGAATATTTTTGTTCTGTACATGCTACAGTGTAGACATTGTTAATGTTGTACAGTACTAATGTAGCTGGAAACGGCTGATGTTTTTTAATGGAATATCTACATAGACGTACAGAGGCCCATTATCAGCAACCATCACTCCTGTGTTCCAATGACACGTTGTGTTAGCTAAGTTTATCATTTTAAAAGGCTAATTGATCATTAGAAAACCCTTTTGCAATTATGTTAGCACAGCTGAAAACTGTTGTTCTGATTAAAGAAGCAATAGACTAGTTGTGTATCTGGAGCATCAGCATTTGTGAGTTTGATTACAGGCTCAAAATTCGTAGCTCTACATGATTTCCGTGATAATCTTTGATTTTCTGAAATCACACACACACAGTCAATGGGGAGTGACACAAGGTGGGGCTAACAGACACACAGAGCCTGCAATAGTTACCTTTGTTCGAACTATCAAAGAACCGTCAGACCTAGAGCTCTGAAACTTTAGAAACCTTTTCTGGAGCTTAAGTGGATAGTGCACGGTGAGTTATGGGGCTCTAGAAGGTTCTCAGGCCGAGAAACAGCCTCGTACATTTGCAATAACTTCAATTCATTTGACCATCGCAAAAATGACAACATTTAGAAAAGTCCCAGAGTCACAAGACTAGGTGCATTGAAACCGCCTCGGCCTATAGAGACGGACCCTAACGTTTCTATCCGATAGCTCATTCAAGGACCCCGTAGCAACGCCAGGAAAAAGTGGATTTTCAGCTAAAATTAAGGTCGCTGCTCGGGCTCCGAATGACCTATCGAGCCGAAAATCGGGATTCGGGGTCGCCTCAGCTAGGCCTAAACATAATGTTGGAACTGGATCCACAACTAGAACGTAACTACGTGTTTTATGCTTTTATTATGGTTTAAGCAAAAACATATGTCAGAGGTTGCCTCAGCTAAAGCACTGGGCTGAAGGACCTCACCTAATGCACGTAGCCCACGTATCACATGTACCACTGTTAAGCAAAAACACATGTCAGAGTTTGCCTATGGTAAAGTCAGGCATCGGTCTGAGTTACTGGGCATGCTGTAACAGTATATAAGCAGAACTGGTGTTCGGTCAGATCAGCTGTATCCTGGACCAGCTCGACATTGATTGCTCTATATTAAAGTCCATTATTGAATTAAAAAGTTATTGTAAGAGTGTTACATGTTTAAGATTGTTTTTTCCACGACAGGTCCAAAATTGACAAGAAGGGCCGAGATACACGATCACACAGCCCACGACCCATGTAGAGTCGCGACGATGAACACCCTTGGATGAGCCAGGCCGATGAAGATAACAGTGAAGAGGAAGACTTGCATGAGGATAAAGTTGAGGTTCCGGGTGAGGATTTTGGAGGCTACCATAGACTACGACAACAGTGAGTGTGCTGACGAATACGATTACAGTGACGGCTTCATAAACAACACATCTACCGGGGAGGACTTTAGCAGCGAAGTGGAGGACGATGAAGCGTTCTGTGCTCAGGTGAAAAGAAGGGCAAAAAGGGCTAAGTGTAAGACAAAATTATTTATTCAGGGCCACCGGTATTTGAGCATGTCACATTCAGAATCCGAAAAAGACGAGCACTCCCCCAAGCCTGGCTGTAGTGGTATGCAGGGGGGAATGAGGGGGTATACGCGCAAACTGCAATCCGACTCGGACAAGTCTATCGAGCCACATGTAAAGCGCGTCAAACGTACAAAAGACAACCGCCAGCCTGACAAGAGAGATTATAAACGTATCAGGAGTGACAAGGTGGTTAAAAAGACAGCTATCCAGCGCTTTGGCAGCCAAGATAAAGCGTGTGCTAAAAAGAGACAGTACAAGTCTAACAAGAGGAGCGAAAGAGTAAAGCCTGCTAAGACCACAGGAACCACAAATCTGGAGTCCCCCCGATACAAAAGCAAACTGTCGGACTCTGAAGATGATGACTATGAAGGGATGGGGAAACCGGGACAATATATAAAGGGGGTGTATCCTTCCAAAATAAAGGTCACTCGCTCCCCAGTCAGCGACACAGACTCCGAGCAGGAGGAGGATAGAAGCACGCGTACAAAGACCCAAAAAGGCAGGCTTGGCAATAGGTCCGGAGAGAACCTGGACAATAGAGGACCCGGGAGGTCCCTAGTGCAGCAAGAGATACTCGAACACCGGGAACTCACCAACCTCCCAGGTGTTACATCTTCACATGGGAGTTCTGTTGTTGTACAACACAAAGGACACAGGTTAAGCTTAGAGTCTGGTAAAGCAGCCAGGGTGACTGATCAAGAAGACTGGCGTGCTGACAGTCCTCAAGAAGAGTCATCCGATCAAGAGGGAGATGGGGAGTGGGACCGTGCCGACGAAGAACTAAACAGAGAGGGTCCCCCGAACACTCCCGCTGAGCATACATCCATTGCAGAGTCCGAGTCTCAGTCAGAGGAGGATTCCGATGTCGAATCTGACTTTAATGACCAACTAGGCAACAGACCTGAAAAGACAAGGTGTAGCAACCCTGAAACGGACTCTGGCGAGACTGAACATCTTGTTTCAATGTGATACTTGTTATGTCTTCCCATAAAATGATAAAGAAGCAGCATGTACCTGGACCCAAGAAGTCCTGCGTTATACGTTATTTAGAGGGGCTGGCTAACAGTGTGTCTTTGACACAGTTAGACGAACCGTGCACGTCTTCAGTGTTGTCATTTGAACCCGGCCTATCCTCATACACACAACCTGTGGTAATGACAATACCTTGCTCGTGATTTCGATCTGGGTTCTCGTGTGGCAGTGTGTACAATGGTAGTCACATGTCGTCAACATGTTGTCAGAGTACTGTTTGATATATTCCTGCAGCTCGGCGGGGAGATTATCTCAGAGCAACACAATGATTGTGTTGGACCTATTTAGTATAGACTGGACTGTGTTACAACGGAGGCAGCGCATACGGTCCTCCTTCTCAATGTCCCACAAGTGCCCTATCCTTTTAGCCGGCCCACAGTCGTCCGCTAGAGCATTGATGATGCACTTGAAAACCAGGTCTGAGTCCTCCTGCATGTCGAAAGGCACTCCCCTGTACGATGTCATCGCGTCTACGAGTAAGCTCGGATCACACGGTGACGTGTTGCCTTTGGTCATCTCGTAGATGAGACACTTAAGCCTCCGTGCCACTGTATTAGGAGCCTGAGAAACATGATCCTCGACCTGCCTAAGGAGCTCCCGTAGCTCCTGTGTCTCGTATAGCACTTGGACAATGCTGTTGATGCTGCAATAGGGATGCTGCAATAGGTCCCGTAATTGATCAAGCCACGCATGGGTCACGGTTGCCAGAGAGAGCTTGAGCAGTGGAGCCGAGTGGTTTGCAAATCAGTGAGTCTTCAAATGGAGGATGCGTCAAATATTACATCACACTATGTTCATTTAGTAGTCCGTAACGCTGAAAGTCGCCACGCTCTGGAACATCTCTCTGAGAGATATCGCAGACCCCTGGGGGCTCAGTAGAACCAAGAGGATTGTCATCTTGTAATAGTCGACCGTGAACAGGCCCCTGTCGCTTACACTTTGTGAACATTATGACAGGGGCCCACTTGGACTCGGTCTGAGACACCACGTCGTGTGTGAAGCAACTGCAGCTGTCGTTCTCGGTGTGTAACCTTGACCGGTCCAGGCGATCTACCCTGGTAACCCCAGATAGTACAGAGCCGTTCAGAGTCACCTTTATCAAACCCTGAGAACAATCCAATGTCGTCACTTCGAGCCTAGTTGCGCCGAATATGTTCACTCTCATCCTTAGCACTATGTTCCTAACCAGTGTATTCAGTTTGGTATCACCCAGGCCCTCTGCCGTCTGGTTGCCTCTGAAAGGCTTTTGGTCTCCGTATACCAGCAGTTTACCGCTGCTTCTATTACCAGCGTCTTCTTCCTCACCCACGTATGTCAGCCAGTCGGGTATTTCGGACGTATAATCTCTGAACGTGAAGTGTCCACCGAGTAGATTCAACAGGTAGGGATTCGTCCTTTCGCTGGTATTGAATCGTCTCAACCACTCAATCGACTCGGCCAGCACATGCGAGGCAAACGTGCCAGTGCTCAGCTTGCAAAGCCATGTGCACAGATGGCAATGACAACAGCATCAGCGGCACCCAGGGGACCAGAGGCGATGAACTGTGTAAAGGCCATGGAGTTTGTGCCGGGGCAGCATTTACATGATCAGAGCTCAGAGTACAAGACACGCACCGAGGCTGATGATGAGATCCCACTTGCCATCCAGAGCAATAGCGACATGGTCTGTGGTGTGTGTCTGGAGGTGGTGGATGACAAGGACAATCCGAGGGACCGTCGATTCGGCATTCTGCCCAACTGTAGCCACTGTTATTGTCTGGGGTGCATCCATACCTGGCGGACCGTGAAATGTGTCGGTCAAAGGCTCTAAATTGTGCCCTGAGTGTCGAACTAGATCACACTTTTTCATCGCAAGTGATTACTGGGTCGAAGATAAAGAGGACAAGCAGAAACTGATCCAGAAATATAAGGATGGCATGGCTAGGAAACCATGTCGATACTTCGATCAAGGTCGTGGATCTTGCCACTTCGGATCAAAGTGCTTCTACAAACACGAGAGTGAGGAGGAATCCCAGACCCATCGTAACCAGCCCGGGTGGAGGATGTTCTAGGAGGAAGAGTTCACCTGGCCGTGGCCATCAGCGACGGAACAAGAGGAGGATAGTTATACATTTGACCTGCCACAGATGTTACTGGGGGTTGCTAGCCGATGATGCTTGACTTATCCAGATGGTTAAAGGACTGGGTGTAGCAGTATAGCTACTCTCCACAAACCTACAACCCATGGACTGACTGTCTGTATACGTGATAGGCGGTTATGTTTCCATGTATTGTACATACATTGTCCTGTATAATATCAGGTGTGTCTATATTTGAACCTAGTGGTGTTATGGTATACTTTGGGGGTTATATGTTATTGTGTGGAAGTACAGCATTTGCAAATAAACTCCGGACAGTGTCATATTGTTGAAATAATATTTTATATTGTCTGATAACATCACATAACATTACACATTACAATTCACACATACACTAACGTGCGGCGACATCGGTTGTTGTACGCGTTTGAAAGGGGTATCTCTGGACCCAGAGTAGACGCCTCTGTGATAATCTTCTCCATGACGGTTGGCTCGATAACTGCGGTGTCCAGAGGTGGGCCTGTTGGTACCGGGACACTCAGAGTCATCCTTACGCATCCTGCGAACTGATCGCAATGGGAATCGTCTCTCTTCTTACCGTTTGTTTGCTCTCACTGGGAAGCCCAGTCGAGCCTTAACGGAGACACGTTCCATGCAGTTGGAGACAGGCAGGTCTGTGTACGGTGAGAACGGTGGAAGTCTCTGCTCTTGACGCCCAGTCGAGCCTTAACAGAGACACGTTCCTTGCAGTTGGAGACAGGTAGGTCTGTGGTACGGTGAGAACGGTGGAAGTCTCTGCTCTTGACGGCCAGTCGATCCCGTATGGTGAGGCTCTTGATGTTGACCGTTAGACTGTCGAGGTCCTCGGCGCTACTGTTCCTTCGGGTAGGTGGAGTAGATTGTGTCCGATCTACCAATAGTTTCTTCATCAACACCTTTCGTAGAGTATCGCACAGGTTCCTATGTTGTCTAGCAAAAGGTTCGCCGTATTCAGACATTAGCTGTTTGTGCGGGATGGCTAGAAACCGGTCCAAGGTGACATGCTTGAAATTGTCACTATGATGACATTGGTCCCATTCCGTCAGATACGACTGTACAGCCATGACTTGCAGATGTGGGTATTGTCTAGGAACCTAGGTTGCAATGTATACAATGATAAATAGAAGCTATCTCTGGGATGTGGACCTTTATCCACTTTGACTGTCGGCCTGGTTGGACATATCATCCATGATCCGACGAGTCAGCGCCGGACGGATGATCAAGGTCTGGTCGGATGGGTCAGCTCCGGTGAGACGTGTCATATTGGAGGGATGATCAAGGCCTGGTCAGATGAGTCAGCTCGGTTGGGATACTGTCACCTTGTATAGACTTAGCATGGGTGGAATGATTCAGCCGTGGGTGGAGATATGAGACATGGTGGGACACAATGTTCCAATCGGATAGTCCTTGGTGAAAGTATATACACACACACTATCACATATGGCATACACAGCTCCACAGATCCTGGAGGCCAGAGTAGAGACATAATGGAACTGACTAATAAATTCAAAATGGCCAACTACCTAATGAGAAAGAAAGACAACTTCGATAAAGTCGTGGCAGCACTACAAGACCACAAAAGCCTACCACTAGATGGTCAACTAACAGACCAACTTGGCCAGATGCTTAGGAGGCAGAAGTCAAACACCTATGCGAAACCCCCTGAGAGTCTTCTCAATATAATGTACTCCTACTTGAGCAGGGAGGTTGCTTGGACTGTCCTGGTCTGCATACTCCAAAGTCAAGACCGTCACTTTAAAATTACTGACATGGAAACACACGGGCTTGAGGAGCTTGTCAACCATGATATGTGTTGGAATTCGGACGTAGGTGCAACTGTCGAAAGGATACTGTGGAACCTCAGCGGCGCCGATGTGGAAAGAGTGAAAGTGTTGCTGTCAAGGGAGATTGTCAAGGGGTATAATCACATTCCATACGGTGTTATTGAGACTAAAGACATCTGCGCCCTAGCAGATCTGATTATCTCTAAGCACTATAAACACGCAGTGTTTGTGATGAGTCTAATCTTGACGCAAATCGAGAAAATGGACATGGTGGTGGAACTGACCTCAGTGACCGGTAGCGGGTTCAAACCCATACTCTGCTCAACACCACAGCCGATTCGAGGACTATACAAGGGCAAGGCTACACTCTACAAAGCACTGGACGACGTTTGCTTTCTCTGTAATGTCAATTCATGTACGTGACCCATGTTTAATTTGTTCAATAAAATGAATACCAGTCTACTACTAGTGTTTGGAGAGTGTTTATGTTCACTGTCAAAGGTGATATATAAATGTACTCCACATTGCCTGTTCGTAATACCAAAGAAACAACTGTTAAAGGAAACTCATATGTTGAGAAACGGATCTAGGTCTAGGTCATGATATGCGCCTAACCCTAAGCTACACGGTCCAGTACGTTTCATCCAAGGATCGGACTCCCATCCCTTCACAATGGTATCCCACAACGAGTACTACAGTAATTACTGGTGGATTGACAACAAAGACGATTGGCTCAATATCACCTTCATAGCAGCTCCATTGATGATTGTTTTTGGGTTGGTGCTGATAACCCACAGGGTCTGTAGCAGACGGCCCGCGTCCCGTATTTACACACCATGTTCGAGTGTACATTAGCCACAGTACGACCCTGTGTATGTACCCACAACCTGCGCCTGCGACCGGATGGGCTATGGTGTGAACTACCAGCAGGACGGTCATGTCATAGACGCTACAGACGCTTCTGTGATAGGAGTTGTGGAAATGGGTAACTATATCTCCAGTCTGTGCATATATAAAAAGAGTGCCCTGCTAAATATACAACTACATCTCAACCTAAAACTGTGGTCTACTGTTTGTTGTCTTACCCCCATACTCTACGTCTGAATAGAGCCTGCCAAGATCGAGAAGGCGTGTGATCGAGAACGAGCGTGACACTGGGACCCCTGGCTAGAGTGGCAGAGTTCAGCGTAGCCCTTCTGCACCCTTTGGACTTTGTTCATGTCCTGGAAACACACTTCGGCTGTATATACAATACACTACATCAACATCCTTATTATTCAGTGTATCCTTGATGTGTTTGTGTTCGTACAAATAAAGATCACAACGACATCAAGACCGTGTCTGTTTATTATCATATGACATCAAATGTACATCATACAGATCATACCGTGATCCAAGACAGTCTGCTGTATCGTCTCTTTCTTGCACATAGCACAAATATGTAGCACAAGCCATAGATAAATGCCAGCACAGCCAATATTATGATCATAGCCATGCTCCATATGCACAGGTCCTTGTCAGAGATGCCTATGACTGAGGGGTACATAGTAGTGTTATTAGGAAAGATGGATATGATCCCAGACATGGCTGGGCCTCCTTACTCTTCTGCCTCTGACTCCTGACTCTGTGTTACTTTGGCTTACAGCTTGGTGAGGTGTACTGGCTTTCCACAGAGGCGCTTTCCCTTATCTTGGAAGCTTCAGAACCTGAAGTGGCAGAGGCACAGGGTACAAGTGGGGTTAAGCGTCTTTAGCTCACAATGACTGACTTTGAAATCATGTAGGGTATAGGACATGTCCTACCTGACGTGTCCTACCTGCTCTGGATGGTAATAGTATGTTAACCTCACCCTCGTATCTCTAGACGGTACCTCTAGACGGTGATATTACACTACAATGGTAAAGACATGTAGGGTGTAATCATGTCCTGCGCAGGGTATGGCGGTAGGGACAAGTTGATGTTCAGATATAGTTCCTAAGACACGTAACGTGTGCAGTGTCAAGTGTCCCCTTTTTGTTTATACATTATACATAAGATAGGACAGTAAATGGTCAATAACTTCTACTTTCCAAATGGTATCAACACTGCAATTGTAAGCTCCGCTCCAGGCCTGACAGGCAACTTAACGGTTTGTCTACCTGATTTATGATCTCCATCAATGACTGTCCAGACTGAACTATGTCTCTTTGTATGCGGTACCCATCCGGCCCTGTGGCTCCGTGAACCCACTTGCTGACATGCAACTTAACGGTTTGTCTACATGATTTATGATCTCCATCAATGACTGACCAGACTGAACTGTGTCTCTTTGTATGCGGTACCCATCCGGCCGTGTGGCTCCGTGAACCACTTTGTCCTCCTCTATCACTGAACCTGAGATTAGACCGTGCCCTGCTACACTGGGCCCCAGTGGTACTCCTACAGACACGGCCAGCCCTGTGGCTCCGTGAACCCACTTGCTGACATGCAACTTAACCCGGCATTTGGTTCATCCCGCAGCGCCAGTTCTGCTTACCAAAAGTGGCCCACTAGGCGGCTCGCATTCCACGCCCGGGCATCTTACCCACTTGCTGACATGCAACTTAAGCTGTACTGCCAACATGTAAGTGTGTAGGTATGACATTTATAAACATGAGCAGAGTCAATAGTTCTTTCAACAACTGTTTGTATATGTCGCCCCCAGGAGCCTCACAGTGTGACGGTGTTAGTGTCTGGTCCTTCAACCAAGATGATAACAGTACAATGCGACGAACCACAGATGATATACGACCTTATGAAGAAGTATGGTGTCACATGCTCTAATGTTTGGGATTCCACAATAGCCCTGTCTGCCAATTGTCCTTGTACTGCACTGTGTGACCACAACATGACGATGGTGTATGTAAACACTATCCACTACAAGATTTAACCTCTAGGGGATCAGTGCACAACTTGACCGTTTTGGAGAGCCTGGCGTGCCCAAAGTAAAATGCCTCCCATTCAGGCCCAGAACATTGGATATGCACATATTTTGGTACCATTGGATAGGAAACACTCTGAAATTTGTAAAACTGTTAACCATTTGTCTGTGGGTAAAACAGAACGGATATGGCAGGCAAAACCCCGAGGAATTTCTGTCCTGGAAAAAGTGGTTTTCACAGAGTGCCTCATTGGGAACCCCTCCCTCATGAAAATGCCCATATAAGGGCATGTGAATGCAGTACCTATCGCTTCCTCTGGATGTCAACAGTCTCGAGAAAGTGATTTGATTCTGTTCAGATGAAATAGAGCAGAGAAGAAGAGGAAATCAGGAAGTGTCTCTTTGGAAGTCTAAAGGAGTGGACGTGCGCTCTCGGGAAGCGCGCACTGTGTTTTTTACCGTCTTTAGAGCTCAGTTTATATTCCGGTTGATTTATTATAGTAAATATACGTAAAAGTGTTCCTAAGGATACATTTAAAATGATGTTTGATTGTTCTTGGACAAGTTTATAGGTATAAGTTGAACGAGTTCTAGTCACGTCTCAATGGAGGTGTGGACGCTGTAGTTTCTGATTATAACGCGCGAACCAAATGGAGATTTATGGATAAAATACATGACTTTTTCTAACAAAAGAACCATGGATTGTCTTCGTTGGACACTTAGGAAGACCTCAGCAGAAGTTCTTCAACAGGTAATTGATTTGTTTTTGCTGTGAAATGTGTTATGTGTGTGCCACGCTGGCTAATGAATTCATGGCTATGGGAAAAGTATGTGAGGTGCTACCCTCAAACAATCAAATGTTGTGCTTTCGCCGTAAAGCCTTTTTGAAATCTGACAACGCTGTGATATTGCCAAGAAACAGAGCTTTTGATGAGTATGGAACACTTGTATATTGGTGGATGTTTAATAATTCAACTTTTGGATTTTGAATTTGGCGCCT
>QNTS01001687.1:382870-458303 GCA_003317085.1 Hucho hucho | reverse complement strand
TATCTGCTGCCATTGTTGCAACTCCTATTACCAGTCTGCTCAACCTCTCTTTGGTGTTGTCCGAGATCATAAAAGATTGGAAAGCTGCCGCGGTCATCCCTCTCTTCAAAGGGGGTGACACCCTAGACCCTAATTGCTATAGACCTATATCCATCCTGCCCTGCCTCTCTAAAGTCTTCGAAAGCCTAGTTAATAAACAGATCATTGACCACTCCGAAACCCACCGTACCTTCTCCGCTGTGCAATCCGGTTTCCGAGCTGGTCACGGGTGCACCTCAGCCACGCTCAAGGTACTAAACGATATCATCGATAAGAGACATTACTGTGCAGCCGTATTCATTGACCTGGCCAAGGCTTTCGACTCTGTCAATCACCACATCCTTATCGGCAGACTCAACAGCCTTGGTTTCTCTAATGATTGCCTCGCCTGGTTCACCAACTACTTTGCCGACAGAGTTCAATGTGTTAAATCGGAGGGCCTGTTGTCCGGGCCTCTGGCAGTCTCTATGGGGGGGCCACAGGGTTCAATTCTTGGGCCGACTCTCTTCTCTGTATACATCAATGATGTCGCTCTTGCTGGTGGTGATTCTCTGATCCACCTCTATGCAGACGACACCATTCTGTATACTTCTGGCCCCTCTTTGGACACTGTGTTAACTAACCTCCAAACGAGCTTCAATGTCCTACAACACTCCTTCCGTGGCCTCCAACTGCTCTTAAACGCTAGTAAAACCAAATGCATGCTTTTCAACCGTTCGCTGCCTGCACCCGCCCGCCCGACTAGCATCACTACCCTGGACGGCTCTGACCTAGAATACGTGGACAACTACAAATACCTAGGTGTCTGGCTAGACTGTAAACTCTCCTTCCAGACTCACATTAAACATCTCCAATCCAAAATTAAATCTAGAATCGGCTTTCTATTTTGCAAGAAAGCCTCCTTCACAAATGCTGCCAAACTTGCACTAGTAAAACTGACTATCCTACCGATCCTCAACTTCGGCGATGTCATCTACAAAACAGCTTCCAATACTCTACTCAGCAAACTGGATGCAGTCTATCACAGTGCCATCCGCTTTGTCACCAAAGCTCCTTATACCACCCACCACTGCGACCTGTATGCTCTAGTCGGCTGGCCCTCGCTACATACTCGTCGCCAGACCCACTGGCTCTAGGTCATCTACAAGTCCCTGCTAGGTAAAGCCCCGCCTTATCTCAGCTCGCTGGTAACCATAGCAGCACCCACCTGTAGCACTCGCTTAAGCAGGTATATCTCACTGGTCACCCCCAAAGCCAATTCCTCTTTTGGCCGCCTTTCCTTCCAGTTCTCTGCTGCCAATGACTGGAACGAACTACAAAAATCATTGAAACTGGAGACACTTATCTCCCTCACTAGTTTTAAGCACCAGCTGTCAGAGCAGCTCACAGATCACTGCACCTGTACATAGCCCAACCAACTACCTCATCCCCTACCGTAGTCATTTATTTACCTTTGCACCCCAGTATTTTTACTTTGCACATTCATCTACTGCACATTTACCCTTCCAGTCTTAAATTGCTATACTGTAATTACTTCGCCACCATGGCCTATTTATTGCCTTATGTTCCTTATCTTACCTCATTTGCACATTGTATATAGATTTGTTTTTTTTCCCTACTGTATTATTGACTGTGTGTTTGTTTACTCCAATGTGTAACTATGTGTTGTTGTATGTGTTGAACTGCTTTGCTTTATCTTGGCCAGGTCGCAGTTGTAAATGATAACTTGTTCTCAACTTGCCTACCTGGTTAAATAAAGGTGAAATAAAAAATAAAAAATAAAATAAAAATCTTGTTTTGAGGTGTTTCGACTCATGTCAAGTCTATTCTAATATGGCTAAAGTTCGCTAGCTAGCTAACCAACAACTGTAACAATTTGAGAGACAACAAGTGCTTATTGGGCAAATGTATCAATGTCTATGTCTAAAGGAATGTTCAGTACACATATACTCGGTTTCCATTCTCACTGAAACCTATGGCCAGTTAAAATACACCAATGGAGTTTGGCAGCTCATTTTGTTTGCTTGGTGTTTTACTAAAGAATTTTAGTGTTGTTTTTAAAACATCAACGGAATCCCTTTTGATAGCCACACAACAAGTGTAGATATAGTCTACTAACTATCAACATATTTTGATTTACATTCTACCTGACTCAGAGTATAAGTTATACTAAGCACAAAGTATAATTTCCTTTAAATTTAAATCGAGCTATGACACGGATCAATCTCTTTGATGCTTTAAAAACTCCGTACAAAACTCCAAACTGGTGACACTTGTAATGCAGCAAACCTTTTACTGTGCATTAATTTAGACTCCAGACATCTTTCACCACACAACCATTGATCTACAATATACATTAATATGAAATACCATGAGAACATGGATTTAACCGCAAAACAGAACATAATGATACTGTATCTTCTTAATTTAGTTGTTTTAATATAAAGTTAATCAAATAGCAAAATTGCCATTTGAATGTAATATGCTACAGCACATTACACAGTCTTCACATTAGGCAATACACTTGCACTACCCATCAAAATTGACTGGAAATCTAATTTCCATCATTTCTACAGGCAAAATAAAAACATTGTCCAGATGTAATTACAACTGTCACGACTTCCGCCGAAGTCGGTCCCTCTTCTTGTTCGGGCGGTGTTCGGCGGTCGACGTCACCGGTTTTCTACCCATCACCGCTCCCCTTTTTCGCGTGTCCTTTGGTTTTGTCTTTATTTTTTACACCTGTTGTTCATTATCTCCCAATCACGCTCCTGCATATATTCCTTCCTTCCCCTCTTTCCCTTGTGCGTGATTGTCATTGTAACATGTATTTTCCCAGTCTGTGTACTGAGGGCTGGTATTTTGTTTCTCGTTGTTCCGGGTTGTTTGTTTGCCCGTTATTTTTGGTCGTGTTGGTAATTTTCCTCACCAGCGTGTGTTTGTACTGTTGACTGTTGGCTTCATTAAATTACCTTTCACACGCATCTCAACCTCCTGTGCCTGACTCCTTTCCACTACGGAACCACAGCCTTGACAACAACATATAGTTGGTGTACTTGAATCAAATGAAAACATTTTAATGAATGAAAGAAACATAAAGTTTAGCAGGCACTAGTTTGCATCAAGCCTGTCTTGAGCATTTTGCCATTGCAGTAAATGTCCTCATTGTTCATGCACCTGGGGAAAAAGCTTTTGGCAGCGCGAATCCAATCCTGACATCGGTCTGGATTGATGTCATTTCATCCTTATCCATGGCCTGAAGGCGGGTGGCACAGTTATGGGGATGGCAATCATACACCTTCCACCTGAATTGTAATCATGTGTTGTATTTTACAGTACTGTAGTGTACAGTTGAAGTCGGAAGTTTACATACACTTAGGTTGGACCCACTCAACAAATTTCTTGTTAACAAACTATAGTTTTGGCAAGTCGGTAAGGACATCTACTTTGTTCATGACACAAGTCGTTTTTTCCAACAATTATTTACAGACAGATTATTTCACTTATAATTCACTGTATCACAATTCCAGTGGGTCAGAAGTTTACATACACTAAGTTGACTGTGCCTTTAAACAGCTTGGAAAATTCCAGAAAATGATGTCATGGCTTTAGAAGCTTCTGATAGGCTAATTGACATCATTTGTACCTGTGGATGTATTTCAAGGCCTACCTTCAAACTCAGTGCCTCTTTGCTTGACATCATGGGAAAATCTAAAGAAATCAGCCAAGACCTCAGAAAATAATTGTAGACCTCCACAAGTCTGGTTCATCCTTGGGAGCAATTTCCAAACGCTTGAAGGTACCACGTTCATCTGTCCAAACAGTAGTACGCAAGATTAAACACCATGGGACCACGCAGCCGTCATACCACTCAGGAAGGAGACGCGTTCTGTCTCCTAGAAATGAATGTACTTTGGTGCAAAAAGTGCAAATCAATCCCAGAACAACAGCAAAGGACCTTGTGAAGATGCTGGAGGAAACAGGTACAAAGTATCTATATCCACAGTAAAACGAGTCCTATATCGACATAACCTGAAGCATCGCACTAGCAACACCAGAGTTGTGGGTTCAGTACCCATTGGGGTCACATACAAAAATGTGTGGACTCAGTGTTGTTACTTTGGTTAATGCGCCTGCTACGTATATTACATATATTACAGTACTGTAGTGGCCAATGCAATTTTAGTAAAGCGGTATGAAACTCCCCACCATAAAGACCCCACCATCTTCATTTTGGATACCTGTGTGTAGCTGATGTAGAGGAGTCAGGCGCAGGACAGCAGAATTGAGTAATACACATATTTACTCAAATGTTCACAAAATACATCTCAAAATACAGAGCCCACAACTAACGGACCTATTACATACAAACAATCACTCACAAACAAACATGGGGGAACAGAGCGTTAAATAATGAACAAGTAATTGTGGGATTGAAACCAGGTGTGTAAAACAAAAACAATGGAAAATGGATCGGCTATGGCTAAAAAAACGGTGACGTCGAACGCCGCCCGAGCAAGGAGAGGGACCGACTTCGGCGGAAGTCGTGACAGTTGACTTTATAGAGGATGCATTTGTTACATGCAGTACATCTCTGATCTTGTCAATATCAGATTTGGTCAAACTTACTGTGAAGTAAAATTATAATAGTCATCATCATAGTAGTACTTCAAATCAAATGTTATTTGTCACATGCTTCGTTAACAGGTGCAGACTAACAGTGAAATGCTTACTTACGGTCCATTACAATATATATCCTGCTTTATATGTTTCTACTTTACAAACTTACATTCTCATTATGTAGTTCTCAAAGTCTGTATTAGACAATAACGTTAAGAATCTATAGGTTTACCAAACGGTTAAGTGATTATCAATTAAGAACAGTCAGATTAAGTAAAAGTAAACTGTGCTTTAATCAATTAGATGACAATCATATCAAAAGTAATGTGAGCATTGCATTGTGAGGAGTAATAACTTGATGAACATGTATTATAGATGAAACTGATTAAGTTTGGCGAAAAAGTTACTACGATTTTGTGTGTTGTACTTAGTCAATTGAAAATGTGCTTTTCTTATTATCCGTTTCGATTTTTGTACTAAGCGTTCTGAAAATGCACATACTGTACATGAACCAAAACTGTAAGTAAACACAGTGGATCCTGATTTATTGAGATTTTTTTTTCCTCTTGATTTTCTATATAATAATCTCTAAAAGAGATAACTATAACCATAGGGAAAGCCTAAAGAAATGTAAAGAAGCAGATGAAAAGTTATACGTATGATAGTAAGATAGTAAATGCTCCTTTTAATGTCTAGATGAAAGTGATCAAGTACGCTGGATAAGCCTGAATGTCGTTGAATACAATAAACATGGATGGCGCTGTTGGGTCATCTGTCACGCTGTCATAGAGTTGAGTAGTTGATTTGCTTTTAGCTGGAGGCGCGATCATATCTTGTTGTCCTTCTGTGAAATCTCCGGTCACAACATGACACAGGTACATGTGCTTCTGCCCTTGGGAATCTGGGACTGAGTATGTGTCATCGACAGAGTAGCTGGCCTCAACTGCAAAGTAGATGCCGTTTCCATACGCTGTCGCTGCAAAAAATGATGACATTATTATCTCATAAATTATCTATAGACTTCCGCTGAGTGGTGGGAGGTGGTCAGAGAACTTAACTAGCTGGCTAACTAGCATTCATTATTTTAGCCTAATTTTCTTAATGACTTTCGTTGGTGAGTGATCAGTCTGTTACAGATGTAGTTGCTACGTTAGTGGCAAAACCAAAATAAGTGCACTTTCCTAATACTCATACCTGTTTATCATTTGATCTGATTTTGTAAAAACTGACATTTTTGGCCCTACTTTATAACTCTGGTGTTTGTCATTTTGTACATCTTACCATTTTCCCCAGCGTAGCTCCGATTGAACCCATTTGCATTAATTTTATCTATGATTAGGTGGCAAGTTCCATGGAACAGCCTCTTCTCATTGTTCTGGTGACCGTTCTTGGAATCCATTTCTTGTTTCTTGATCTGGAGATTCCTCCACAGGCTTGGGTTCTGGATCCTCTCAATCTGAAGGAAGGGGAAAAAAACCATACATTCATATGCAAAAAAACATTGTAAAAGACTGTCAATACGGCTAGATGTCCTACCCTAATATGACCGGTTTTCAAAACCCAGATTAAGCCTAGATCTGGATTAAAAAGCACAACTCATTCCATTAAGAACATGGCCAAATGATTACACTATAACAACTGTAACCATTCCATTTGGCAGGCCCAGCAAGAATGTGTATGTAACCAGGGGTGGAATTGAAGGGGATTGTGTGATTCTTGGTGATATGACAGTGGAGAGATCTCAGAGTTGTGTCTTTTTTAATTGCACCTCTTCATTTAACTTGTATTGAAATACATTTAGCAGCTGAGATAGATACCTTTAGAACAGTGTTTTGGCAAGTGGCCAGAAACAGGCCTAGGACCTCATCATGCTCAGAGGTCCTGGCTGGATGGGGAAGGACTGGCATGGCATCCCAACACTGTTGGCAAGTCAAAATAAAAGTTGTCTGGCATGGCATCACAACACTGTGGAAGACTGTCATGAGCTGGAGAATACAGTTGAATAATGAAGGGTCAGACAAACACACTGGCTTTACATTGTTGTAAATTCTTGTTAGTACTATAATGGGAATACAACAGTGGGAATGCTATCCTCATGTGTATGCAAGGCTTACTCCCAACCAAGAGGACCATAAACAATGAGCAATATCAAAATAAAAGTTATTGGAATACGCATGCATCAATATCAATCTTAGCCAATCATAAACTCCCAAGAGAACACTTTTGAGAATGTGAATGTGGTGTATTTATAGGTACCTGCTTTGTCAATGCGTCTGATATCGAGGCTGTTGCCATGGCTATCTGTCGCAGGCCTATTTGGCAGGGTGACCTTGTACATCTGACGTTGGATAGTGACCTCCACATGCTGCTTCTTGGTCTCATTTGCCTGCTCCAGATGGAAGTTGTGGATGAGGTTGAAGCTTTGGTACTGCCCCCCCTGGTGCTGGTACTGCCATTCCACCACGGTGCTGGCTAGCTCAGCACTCCTATTGAGTTCCTCTTCACTAAGGACTCTATGGAGCATCTTCTGGATTTCAGTAGTAACCTTGAGCACATCTTTGGGGATGCCCACTATAGTAAGCTTGTCTTGAGATGCCTCCTGTTCCACTCTCACTCCCATGGTGTTGATCATGTTACTAATGCGCTGGCGGTCAGAATTTGATAAGTTGATGATGGCATCGTCAGTGATGCTGGTGCTGTTTTGCTCCTTCAAGATCAGGTCCTTGACCCACTACTTGGCTTCATCTACTTTAGCCTGAGAATCCCCACAGATGTGGAAGCAAGTCAGATCCACTTCTTTATCCATGAAGACAAATCTCTCATGCTTTTGTGGCTTATCACCTTTACTCGTAATGAACAATGCTGTAAGAATACGAACAGATTGTAAATGCAAGTCCCAGTTAATGCAGCTGTTTATCTAAAACTGTTTCTATAAAAAGAATTCTGTAAACAAAAAAATTAACAAATTGACATTGAAAGTGTTTAAGTTATCATGTAATAATGAAGAAACCTAGCGAATGTAAAAATGTTATATACTATACATACTAAAGACAATAAAGGCATCCCATACATTTTATTTTGGTGCCAAAGTTTTCAATTGCTTTAAACAGGCTGCCTTGATCTTGAAGGTCAGTGACCGCCTCCTGTGCATCAGTGTCCTCCTCTTCCTGAGCATCTGTGCCTTCCTTCTTCAGCATACTGTTGTAAAATTCAGTCAGCATGGCAGTCTGAAAGATGAAAATCCGGACCAGCCTCAAGGTGTTCACTGACTTCTTGGCCACCACTTCCACTAGCGCATCTAACATGGCGTCCGCCACCTGGCTCACCTGTACATTGCCTTGGCCTTAAAGTATATATGAATTGGAATTAAAATGGAAATTGTGACTGTTTGAATTAGAATTGGGATTCAACATAACACGACTTTATAAAGGTACATACAGTGAGGGAAAAAAGTATTTGATCCCCTGCTGATTTTGTACGTTTGCCCACTGACAAAGAAATGATCAGTCAATAATTTTAATGGTAGGTTAATTTGAGCAGTGAGAGACAGAATAACAACAAAAAAATCGAGAAAAACGCATGTGAAAAGTTTATAAATTGATTTGCATTTTAATGAGGGAAATAAGTATTTGACCCCTCTCAATCAGACAGATTTCTGGCTCCCAGGTGTCTTTTATACAGGTAACGAGCTGAGATTAGGAGCACACTCTTAAAGGGAGTGCTCCTAATCTCAGTTTGTTACCTGTATAAAAGATACCTGTCCACAGAAGCAATCAATCAATCAGATTACAAACTCTCCACCATGGCCAAGACCAAAGAGCTCTCCAAGGATGTCAGGGACAAGATTGTAGACCTACACAAGGCTGGAATGGGCTACAAGACCATCGCCAAGCAGCTTGGTGAGAAGGTGACAACAGTTGGTGCAATTATTCGCAAATGGAAGAAACACAAAAGAACGGTCAATCTCCCTCGGCCTAGGGCTCCATGCAAGATCTCACCTCGTGGAGTTGCAATTATCATGAGAACGGTGAGGAATCAGCCCAGAACTACACGGGAGGATCTTGTCAATGATCTCAAGGCAGCTGGGACCATAGTCACCAAGAAAACAATTGGTAACACACTACGCCGTGAAGGACTGAAATTCTGCAGTGCCCGCAAGGTCCCCCTGCTCAAGAATGCACATATACATGCCCGTCTGAAGTTTGCCAATGAACATCTGAATGATTCAGAGGACAACTGGATGAAAGTGTTGTGGTCAGATGAGACCAAAATGGAGCTCTTTGGCATCAACTCAACTCGCCGTGTTTGGAGGAGGAGGAATGCTGCCTATGACCCCAAGAACACCATCCCCACCATCAAACATGGAGGTGGAAACATTATGCTTTGGGGGTGTTTTTCTGCTAAGGGGACAGGACAACTTCACCGCATCAAAGGGACGATGGACGGGGCCATGTACTGTCAAATCTGGGGTGAGAACCTTCTTCCCTCAGCCAGGGTATTGAAAATGGGTCGTGGATGGGTATTCCAGCATGACAATGACCCAAAACACACGGCCAAGGCAACAAAGGAGTGGCTCAAGAAGAAGCACATTAAGGTCCTGGAGTGGCCTAGCCAGTCTCCAGACCTTAATCCCATAGAAAATCTGTGGAGGGAACTGAAGGTTTGAGTTGCCAAACATCAGCCTCGAGAAGATCTGCAAAGAGGAGTGGGACAAAATCCCTCCTGAGATGTGTGCGAACCTGGTGGGTAACTACAAGAAACGTCTGACCTCTGATTGCCAACAAGGGTTTTGCCACCAAGTACTAAGTCATGTTTTGCAGAGGGGTCAAATACGTATTTCCCTCATTAAAACGCAAATCAATTTATAACATTTCTTTTGTTGTTATTCTGTCTCTCACTGTTCAAATAAACCTACCATTAAAATTATAGACTGATCATTTCTTTGTCAGTGGGCAAATGTACAAAATCAGCAGGGGGTCAAATACTTTTTTCCCTCACTGTAGGTGTTGAACATATCAGCTAACCACATCATATGATATAGCATCCTGATGCCTGACTGTGCAGATGATGTCTGCAATATTGTTGGCCTGGAATGCAACCACTATCTGGGAGGGGCCAAGCTCACCTGTGCACTTGTGACCTTATCTGGTGGTAGACGATCAGTTTCAGCACATCTTGATCCAACTTGATCTTGTGTTCTTGCTTTTCAAGATCCATATACCTCGCTGCGTGTGTAATAAAGCTTCGAACTTTGAAACCAGTAAATAAAATCAGAGACATGGGACTGTTAAGTATAATATTAAATTGTTACTTCAATTTTTAGCAATTCCCTCCCAGCGCACAATGGACGCTCTGGCTGAGTTGAACAAAGGCAGTCAAGCACCCAAGCTAACTGGCTAATGTTGGCTAGAATGCCAGAATTAACAATGTCAATAGAAATGCACAACGACTATTCCACTTAGCTAAGAATGATGTGAATAATCAAGTCAAATGTTGGGTAGATAGCATATAGTTAATATATTGTCTGGTAAATTCGATGTATTATTAGCCAACTAATGTTAGGTAACATTAACTAGCTAACGTACCTGTACATACTGCTGTAATGCTATGCGGTACGCAAGGATAGCATAGCTAACAAATTGTCAGCCAACATAACGTGTAACTTAACTTAATTGAAAAGTAATTACTTAATTACAGCGCTCAACATTTTATTAACAGTTTTCATTAGTTAAAGCAATGAATTTCTATCCGCTCTCGTTATTCATGAGAATTCTGATCTCCAAATGGGAACACAGTCTTTTTATATTGTACATACAAATAAACTCCACCCGCTCTAGGCGGCAGTACTTTTCCACAGTGTACATTCATGGCTTATCACTTTCTGCAACATAATTCAATCTGGACAGTTCCTAGCCGTTCCTCCCTTCTTGAGGACAGGGAAGGCCTCTTCTCTGTAGTTTGGTTTCACAAGGATCCCTTTGTTCTCTTAAATACCCTCATCTTACATTGCAAGATAGTACCACCATGTTCTAGTCTCTATACATTTCTAGACACACACATTAATTGGATTATCATTGTCTTATAACCCTAACCCCATTGCATACATTTTAAGAGTGGAATATTCTTAGTCATTGCCTAAACATACAAATTTCCCTATCAACTATATTCTCAATTCACATGACAAATAGAATGGTTAGTGTGAGTATTCAAACACAGCTCTGGTTTTGAATGTACACAGGAGACAACAACCTTGCCTCAGGTCCAGAGCTAGCTCCTTCTTGACCTCTTGGTCGGCCAGTCCAAGTGGATTATTGTTTGTTTAAAGTGGTGACCCAAAATAAATATATATAAAAAGAAAACAACAGAGGCTAAACTAAAGAGGTTGCAAAAAAACAACACCAAGCACTGCCTGGATGAGAGGCCTCTGGTCACAGAATGCCAATCATCCTGATTGCTTCCACCTGTTATGCTTATTAGGCTTCCTGGCAGAGCACAGCCTGTGACCCGATTGGTGCTGCCACCTGGGAATGGAGTCTGGAAGTGCGTGGTAGTGTTCTTGTCTATATCTTTAACATGTATTAAACTAGGCAAGTCAGTTAAGAACAAATTCTTATTTACAATGACGGATTACCGCGGCTGTCACACCCTGATCTGTTTCACCTGTCTTTGTGCTTGTCTCCACCCTCCTCCAGGTGTCGCCCATCTTCCCCAATATCCCCTGTGTATTTATACCTGTGTTCTCTGTTGGTCTGTTGCCAGTTCGTTTTGTTTCGCGAAACCTACCAGCGTTTGCTCCGTTGCTCCTGTCTGTTCTTGCTCCTGTTTTCTAGTCCTTTCTGGTTTTGAACATTCTGCCTGCCCTGACCCTGCCTGCTCTTCAATTCCTTGCCCCACCTCTCTGGATTATTGACCCCTGCTTGCACTGACCCTGAGACTGCCTGCCGTTCTGGACCTTTTGAACCCTCTCTGGATTATTGACCTCTGCCTGCCTCAACCTGTCTTTTGCCTGCCCCTGTACTATGAATAAACTTTTAATTATTTTACACTGTCTGCATCTGGGTCATACCTGATACCGGCTAAACCCTACCCAAACCCGAACGACGAGGGGACAATTGTGCGCCGACCTATGGGACTCCCGAAAACAGCCGGTTGTGACACAGCCCGGGATGAACCTTAGACCACTGCACCACTCAGGATCCTAACACTAACCTTTCCCCAATATCATAACATGTATTATTATTATTATAATTATTATTATTATTAATTAAACTAATTATAATGGTGTTATTATATTATTATTTTGTACGAACATATTATAGTGCTTTATTATTATTTGTAGTAGTATTAGTATTCTTATAGTTTATTATCGTTTATTATACTTTAATAATCCATCCACCTGAAAGATTTGGCATATTGAGAAGCTGATTAAACATCATGAGCATTGCACAGGTGCATCTTGTTCTGGGGATAATAAAAGGCCACTACAATGTGCAGTTTTGTCACACAACACAATGCCACAGATGTCTCAGGTTTTGAGGGAGAGTGCAATTGGTATGCTGCATGCAGGATATATTAAAACATTTTATTTCACCTTTATTTAACTTCTTAACCAGGAACAAGTTCTCATTTACAACTACGACCTGGCCAAGATAAAGCAAGCAGTGCGACAAAAACAACAACACAGAGTTACACGTGGGATCTCCACCAGAGCTGTTGCCAGAGATTTGAATGTTCATTTCTCTACCATAAGCCACCTCCAATGTTTTAGAAAATGTGGAAGTACCTCCAACCAGCCTCATAACTGCAGAACATGTGTATGGTGTCGTGTGAGTGAGTGGTTTGCTGATGTCAACGTTGTGAACAGAGTGCACCATGGTGGCAGATGGGTTATGATATGGGCAGGCATAAGCTTCGGGCAACGAACACAATTGCATTTCATCTATGGCAATTTGAATGCACAGAGATACCGTGACGAGATCCTGAGGCCCATTGTCGTGCCATTAATTCGAAGCCATCACCTTCAGCATGATAATGCACAGCCCCATGCAAGGATCTGTACACAGTTCCTGGAAGCTGTTCTTATATGGCCTGTAAACTCACCAGACATGTCACCCATTAAGCCTTTTTGGGATGCCCTGGATCAACGTTTATAACAGCATGTTCCAGTTCCTGCCAATATCCAGCAACTTCACACAGCCAATGAAGAGGAGTGGGACAACATTCCACAGGCCACAATCAACAGCCTGATCAACTCAACGCAAAGGAGATGTGTCGCGCCACATGAGGCAAATTATGGTTACACCAGATACTGACTGGTTTTCTGATACACACCCCTACCTTTCCTTTAAGGTATTTGTGACCATCAGATGCATATCTGTATTCCCAGTCATGTGAAGTCCATAGATTAGGGCCGAATGAATTTATTTAAATTCACTGATTTCCTTATATGAGCCGTAACTCAGTCAAATCTTTGTTGCGTTTATAGTTTTGTTCAGTATATTTACATAATGTGATTTTAGTGTCGAATATTAGATTTTTTTACAACCCCAAACACATCAAAATCCACAAAGAAATTGTTAATTGAACACAAAATCAATATTTTGCTATGGCCATCTCAGTCTCTGGACTTCAACCCCACTGAACACCGGTGGTTTGAATTGAAGAGGGCAGTCCATAGGCACAGACGAAGGATATCAAGGATCTGGAAAGATTCTGTATGGAGGAATGGTCTTGGTCTATGATCCCTCCTAATGTCTTCTCTAAACTCAAAAAACATTTTAGAAAAAGAGTCAGTGTCATTATCCTTGGAAGTTGAGGTATTGAAAGGTTTTGAAAATAGGGGTGGCAATAACTTTGACCGTTGAGAATAATATAAATTACTTTTTTGAACATACAATATAGCTTAGTACTTATATTAGTATTTTTTGCTCATGTACCTGACTTATTTTTTAAGTGACAAAAAAATCTGTGACAAAATTGTCATGAGAATTTTGTTCTCAATTGTTGACATAAACTATCAATCAGGCTTTGAATAATTCCTAGAGGTTGTAAAGCTCTAGTTAATGACAAATTAGACAAAGTCCCATATCTGCAATTTTGGTCAGGTTATTTATTCATGAGAATTCTGTCCACGAAATGTGAACACAGTCTTTTTATATTGTACAAGTTGAATACAAAAGATACAAATGCCCCACCCTCTCTAGGAAATAATATTTTCCCAAAGTACACATTCAGCATTACACCATCTTGCAACATAAGTCAATTCCAGACATCCTATCAGTTCCTCCCTTCCCAAGGTCGAGAAGGCCTCTTCTCCTACAATCTAGTTTCACAAAGAATTCTTTGTTCTCACAGACTCCTTCTGGCAAGTCGTACCATCTTGTTCCACTCTCCACACAATATTCATTTCTAGACACACACACATCAATTGAATTACCATTTGTCTTATAACCCTATCTCTATTGCATACATTTTCAGAATGGAATATTCTTAGTATTTTCTTAAATGTACAAACATTTAGTCATTAAACATATAATCCATAACAAAAATTATTTTACCTAGTAGAAGTTCACAAGGAGAGAAGTGTGCAACTTTAGTTTATCTCAGGTTAGTCAGCAGGTGGCTTAATAATTAACAATGTAACCTTATACAATATCTTAACAACTTGTTGTTCAGGGTTTATCATGGTTTCCATCAAGCTAAACAAGCTGAGCTCACGATATACAGGTATGCCAAGTACACTCAAAGTGAAACTAGAAAGAACACACCACACCCTGCAAGTTATACTGCATTTATACACGGTTTAACTTTTTCTTGGAAATCATGTGAAAATGTTAGTGTTTAATGACAATCTTTTGTTTTGCAAGAACAGTTTTATGCCTTACATTAGTTAAAATGCAAAAACAATAATGTTGACTTACATAAGATTTTCCTATTTGAATGGAATGAGAATCAAGGACTTCTGTCACGACTTCAGCTGAAGTTGGTCCCTCTCCTGGTTCGGGCGTCTACCGGCGGTCGACGTCACCGGAGTTCTAGCCACCACCGATCCATTTCTCAGTTTCTGTTTTGTCTTGTCATTATTCACACCTGGTCATCATTACCCTAATTACATGTGTTATTTAATCCTCTGTTCCCCCATCAGTGTTGTCCGTGATTGTTTCATGTTTGAGCTGCTACGGTGTGAGCAGCTCTTATCTACATTCGTAGATTTTTGTGCCTTATTAAAATAAGGAGTGTGTAAACTGGCTTCCTGCGTTTGTTTCTAAAGACCTGCTGTAGAGCCACTACAACTTCTTATTTTATATTATTTCATATTTCATGTATTTTTAGATTAACTTTCATAACAGCCTTTTGTATTTACTTTCTATTACTTTGAATATCTATGATAAAACATAACCTAATTTGTGACCGTCCGGCTTGATTCGGTCTTATGTAGCAATATTTGCAATGGTGTTTTTTACATTGTAAAAAAAAGCAGAGACTCAGAGCTAGAAAATGGTATATCATACACTACAGTTGAGGAACAATTGGAAAGTCATTCTGTCACGTCTGCTCCCGCTCCCCCTCTCCGGTGCTCGAGGGCACCAGTTCACTCATCATTACGCACACCTCACCTGGACTCCATCACGTCATTTACCCAGCCTCTGTCCTTACAGAATGCTGACTCCACGCATCAAAGAATTAATATTATTATAATTTTTTGGGTGACGTCGGGTCCGGGTGCCTCGGCCGGCTCGCCAGGCTCCCATGCCTCGGCCGGCTCGCCAGGCTCCCTCGGCCCGTCAGGCTCACCCAGGTAGGACGCCAGGTGGCGGCCATAGAGGGGGGGGGTACTGTCAAGTCTGCTCCCACTCCCCCTCTCCGGTGCTCGAGGGAACCAGTTCACTCATTATTACGCACACCTGCCACCATCGTTACGCGCACCTGCACTTAATTATGGGCCTCAACTGGACTCCATCACGTCATTTACCTCCCCAAATCTGTCACTTCCTCAGTTTCATTCCCGAGTCAATATTAATGTCGTTATGTGTCCCTTGTCCAGACGCTGTTCGTGTTTTGTTTCCTGTCTGTTTATTCATTAAATATTCACTCCCTGTACTTGCTTCTTGTCTCCTTCTTGTTTTGTTAGTAACTGGAGAGCTCTTTTTTGTTTTCACCCATTCAGCATCGTTCACACCCTCTTAAGACTTATCCTCACACATCTCTTTAAGGATTCACATGTGAGACTAAAGACTAAAGGCTGGTTTATACTACGGTGTGTTCGGAAATGTAATCTGGAGAGCAAGAGTGTGCTCTGGGCATTCGTAAACTCAGAGCGTTGTCCGTTTGTAAATTCATCAGTTATTCTGCGCTCTGGCACACTCAGACGAGAGTGCACTCTAATATGAGTAGATATCCAGAGCGATTTTATCAGCTACGTCTATTGACAGTTGTCACAGTGACATCATAAACATTCCATTGAAATAGTTAGTTGCATAGTGGAGTCGTTTGTTTAGACATGTAGCTAGCTAAACAAATAACCATAATCCCAACTCATTGCATTACTACCCTGCATGAATCTGCCGGTAGCTAACCAACCAGGTTCAATGTTAGCTAGCTAACATTAGGCTATGACTAGCAATGCAAATGTCTCTGAGATACGAATAATATTACTACACAGATGATACACGTCACGTTAGCTAGCTAGCTAACAGTACACTTTAACTTGAAATGAAAACAACTTTCTGACAAAATTAGAAACGTGTATAAATATCTGAAAAATGTAGCTAGCTAGACTATCTTACCCATATACATGGATGGACGCTTCTCTCTTTCTGTCACGGATGACATGGTTGCCCTTAGTTTGAAGATGTAATCCGTATATAGGTGTTTTTCCCACTTTCTCTGTGTGTTCTCTTTTCAACTCCGTCTGCATATTTGCAATCAAACGGCAGATTTTTCTCCATCTCCTTAGCTATCACACACTAATTCCACAACTCGGTTCTCCAGAAAGTGGAGAGCAACACTTATCACTGCGTGATATCTTTCACAAAAGCCAAGCTAGAAAGGATTACCTACACATACTGACCAGCTCGTGTTATGGACAGAAGTGTGCTACATGGAAGACCAATCCAAGCTCATCTCTCGCCATGTCCAGCCCACTCATAATCTCAGCCAATCTTGGCTAGCAGGAAGGTTGTTGACTTTTTCCATGGCTAAACCAACTAGGCTCTTAATTCAAATAAAATCAAATCAAATGTTATTTGTCACATGTGCCAAATACAACAGGTGTAGACCTTACAGTGAAATGCTTACTTACATGCCCTTAACCAACAATGCTTTAAGAAGTTAAGACAAAAGGTGTTAAGTAAAACATTTAAAATAAAATTAACAAATATTTAAACAGCAGCAGTAAAATAACAATAGCGAGGCTATATACAGGGGGTACCTGTACAGAGTCAATGTGCGGGGGCATCGGTTAGTCGAGGTAATTGAGGTAATATGTACATGTAGGTAGAGTTAAAGTGACAATGCATAGATAGTAAATAGAGTAGCAGCAGCATAAAAGAGGGGACTGGGTAGCACTTTGACTAGCTGTTCAGGAGTCCTATGGCTTGGAGGTAGAAGCTGTTAAGAAGCCTTTTGGACCTAGACTTGGCGCTCCGGTACTGCTTGCCATGCAGTAGTAGAGAGAACAGTCTATGACTAGGGTGGCTGGAGTCTTTGACAATTTTTAGGGCCTTCCTCTGACACAGCCTGGTATAGAGGTCCTGGATGGCAGGAAGCTTGGCCCCAGTGATATACTGGGCCGTACGCACTACCCTCTCTAGTGCCTTGCGGTCGGAGGCCAAGCAGTAGCCATACTCGGCAGTGATGCAACCAGCCAGAATGCTCTCGATGGTGCAGCTGTAGAACCTTTTGAGGATCTGAGGACCCATGACAAATCTTTTCAAACTCCTGAGGGGGAATAGGTTTTGTCATGCCCTCTTCACAACTGTCTTAGTGTGTTTGGACCATAATAGTTTGTTGGTGATGTGGACTCTCAACCTGCTCCACTACAGCCTTGTCGATGAGAATGTGGGCAGGGGCGTGCTCAGTCCTCCTTTTCATGTAGTCCACAGTCATCTCCTTTGATCACATTGAGGGAGAGGTTGTTGTCCTGGCACCACACAGCCAGGTTTCTGACCTCCTTGCTATAGGATGTCTCATTGCTGTTGGTGATCAGGCCTACCACTGTTGTGTAGTCAGCAAACTTGATAATGGTGTTGGAGTCGTGCCTGTTCATGCAGTCATGAGTGAACAGGGAGTACAGGAGGGGACTGAGCACGCACCCCTGAGGGTCCCCCATGTTGAGGATCAGCATGGTGGATGTGTTGTTACCTACCCTTACCACCTGGGGGACGGCCCATCAGGAAGTCCAGGATCCAGTTGCAGAGGGAGGTGTTTAGTCCCAGGGTCCTTAGCTTTATTATTTTACCTTTATTTTACTAGGCAAGTCAGTTAAGAACAAATTCTTATTTTCAATGACAGCCTAGGAACAGTGGGTTAACTGCCTGTTCAGGGGCAGAACAGCAGATTTGTACCTTGTCAGCTCAGGGATTTGAACTTGCAATCTTTAGGTTACTAGTCCAACGTTCTAACCACTAGGCTACCCTTAGTTATGAGCTTTGAGGGTACTGTGGTGTTGAACGCTGAGCTGTAGTCAATGAATAGCATTCTCACATAGGTGTTCCTTTTGTCCAGCTGGGAAAGGGCAGTGTTGAGTGCAATAGAGATTGCATCATCTGTTGGGCGGTTGGGGCGGTATGCAAATTGGAGTGGGTCTAGGGTTTCTGGGATAATGGTGTTGATGTGAGCCATGACCAGACTTTCAAAGCACCTCATGGCTACAGACGTGAGTGCTACGGGTCGGTAGTCGTTTAGGAAGGTCCCTTGGTGTTCTTGGGCACAGGGACTATGGTGGTCTGTTTGAAACATGTTGTTATTATAGACTCAGTCAGGGACAGGATGAAAATGTCAGTGTAGACACTTGTCAGTTGGTCACCGCATGCTCGGAGTACACGTTCTGGTAATCCTGCGGCCTTGTGAATGTTAACCTGTTTAAAGTTCTTACTCACATCAGCTACGGATAGCGTGATCACACAGTCGTCCAGAACAGCTGATGCTCTCATGCATGCTTCAGTTACTTGCCTCGAAGCAATTTAGCTCGTCTTGTAGGCTTGTGTCACTGGGCAGCTCGCGGCTGTGCTTCTCCTGTAGTCTGTAATCGTTTGCAAGCCCTGCCACATCCGATGAGCGTTGGAGCTGGTGTAGTACTATTCAATCTTAGTCCTGTATTAAAGCTTTGCCTGTTTGATGGTTTGTCGGAGGGCATAGCAGGATTTCTTATAAGCTTCCGGGTTAGAGCCCCGCTCCATGAAAGCGGCAGCTCTACCCTTTAGCTCAGTGCGGATGTTGCCTGTAATTAATGTCTTCTCGGTGGGGTATGTATGTACGGTCACTGTGGGGACAACGTCATCAATGCACTTATTGATGAAGCCAGTGACTGATGTGGTGTACTCCTCAATGCATTCTGAAGAATCCCGGAACATGTTCCAGTCTGTGATAGCAAGACAGTCCTGTAGTTTAGCATCTGCTTCATCTGACCACTTTCTTATTGCCCAAGTCACTGGTGCATCTTGCTTTAGTTTTTGCTTATAAGCATGAATCAGAAGGATAGAATTATGGTCAGATTTGCCAAATGGAGGGCGAGGGAGAGCTTTGTACGCGTCTCTGTGTGTGGAGTAAAGGTGGTCTAGAGTTTTTTCCCTCTGGTTGCACATTTAACATGCTGGTATAAATGAGGTAAAATGGATTTGAGCTTCCCTGCATTAAAGTCCCCGGCCACTAGGAGCGCTGCCTCTGGATGAGCGTTTTCCTGTTTGCTTATGGCCGTATACAGCTCATTGAGTGCGGTCTTAGTGAAAACATTGGTTTGTGGTGGAATGTAGACAGCTATGAAAACATTATTGGTTAATAGTGTGGTCTACAGCTTATCATGAGATACTCTACCTCATGCAAGAAAAACCTTGAGACTTCTTTAGATTTCGTGTACCAGCTGTTGTTTACAAATATACATAGACCGCCACCCCTTGTCTTACCAGAGGCCGCTGTTCTATCCTGCCGAAAAAGCTTAAAACCCGCCAGCTGTATGTTTTTCATGTCGTCATTCAGCCACGCCTCTGTGAAACATAAGATATTGCAGTTTTTAATGTGCCGTTGGTAGGATATACAGTGGCAAGAAAAAGTATGTGAACCCCTAGGCTAATGACTTCTCCAAAAGGTAATTGGAGTCAGGAGTCAGCTAACCTGGAGTATAATCATTGAGACGAGATTGGAGATGTTGGTTAGAGCTGCCCTGCCCTATTAAAAACAGTCACAGAATTTGAGTTTGCTCTTCACAAGATGCATTGCCTGATGTGAACTATGCCTCAAACAAAAGAGATCTCAGAAGACCCAAGATTAAGAATTGTTGACTTGCACAAAGCTGGAAAAGGTTACAAAGGTATCTCTAAAAGCATTGATGTTCATCAGTCCACGGTAAGACAAACTGTCTATAAATGGAGAAAGTTCAGCACTATTGCTACTCCCTAGGAGTGGCAGTCCTGCAAAGAATGATCAATGAGGTTAAGAAGAATCTTAGTGTCAGCTGAAGACTTAAAGAAATCTATGGAACATGCTAACATCTCTGTTGACGAGTCTACGATACGTAAAACACTAAACAACAATGCTGTTCATTTGAGGACACCACGGAAGAAGCCATTGCTGTCCAAAAAAAACATTGCTTCACGTCTGAAGTTCGCAAAAGAGCATCTGGATGTTCCACAGCGCCACTGGCTAAACATTCTGTGGACAGATAAAACTTAAATTGAGTTGTTTGGAAGGAACACATTATTTTAACAGTTTTAGAAACTTCAGAGTGTTTTCTATCCAATACTACTAATTATATGCATATCCTAGTTTCTGGGCCTGAGTAACAGGCATTTTACTTTGGGCACACCAGACTCTCCGAATCTCCAAACACTGCCGCCGCTCCCGAACAGGTTAATAAAGCTGCATCCAAACATGGTCTCTTTTTTGCTTTCTTGAGTAAAGAAGCTCCAAAATGCAGGCATTTCATTCTAGCTCAGTGCTTTCTGTGGTGGTGGGGCAGCCAGCAGAAAGCCAGCGTAAAATACAGAGTGCAGGGGTTGGTAATGTTCTCTAGTTGCGCTGTGGTTGGCTCAGTGTTCTGTCACTCTTGGGGACACTACGTCACGGTCAGCTCTAGGAAGAGTCTTGGTGGTTCCAAACTCCTTCCATTTGAGAATGATGAAGGCCACTGTGTTCTTTGGGACCTTCAATGCTGCAGAATTATTTGGTACCCTTCCCAAGATCTGTGCCTCGACACAATCCTGTCTCGGAGTTCTACGGACAATACCTTCGAACTCATGGCTTGGTTTTTTCTCTGACATGCACTCTCAACTGTGGGACCTTATATAGAAAGGTGTGTGCCTTTCCAAATCATGTTCAATCAATTGAATTTACTACAGGTGGACTTCAGTCAAGTTGTGGAAACATCTCAAGGATGATCAATGGAAACAGGATGCACCTGAGCTCAATTTCGAGTCTCATAGCAAAGGGTCTGAATACTTATTTAAATAAGGTATTTCTGTTTTTATTTGTAATAAATTAGCAAAAAAATAAGTGGAAAAAGTCAAGGGGTTTGAATACTTTCCAAATGCACTGTAGCCTGTTTTAGAGAAATGTCATGATTGAATATTGTAAGTGCTTTCATTGTATGCTTATATGCCCCCTTTATTTATCCTACGGTTCTGCCTTGGTGTACAGGGATAATACTGTAAGAACGGCCCATGTTTTGAATTCTGTCACTGTACATTTACAAGTGCTGAACAAATAGTTATATTGACTACGTCCATCTTAGCTCGCTCATTAATGTCTTAATCGAAATTACGAATTGCCTCTTATCCTCTCATCGTTCCCTTATGACATAGTTTGTACAGCTCAATTGTCTGTAAAACCACATTTATTTAAGCAAGTCAGCCATATCAGCTATGTTTTTTTTTTAAAGGCAGTAAATGAGGCTGAATTAACTGTTTGGCTGCCAGCCAGGTGTAACAGTGGGGGTGCTTCACTCCATGGTGTTTTAAAGAAAGATCTGCTGTAGGCCCTAACAGTTTGTGGGCATTATTATTCACAGTTATAGCGCAATTAATGTATTGTTTAGTGTTGTGTTGTGTAGTGGCTTTGCTGGCATGCATCTAAAAAATGTTGAGGGGAGTTTGCCCCACCAAGATTTACATGCTAAAATTGATACTGCTACCGTTGCTGCTGGACACTGAACTGGTCCAACTAAACAAATGTAATTCGTCTTGTTTCTAGTTTCACTTTTGATTATTGCTCTATGCAAATTGGGTCCTTCCATGAAATTAGTGTTTTTGTATCCTTTTGATATTTTAATTAGGCATTTTGCACAAATATAGCATTTTAAAGCCTGTTATATTAAATGAAGTTCCCTTTCATATATAGAACACATGGAAAATTAAATATATTTGAATAGCAATATGGACTTGCTAAAGTGGCAAAATTTAGCATTTTGACATATCTCTCTAAGTATCTCCTGTGACTTCTAGAAAGATTTTAACTAACTTACATACTGTTTTACCACTTCATATGTATATACTGTATTCTAGTCAAGGCTCATTCTAGATAACTATCGCTGTACACACCTTTTATATTCATATACTGCCCATACTGTCTATACACATCCTTTACATATACTGTATATATATATATATATATTGGACTCAAACATTGCTCTTCATTGTATTTCTTTTTTGGATTTGTGTGCATTGTTTTGTATTGTTTGTTATTACTGAATTTACTACACCAGCTAAAATGTCATCTGTGCACAATTGGCCCGGCGTCGTCCAGGTTTGGCCGGTGTAGGCTGTCATTGTAAATAAGAATTTGTTCTTAATTGGCTTGCCTAGTTAAATAAAGGATAAATAAAAAAGGATTTATTACATAAAGGAAAAGCCGATTAGGAAGTTTATAACAGAATTATGAAAGAATCACGCTCAAGTTGTTGTTAAACTACTCTAAACCACTCCTGTTCAACAGAACCGGTTAGGTATGTGTGGGTCTACAGATAATTTTGGTTGGTTGCATAAAGTGCAGCGAGAAGGCTGTGTGACAAATTTGCTGTAATTGTTCATTGCATTAATTGTTTTCACTATCTGGCAATTTCATCCTGATACATGACGCCAAATAGTGTAATTATTGTACATTATGTATTAGACACACTCAGGAGGATTTCATACTTGTTGTAAATGTAACATTTTGTTTTTTCTAACCAAAAATGATGAACTAAAACTTTTTACATTAGATAAAAAATAAATAAATAGTAATAATTCTGAATTTACTCACATGGGCAATTGACTTGAGGTGTTCTTTTGAGTAAACATGGGGAAATTAAACCCTTTATTTTTCAACAGTCCTACGCATGGTGCTCAAACTGGTTCAATCAACATTGTGTCCAAGTCATTTAAACAGAAAAAATTGCATGATGTTAAAGCATTTAAAACGGATTGGATTTGCAAAAAGTTAGCAACATAACGGAATTTCACGTTAAATTCACGTCAATCAAATGTACAATTTAATTAATGGGTTGAATTTAATTGAATTTAGAAATTCTGAATTGACCCCAACCCTGGCTCGAACGATCCCAGTCTCCTGGGCGGTCCAGCCTTCCACCATCAACTATCAACCACTAGATGGAGGCAGAACTTTTAGAACTAATCCCTGAGCCTGCACTTTTAATTTTTCGGAATCAAGGGTGATAGTAAAAAGTGTCCAACTGCGTGTGTGTTTGTGTGTGAGAGTGAGTGAGCGAGCAACAGAGAAAAAGAGCAGGAGAGAGTAAGCTGTAAATCAAATGTTATTGGTCACATTAAACATATTTTGCAGATGTTATCGTAGGTGCAGTGAAATGCTTATGTTCCTAGCTCCAACAGTGCAGTAATAACAAACAATACACACAAATCCAAAAAAGAAAAAGAAAAGAATTAAGAAATACCAGGAAGAGCAATGTCAGAGTCCAATATATATATACAGTGAGGGAAAAAAGTATTTGATCCCCTGCTGATTTTGTAGGTTTGCCCACTGACAAGGAAATGATCAGTCTATAATTTTAATGGTAGGTTTATTTGAACAGTGAGAGACAGAATAACAACAAATAAATCCAGAAAAACGCATTGTGAAAAATGTTATAAATTGATTTGCATTTTAATGAGGGAAATAAGTATTTGACCCCTCTCAATCAGACAGATTTCTGGCTCCCAGGTGTCCTTTATACAGATAACGAGCTGAGATTAGGAGCACACTCTTAAAGGGAGTGCTCCTAATCTCAGTTTGTTACCTGTATAAAAGACACCTGTCCACAGAAGCAATCAATCATTCAGATTCCAAACTCTCCACCATGGCCAAGACCAAAGAGCTCTCCAAGGATGTCAGGGACAAGATTGTAGACCTACACAAGGCTGGAATGGGCTACAAGACCATCGCCAAGCAGCTTGGTGAGAAGGTGACAACAGTTGGTGCGATTATTCGCAAATGGAAGAAACACAAAAGAACTGTCAATCTCCCTCGGCCTGGGGCTCCATGCAAAATCTCACCTCGTGGAGTTGCAATGATCATGAGAACGGTGAGGAAGCAGCCCAGAACTACATGGGAGGATCTTGTCAATGATCTCAAGGCAGCTGGGACCATAGTCACCAAGAAAACAATTGGTAACACACTACGCCGTGAAGGACTGAAATCCTGCAGCGCCNGCTCAAGAAGAAGCACATTAAGGTCCTGGAGTGGCCTAGCCAGTCTCCAGACCTTAATCCCATAGAAAATCTGTGGAGGGAGCTGAAGGTTTGAGTTGACAAACGTCAGCCTCAAAACCTTAATGACTTGGAGAAGATCTGCAAAGAGGAGTGGGACAAATCCCTCTTGAGATGTGTGCAAACCTGGTGGCCAACTACAAGAAACATCTGACCTCTGTGATTGCCAACAAGGGTTTTGCCACCAAGTACTAAGTCATGTTTTGCAGAGGGGTCAAATACTTATTTCCCTCATTAAAATGCAAATCAATTTATAAAATTTTTCACATGCGTTTTTCTGGATTTTTTTGTTGTTATTCTGTCTCTCACTGTTCAAATAAACCTACCATTAAAATTATAGACTGATCATTTCTTTGTCAGTGGGCAAACGTACAAAATCAGCAGGGGATCAAATACTTTTTTCCCTCACTGTATACAGTATATGTATAGGATGCGTATAGACAGTATGGACAGTATATGAATATAAAAGGTGTGTACAGCAATAGTTATCTAGAATGAGCCTTGACTAGAATACAGTATATACATATGAAGTGGTAAAACAGTATGTAAACATTATTAAAGTGACCAGTGTTCAATGACTATGTACTGAGTACTGTTAGTAATGCTTTACTCACACGGTAATGCTTCCTTTACGATGTCTTTTTTATCTATACATTACCAAGTAAATACTACTTATCATAGTGTGGCATTAGTGGGTCTGCTCCTCAGCTAGCAAATGTGGGGGACCAGGAGATGGTAGATCCAGTAGAACCAGACAACAGGGTTTAATTGCCCTCTTAATACAGGCTAAAGAGGGTTAGCAGGGCTGTCCAAAACAATAAAAGCTATGGCTCACTATAGCTAGCTAACTTTGTATAGCTTGGTAAGAGTGGGGCTTTCCCTTTCAGTCCTGTTTGAAGTCTCTCTCTCTCTGTCTCTTTCTCTCTCTCAACTCAAACGCCATACCTCAGTGGCCTGAACTAGGAACAACTCCTCCCCCTAGGATTTCACCATAAGCAAATAGTTATGGAATAGTACATTGACATTGAAAGGGTAATATTCATAAAATCTTAGTACAATAGTACAATGGAGCTGTTGCTGCAATAAAAGGACAAAATGACCTCTGGGTCCTAATGTACTTTGTCTTCAAAAGTACTAAAAATATAAAAGTCAAAGAGGTGTTATTTATGAATGAAGAAAAGCACAGATAAAGGCTATATAGAAGGTAACAATTGGGATATGTTTGTGTTTTAAGTTTTGTGGAGCAATTCCTTTGTTAACCTGTTGATTATCTATGTGTTTCTTCAGAGTGAACCCTCAACCACTAAAATACCCACCCTCTTCAAGTGAATATCCCAGGTAAAAAGCACTGATGTTTCAGATCTCCACATACAGAAAAACGATGCAAAAATACTACTTTTAGAAGATGAAAATGAGAAACATGTAGAGTGATTCTAAATTTATAACATTTCTAAACAATAAAATATGAATCATTTAAAGTCATGCTATTGAATTATGAGATACTTTACACTTGCAAGTACCCTTTGTACCATGTACCATATGCACACAGTAAGTAGACAATCTGAAATAATTTTTCACTGACTGATACAACTCATTTGCTTAACAGCATTGACTATAATGAGATTGGGAGATCTGTGACTGATGTTGGATAATTTGTGTATTCATTAATAAAATTGTTTCCAGGCAATAGTAAATCTGATGAGGCCCATGCAAACAAACAAACAAAGAAACGACAATGTGTTGCTGCGTCCAGAATAACTGAGACATTTGGTTGGTGGATGATGGTGTTTATATGGACCACAATCATTTTAAGAAACACTCTTTGAATTGGAAACGATTTAACATGATGTATTGTAGACATTCCTAATTGAGAATCCTACAAATGTACATGACTCTCTGTTTGCAGGTTCTACAGTTGGACAAGCTACAATTACAATTCACTCCAAAAACAATGTTTGTCAGATGTTTTCAGACATCAAAAGAGGTGTTATAGAGTCCAGTGGTCTGCCCTTTTAGCCATATCTCTAAGAGTAGTAGATATATGATGATTTGAGTGGAGTACTCCTTTAAAACCCCCTAATGATGATGTCCGCACCCCCTTGGAAATCTTATTAGCATAATAAAAGAATCCCCATAAAAATGTGCCAGTTTAAGTTAGAGATGTGTGTGTTTTTTTGCATTTTTGTCTAAATCCACCACACACTCCTATGTCACACTTCCGCATCTGCGGTGAAAGATGACCGAGCTAGAGTGGTGTTTGCACACTGCAAAAGCTGTTTTGTAGATTGAAAATGAACCTAGATATTGCTATAGCTGGATAAATTGTTGATATTTTTTTTATTTTCAGCAAACTTAACATGTGTAAATATTTGTATGAACATAACAAGATTCAACAACTGAGACATAAACTGAACAAGTTCCACAGACATGTGACTAACAGAAATTGAATAATGTGTCCCTGAACAAAGGGGGGGTCCAAATCAAAAGTAACAGTCAGTATCTGGTGTGGCCACCAGCTGCAGTAAATACTGCAGTGCATCTCCTCCTCATGGACTGCACCAGATTTGCCAGTTCTTGCTGTGAGATGTTACCCCACTCTTCCACCAAGGCACCTGCAAGTTTCCGGACATATCTGAGGGTAATGGCCCTAGCCCTCACCCTCCGATCCAACAGGTCCCAGACGTGCTCAATGGGATTGAGATCCGGGCTCTTCGCTGGCCATGACAGAACACTGACATTCGAGCAGTATGGCTAGTGGCATTGTCATGCTGGAGGGTCATGTCAGGATGAGCCTGCAGGAAGGGTACCACATGAGGGAGGAGGATGTCTTCCCTGTAACGCACATCGTTGAGATTGCCTGCAATGACAACAAGCTCAGTCCGATGATGCTGTGACACACCACCCCAGACCATGACGGACCCTCCAAATCGATCCCGCTCCTGAGTACAGGCCTCGGTGTAACGCTCATTCCTTCGATGATAAACGCGAATCCGACCATCAGTCATAGACTGCTCTCTCTACTACCGCATGGCAAGCGGTACCGGAGTGCCAAGTCTAGGACAAAAAGGCTTCTCAACAGTTTTTACCCCCAAGCCATAAGACCTCTGAACAGGTAATCAAATGGCTACCCAGACTTTTTGCATTGTGCCACCCCTGTGTATAGCCTGTCTTTTTTTACTGTTTTTATTTCTTTACTAACCTATTGTTCACCTAATACTTTTTTTTGCACTATTGGTTAGAGCCTGTAAGTAAGCATTTCACTGTAAGGTCTACACCTGTTGTATTCGGCACATGTGACAAATAAACTTTGATTTGATCACCCCTGGTGAGACAAAACCACGACTCGTCAGTGAAGAGTACTTTTTGACAGTCCTGTCTGGTCCAGCGACAGTGGGTTTGTGCCCATAGGCGACCTTGTTGCCGGTGATGTCTGGTGAGGACCTGCCTTACAACAGGCCTACAAGCCCTCAGTCCAGCCTCTCTCAGCCTATTGCGGACAGTCTGAGCACTGATAGAGGGATTGTGCGTTCCTGGTGTAACTCTGGCAGTTGTTGTTGCCATCCTGTACCTGTCCCGCAGGTGTGATGTTCGGATGTACCGATCCTGTGCAGGTGTTGTTACACGTGGTCTGCCACTGCGAGGACGATCAGCTGTCCGTCCTGTCTCTCTGTAGTGCTGTCTTAGCCATCTCACAGTACGGAGATTGTAATTTATTGCCCTGGCCACATCTGTAGTCCTCATGCCTCCTTGCAGCATGCCTAAGGCACGTTCACGCAGATGAGCAGGGACCCTGGGCATCTTTCTTTTGGTGTTTTTCAGAATCAGTAGAAAGGCCTCTTTAGTGTCCTAAATTTTCATAACTGTGACCTTAATTGCCTACCGTCTGTAAGCTGTTAGTGTCTTAACAACCGTTCCACATGTGCATGTTCATTAATTGTTTATGGTTCATTGAACATACATGGGAAACAGTGTTTAAACCCTTTACAATGAAGATCTGAGAAGTTATTTCTATTTTTACAAATTGTCTTTGAAAGAAAGAGTCCTGAAAAAGGGACGTTTCTTTTTTTGCTGAGTTTATATTCTTTGAAGGTGGAACATCAACAGAAGGGGAGTACTTTAAATAAATCCAGCTCCAACTGCACATTGAGTCCTAGAGAAAAATATGGTCTCTGCTATAAGCTGATGGCAAATTGTAGGATACAGCCAAAAGTTAGAATAGCAATCACATACTACCATACAAGACAAAATATTTAAGTGCCTTTGAATGGGGGTATGGTAGTCGGTTTGTGTCGAGAACTGCAACACTGCTGCGTTTTTCACGCTCAACAACTTCCCTTGTGTATCAACAACGGTCCACCACCCATAGGACATCCAGTCAACTTGACAAAACTGTGGGAAGTGGGGGTGCGACTCAAAATTAAGAAAGTATCCTTAATGTTTTGTACACTCAGTGTAAGTATTCCTTTGTAATGTGTATTTCATTTTGTGCTTCAGAGTGGGCAGTTTGACTATGACTATAGCCCAAACTTCCACCCAAAATTTCAGGTGTTTTTGGACTACATGTCGGGTGTATTCAGATTGTGTATTCCCATAGTGTGTATTCGCATGTGTGTGTATTTAGAGTGTGTATTTTGAGTCTGTATTCTCATAGTGTGTATTTGTGTGTGTATTCATAGTGTGTATTCTTATGCGTGTATTCAGTGTGTATTCCCATAGTGTGTATTCGTATGCATTTTGATGGGAAGTACATTCACAGTAACATTTCTAATCCCATTCTTCTACCAATGGCAGCAGCAGCTTCCCGCTGATGAACGGGATGGCCTGGGTTGGTCCTCGACCGCTGGACAAAGGGCAGCAAGCGGTCCCTCTTCCAGAGCAGGATGTCCGAATTTTACAGTCACTATGCTCCTAATCCACATTGGAGTTTTGGGAGATATGACTGACAGCAGGAAGTCTATGATGATTAAAACATTCCACTACTTGACACTTCTTGTCATGCCAAACAGTCTGGCATGACAAGAATCAATCAAAATCAAATAAAAGTTTATTCATCACGTGCACAGGATACACTGTGTGAGTGTGTGTAAATTAATGAATGTGGGTGAGTGTCAGTGTGTGTGGGAGGGAATGGTGGTGTGCATAGTGGTGTGCGTAGACAGCGGAGGGGTGTTCGTAGACAGCCAGTGATTGCAGGTAGACAGTCATTGATAAGCTGTTCATCAGTTTTAATGCTTCAGAGCTCTCCCCCAGTGAAAAAACGGTGCAGCCTTCCCCACCCTCCGTAGAGCCTTGTGGTGGAGAGGGGTGCAGCTGCCGCACCAGGCGGTGATACAGCCAGTCAGTATGCAGAAGAAACTGGTAGAAACTGGTTCCAAGTTTTTTCAGCCACCTGAGAATGAACAGGCGCTGGCGTGCCTTCTTGATAAATGCACCAAGGAGTGGCAAGGAGTGGAATGTTACCACAAACACACCAGATTTCTTCAGGCTAGTAGTGTGTCCTAGCATTTACAATAATTTGTAACCATGTTAATTTTTAAATGTCTTTTGTCGTCGTAATTCCATTTTTTCTTTTGTTGCTTTTTGCCAAAGTTTCCATTCTATTTCTCTGAAATGTTGCCTTACAAAGCACTCCCCTAGATAAACGTACATACTTTTTGTAACAATGGTTTCCTTTGAAATTGATTGGTTATTTCGTAAAAATGTATAAAAACAAAAACTTACTTTCAGGAATTCATTTAAGGGTAGGTTTAAAATCTAATTTTATGACTTTGTGGCAGCTAGTGACCACTCTGCAGACCGTTAAAATATACCTTTTGGCTGGACAGCCAAAACAGATCATTGCTAATTTTGCTGTATAACCCACAGTAAAGCAAGGCATTAGTTTCAGTTTCAAAGGAAACCATTGTTACAAAAAGTATGTAAAACTTTCACTGATGCTGGCCCATCTAACGGAAACCGCTCAGTTCTGCCTCCAGGGCAAGACAAATGAAATAAAAGTTAACCTGTGTCACAACATGACAAAGAACAGCCACACCTACAGTATACAAATACTGCTGTACTCCTTTCAACACCACATACTCCTGTTGTTTAGTGTGTTTTCTTGCAAGAGGGCTGTGTCAGTAGCACAGAATATACATTCGCTGAACATTGCCTTTATGTGGTAAGTATCAGCATGTTTTTGTTTAAACTTTTCACACATTTCATGGTCAACTCTCAGTAGATCAGTGTGGGCTCATTTAAAGGAAAGACATAACTTTGCAGTCATTTCAATTTCCTCATGCAAAAGGTTTTTGAAAGACACTGCTTAGAAAAGCCTGAAATTGCTTAGGACTGCTTTCAGAGTAAGGAAACAAATCAGTCATTTTTAAGAGATTTGCAACTTTATGTGAGTATAAAAATATATTTTTGTTTTATATAAGTAGCAACATTTATTAAATTATCTTTGATTAGGGTTAAGCTTGGGCTAAATTGATTCAGATTTTGATTAATATCTTATAAGGTGATAATGAAATGTTAAAATTCCTACAAATGAGAAGATTTTATAATGTAAGAGATTTGCAACTTTGGGTGCATTTGTAAATTCACACTAGAGTGTCAGAGTGTGCTCAGAATGCGCTCTGGGCGTTTGTAAATTTAGAGCATTGTCAGATTGGAGTAGCGTTGGAGCGTTGAGTGTTGGAGTAGGGTTGATCTGAGCATTCTGACCTCACAATGGCAGTCAAGCACACAAGCTAACTGGCTAAAGTTGGCTAGCTTGTTAGCTACTTACAGACATACAGTAAACAAGAGAAAAACACACTCTAAACCTTTTACTTGCCCTTGGTAGAGCCCTGGTAGAGCTGCTAGGGTGTTTTCATGTTATCAAGAGGGTTCATGACTGTAACTGTGTTACTGGCAAACATTTTATTCTGTTTTTTAGGCAGATCAAATCAAATCAAATTTTATTTGTCACATACACATGGTTAGCAGATGTTAATGCGAGTGTAGAGAAATGCTTGTGCTTCTAGTTCCGACCATGCAGTAGTATCTAACAAGTAATCTAACAAATTCACAACAACTACCTTATACACACACGAGAATAAAGGAATGAATACGAGTATGTACATATAAATATATGGATGAGCGATGGCTGACCGGCATAGGCAAGATGCAGTAGATGGTATGGAGTACAGTATATACACATATATATATGAGATGAGTAATGTAGGATATGTAAACATTATATAAATGGCATTGTGTGATAGTGATACATTATTTCATCCAATTATAATTATTAAAGTGGCTAGAGATTTGGGTCGATGGCCGAACGGCATTGGCAAGATTCAGTAGATGGTTTAGAGTACAGTGTATACATTTGATATGAGTATGTCGGATACGTAAACATTATATACAAAATTGTTTAAAGTGGCTAGTGATACATTGTTACATCCAATTCCTATGTTTAAAGTGGCTAGAGATTTAAGTCAGTATGTTGGCAGCAGCCACTCAATGTTAGTGATGGCTGTTTAACAGTCTGATGGCCTTGAGGTAGAAGCTGTTTTTCAGTCTCTCGGTCCCAGCTTTGATGCACCTNGCAGTCCTCACTACCCTCTGGAGAGCCTTACGGTTGTGGGCGGAGCAGTTGCCGTACCAGGCGGTGATACAGCCCGACAGGATGCTCTCGATTGTGCATCTGTAGAAGTTTGTGAGTGATTTTGGTGACAAGCCAAATTTCTTCAGCCTCCTGAGGTTGAAGAGGCGCTGTTGCGCCTTCTTCACCACGCTGTCTGTGTGGGTGGACCAATTCAGTTTGTCCGTGATGTGTACGCCGAGGAACTTAAAACTTTCCACCTTCTCCACTACTGTCCCCTCGATGTGGATAGGGGGGTGCTCCCTCTCCTGTTTCCTGAAGTCCACGATCATCTTTGTTTTGTTGACATTGAGTGAGAGGTTATTTTCCTGACACCACACTCCGAGGGCCCTCACCTCCTCCCTGTAGGCCGTCTCATCGTTGTTGGTAATCAAGCCTACCACTGTAGTGTCGTCAGCATACTTGATGATTACTTACACCTGTCAGAACAATGAACAATGATGTTTACTTACACCTGTCAGAACAACCGAGTTTAGGGTGTTTGTAAATTCCTCAATCATTCTGCGATCTGAAATTGGAGTAGATTGCCAAGGTGAACTTACGAACGCACCCTTTATGTAATGTGAGTATATGTAAAAAAAAAGTAGTGGCAGCATTAATTAAGTTAACTTGAATTTAGCTTGGGTAATATCTTGTAAAATTAGAATTTAATGATAAAGTTATTGCAAATGAGATATGGAAAAGTAATGAATGTTTTACAGACTGTTCTACTACAGACGCAACCTCCACTCTACCGGTGCGTTTGTAAAACATACAATGGTATTTTTTTCATGGCCAAATCACATGCATCTACTTGGCAGATATGAAACAAACAGACAATCATAATTTCAGTAAAAATATCAAATTCCTAGTTTATGCTACCAAACCAACTTTATAAGAGGTTTTACAAATAGGTTATATTTTACCGAAAAATTCCATGACCTGGGGTAAGGCATTGTTGGCAGAATAGGTCAGGTTGTAAATCACAGCTGGCCTGGTACATTGTTTGCTGCCTCCACCCATTCAGAATGATCGCTGGTTCAGTTTCAATGACTCAATACTTTGGACAAAAACTGACAAATGTAACGAAGGCTGGTAATGTGTTAGCTACAGTAGCTAACTTTCTAGCTGCTGGGAGGATGTCATGTCATTGGGTGTGGGCAACTTTTTACCCCCCTTTTCAGTGGCTACAGCTATAGTTGCATGTGTCATTTGGTTAGCTAGGAAGAAATGTGAATCACTTTGCTTGCTAGCTATGGTAAACTTGAACGACTGTTATCCACAGTTAGCATCTTAGTTGTCAATCAAATGTATTTGGGATCGATCAAATTGGCGAGCAGGCAGGCAAGTTCCCATTCAGTTGTCAAAATGTGGGTTGGGACAATCATGCATTGGCAGGCAAGCTGCAGAAGGGCGAGCAGGCAATTTTGACGGCCAACTACAAGCTGAAAAAGTTTGAGGGTTTATCTACTGTTCCCTTGTTAGATATTTGCTTATCTCACTCTGGCTAGCATTAGTTGTTGATCTTGTTGTTGTTGCTGATGTGCATAGGCAACTGAGGGAGAGAGAGACTAACTTTTCATGGTTGTTTGATCAATAGGACTATAAAGTTCCCTAATGTAATAGGACTCCCATGGTATTTGCACATTTGCAGAAATCCATTCAGGTGTATTTTGTGGCTTGTGGCCAATGCTTTCTAATTATCTAAAGTTGCACTGTTGCTATTGCATGTAAACACACAGTCAAGTTCAAAGTTCAGTGTCTATAAGTTGTCAAAATGCACGGCTGCTTTCCCACTATATTGCTATAGAATTTTTACACAAATGTCTTACTCTACGTCATTCCCAAACTTTCTATGAAAGTATGAAAACGTGAAAATGACAATATCTAAGTGCTTGCCAGAAAATGTAAAAAGAAAATAGTGTGATATTCTTCTTGGGGTGTATATGAACCTATTTTAACGAGGTTTCATGTTGCTAAAACGCTCTCAATTCCACTTTAAAAACTATTCCATATTTCAACTTAGCAGAGCCCTCCAACCAAAGCATGGGTAGCTGTCATACCTTGTCCATACTAAACTGCTTACAGGGTAAGGAAACCAATATGTGATTTAATAATTTAGGTGAACTACACTTTTAACATTAAGGGAACAGCACCATCAGGAAACAGTACCATCTAGTGGTCAGAACTTGGTAATATCAGGATGTATGATAAGACATAAACCTAACAACTTCAATGACTAACTTCTCTGAACAGGGGGAAAAAAACATCCCAACATTTTCTGAGAATACATAGACAGTGGTTCCCAGGAAATGGTTCTCCCTAGTGAGGGTGATGATTCTTGTGCATCTCTAGCTGAGACCTTCTTGGCAGAGATATGTGATGTAGTGTGCCCTCTGCAGGTTGGCCAAAGACCCTTATAGTTAGCAAGTGCAATAATATTAGCCGGCTAGTTAATCGATTTCGTAACACTGAATTTGTATTTGTCCTGTGAATTTTTATTAGTCCAAATATTATGACTTCTTCAAATGGGTGGACTAGATACAGGATAAACCCATTTTCTATTCGTTTTTACTTAAAGATAGTAATCAAAATCTGAATCAAATTTTACCTAAGCTAAACCCCAATTCAAGCTAACTTAATTCATGCTGCCACTTTGAAACAAAAAAATATGTTCGTACTCACATTACATTAAGGTTGCATAATATCAGGATGGGACATAAACCTGACAAACTGAATTACTTATTTCTCTGGATATTGGAAAAAAAACGCATCACCAAATTCACTGGGAATGCTGTACATTACATAGGATGAATAAACAATACTCAGAGCCACAGCTACACCATACAACTCACATGAGCCTCTGAGCAAATGAACATTATAGAATGGGCTGTTATGAAACTAAGTCATGTAGTAGCGCTTACATCCACTTGATGGGAGTGTAATAATACACACCATTGGAGGAGCTGAAACCAGCCGTAAATGTTAGACTTACATATCAGACCAAAAAAATGTAATCGATAATAATAAAATTTAGTACCCGATTTTGGGGACTAGGATTTTTGTCAGCTCAAGAGGTCATATTAACAACCCATCCTAGTTGTTGCATGTTTATATTTCCCCTCTTTCTAAGTTACTAATGTAGATATTCATCTCTGTCAGTGGTGCAAAAATGTAGCAATTGTCACAAAAGTAAAGTTACCTTATAGAAAATATACTTAAGTATCAAAAGTAAATGGAATTGCTAAAATGTATTTAAGTATCAAAAGTAAAAGAATAAACCATTTCAAATTCCTTATATTACGCAACCCAGACGGCACAATTTTCTTGTTTTTCTTTATTGACGGATAGCCAGGGGCACAATCCAACACTCAAGACATAATTTACAAAGAAGCATTTGTGTTTAGTGAGTCCTTCAGATCAGAGGCAGTAGGGATGACCATGGATGTAATCTTGTGTGAATTGGACCCTTTTCCTGTGAAAATGTAACGAATACTTTTGGGTGTCAGGGAAAAAGTATGGAGTAAAAAGTACATTATTTTCTTTAGGAATGTATTGCAGTAAAAGTAAAAAATGTAAATAGTAAATTACAGATACCCCAAAAAACGACTTAAGTAGTACTTTAAAGTGTTTTTACTTAAGTACTTTACACCACTGATCTCTGTCACATGAAACCACATGCATATTTTAGAGCAGTGTTTTCTGCTAATTTCATTTTGGCAAATGGTCAAAAATGATGTATTACATTGTCTGCTTCATTACTGTTGTTGCATGTTCAATAATATGAGATGATAGGCTTGCTATTCTTACGTTTTTTAACCTCTTAATGAAAAATGTTTGGTCCTTGTACCCATGCATAGTATTTTCAATGGTCACATAATTGTACTTTTTGGAATTCATTTAGTTAGTTAGTCGGCAGCAAAATTTACCGAAATTAGCATCCCTAATGAGAATTAAAAGACAAAACAATATGAAGATCAGAAGTAAAAGAGAAATGAAAAGTGCATGTGTTGCAGAGGTAAATAATAAAAAAAATAAGGGTCTTGAAAGGCGCCTCAACCTTTCAAATAGTTATAGCAAAGTAAATAGTAGAATCATGACATATATTTTAAAAAATATGTAGATAAGGGTTGAAAAGACCAATATACTTGCATTCAGAGATATTTTACTCATCTGAGAACAAATAAGTATCTGAAAAATTATTGCGGACAACCTACAATAACAAAATGGTTAGGAATCACAAGAGCTATCTCTTGAAAATGAAGCTTAAATACTGAATGGCATGTGCTTTTGTTGTTTTAATAAATCATCATGTTTTTATTTATAGTTACATTCCTTTTTGAATAAAGGTAATGTGATATCGTCTACCACAAATATCTAAACTATCTAAATTGTAAAAAAAATTCTCTCCCTTCATAGTAAAGTCTCATGGCATCATTTGATTTCGTCAGAGACATATTAACTGAGTGGAACCTCAGTGACTTGATTCAGAGGTTTGAAGGTGAATATATTTGTGCTGTATTATTATACATTGTATAATACATTGTGTATTAATACAATTATTGATTGATTTGATTAAAATAATGTATGTATTATTGTACATTGTATTATTATACATTCAACTAAAGATATCACCTTAATTGTAAACATGTATGTTTATTTGTTAATTTGATACAGTAATTATTATTTTATGATATTGAGATGCCTAAAATGTATATTTCCTTAATTTCAGATGAAGAAAGTTTCCTCTTCCTTAAGGAGAAAGACTTCCAAAAATAGGACCAAGGTCTGCATTTAGAGAAAAACACAAAGCATTTCTCAAGGTACTTTACAAACTAGGTGTACAATAACTACTGTTATACAGATTATGATTATAGATCCATTGGACGTCTTTTCAGTGATGTTCAGTGATGTTCCGACAGAAAAGGGGATACCTAGTCAGTTGTTCAACTGAATGTATTCAACTGAAATGTGTCTAACGCATTTAACCCAACCCCTCTGAATCAGAGAGGAAAAACAGCTAGGAGGAACGTTATTTCAGATTTCTGCGCGTAAAGAATGTACACAGGACGGGAGTGATTTTTATTCAGATGGGATAGGAACGTTCCAGGGTTATAGAACTGTTGCGGGATCAAGACAGTAAGCAAAAAGAAAATGACGGGACAAGATGGGACAGGAATGAATATTCACTCCCATGTCAACCTCTAGTGACTACAATGGCATAGGCGAAATTGATTGACTGTTTGCATCCAAAAGATAGCTAGCTATATGATTTAGCTGGTGGGTTACCGAGTTCAATACAGGACTGTAAATGTTAGCTAGCTAATTGACCTATTCCAGCGAACGTTACGTTACTTCTAATCAAGAATCTTCCATTTTGTTGTGAAGAGAGAAAATGATGGTATAGTGTCGCATCACGTCTCAGCTGTCGACTAAATAGATTCCGTTCAACTAGAAAATCCTTGATAATCTTTGGTCACCGTAAGAATCATTATTGATAGCCGCAAACCACTGGCAGCATCGGGGTAAATCTTTGGTAGGTAGAACAGTGAACGATAACTCATTTCCACGCTTGTTTGTAGTTAGCACAGCCCGACAGAACAACACACAGGCATGATGACAAACGTTAGTGGAAAAACAAACATTTATGCTACAGTATGTTCTGAGATTACTGTGCGTTGGTCGTTCGAAGTAAACAACGCCATCAACCAAGGTTGTGGTCGCGTCCCATCTACCTAGCGGGCGGTATCTGCGTTTGCTATGAATGCTGGACTTTGTGGTGCACTATGAGCAGACGAATGCCCAGGAAGTCAAAACTTCCTGATTCTACCAGTGACATTAAAATGCGCTTGTTCTAGCTTGTGGTTTGGATAATGTTGATGTTTATGACAAAAACGTAATCTGGTTAAATAGTGATGACTATATACCGTGGCAGATCCAGGATAAAATCCCCCTTTAAATTGCGGCAGGTAGCCTAGTGGTTTGAGCATTGGGCCAGTGCTTGATAGAATCCCAGAGCTGACGGTAAAAATAGGTCGTTCTGCCCCTGAACAAGGCAGTTAACCCACTGTTCCTAGGCCGTCATTGTAAATAAGAATTTGGTCTTAACTGACTTGCCTAGAAAAATTTAAAAATCATAATTTGGGCCAGTTTGCTACAGCATGAAAATAGTCTTGCAGCGATAGGAAATGCGAAATATTATGTTGATTATAATTATTTTTTGTAGTGTTTGATACATTTTCCGATAATGGAAATTAAACTTCAGAAGCCATTTTAAACATCAAATACACTACATTGCACCAACACCATGTGTATGTGACCAATATAATTTGATTTGATTTGTTGTAACTAAAGTCTGAACTGTTATTTTGCCGTTCTTGTTCTTTGCCTAACAACTGAGAGAATTTTGTTTTTTTAACTGCAGAAACAGAAGCAACCCGATGATAAGAACATTCAAGCGGCCACGTGGTCATCAGTATCCATTAAGGCCTCCAAGAGTTCCTCAGGAAATGTACCATCTTTACCCTCCTATATAACCATTTACATGAAACCTCAGCCCTAAAGTACAATTAACTAAACCAAATGCATATTTTTTTTATTTAGATCAGCATACAGACCTTTATATTTGTCACCCTATAACTCAACACAGTTTCTGTCTCCAGATTACTGGTGAGATGGTCAATCAAGAGTCTTCTCAAAAGGCCATCATTAAACCCAGAAATCAAACTCCTAAACAATCAGAGACTAAAAGGTAAGAAACACAATTTCTTTATTCATCACTGACTACATATAATGTCCCGTTGGTGTCAACAAAATGACAATTGTTGTGAGTCTGTCGCCAGGTCATTGGATAAACTCTTAGGTACATTAGGAGTAAGTGTGCCCACAACGAACACCTCTGGAGTTGGGGAAACAGTTTATGACCAGGTGGGTAAAATCTATATCTAATTTGTCCGTGGTCACAGCTAAGGAATCACTTCTTGGCATTGCTAGGATATTTTTTAGGCCATTTTACAGAGATTAATTATCATACATTAGGATAGCAGTGCACTCCACAGGGACTAAAATAATACATTAAGATAATAACAATCACATTTATTTAGCAAGCGCTTTCTCGTAGTCACAACACTATACAACAAAGCAAACATCTAATCTATAAACAACACCAGTCAGTGAAAACAACATACAGGAAGAAACCCAAATTATTAATGAAGAAAATGCGTCTCAAACTAAAGCAAGAAAAGCACAGATAAAGGATATATAGAAGGTAACAATTTGGATATGTTTGTGTTGTAAGTTTTGTGGAGCAATTCCTTAGTTAACCTGTTGATTATCTATGTGTTTCTTCAGAGTGAACCCTCAACCAGTAAAATACGCCCTCTTCAAGTGAATATTCCAGGTAGAAAGCACAGTTGTTTCAGATCTCCACTTACAGAAAAATTACGCTATAATACTCATTTTAGAAAATGACGAAGAAAAATGTAGTGATACTATATTTCCAAAACATATAATAAAACTCACTCAGTTAAGCATTGAATTATGAGATACATTACACTTGAGTTGCATGTACCCTTTGTACCCTTTACCATATGCACACAGTAAGTGGATAATCTGAAGAAGAAAATCACAGACTGATGCAACTCATTTGCATAACAGCATTGGCTATAACAAGATTGGAAGATCTGTGACTGCTGTTGGATGATTTGTGTATTAATTAATAAAATATGTTTAAATTGTTTCCAGGCAAAAGGAAATCTGATGAGGCCCATGCAAGCAAACAAACAAACAAAGAAACGACAACGTGTTGCTGTGTCCAGAATAACTGAAACATTTGGTAGGTGGATGATGGTGTTTATATGGACCACAATCATTTTAAGAAACACTCTTTTAATTGGAAACCATTTAACATGATGTATTGTAGACATTCCTAATTGAGAATCCTACAAATGTACATGACTAACAGTTCACTGTTCTGTTTGCATGTTGCACAGTAGGACAAGCTACAATTGCAGTTCACTCCAAAATCAAAGTTTGTCTGTGGTGTTATAGATTCCAGTGCTCTGCTCTTGTAGCCATCTCTCTAAGAGTAGTAGATACTGTATATGCTTATTTGAGTGGAGTACCCCTTTAACTTCACACATGCTATACATTCCTCTAACACCAGCACACAGAAAAAGGTTCTCTCAGTTTATTATATAGCAGATCTGAATGCCACTGTGCATTCCTCGTTTTTTCCATGTAATATATTTTCCACCTTAATAAACATGTTGACACAACATGATTATAGCTGGTTGGTGACCTGTGTTTAACTCTGCCAGAAACTGAAACCAAGACCGAGGTGAAGAAGATCATGCAACGTGTCAAAAGCAAACTTGATGATCTGCCTTCTACAAAACTCATTGACTTCCTCAGGTATGCATAATAAAAAATAAAAAAATTACCCCTTTTTCTCCCCAATTGGTAGTTACAGTCTTGTCCCATCGCTGCAACTTCCGTACGGACTCGGGAGAAGCGAAGGTAGAGGGCTGTGTGTTCTCTGAAACACGACCCCGCCAAGCCGCACTGCTTCTTGACACAATGCTCGCTTAACCCGGAAGCCAGCCGCACCAATGTGTCAGAGGAAACACTGTAAACCTATTGATCGTGTCAGTGTGCATGCACCCGGCCTGCCACAGGAGTCGCTAGAGCGCGATGGGACAAGGACATCCCGGCTGGCCAAACCCTTGCCTAACCCGGACAATGCTTGGCCAATTGTGCACTGCCTCATGGGTCTCCCGGTCGTGGCCGGCTGCAACAGGATCTTTAGTAACGCAGCTAGTACTGCTTGGGAGGCTCCAGGTATGCATTTTTAAATGTGGAGAGATGCATACAGGCCACTAAATTGCTCTAATTGTTTTCGTCTTTCATTTCTAACAGAGGTAAAATCCAAAAGCTGGAGAAAGACAAAAAAGAGATAGTGGGTGTTTTTGGGAAGACTGGAGCTGGTAAGAGCTTCTTGATTAACACCATCTTGGGTGAGACAAAATTGCTGCCCTCTGGAAGGGGCGTGCACCTCGGTCATGATTCAGGTGGAGGCCAATATGACAGACTCAGACTCGAAATACATCGCAGAGATTGAGTTCATGACAGAGGAGGTAATCTGTTTCATCTGTTTATATCCTAATCTCACAATGTTTTGGAAGTGGTGTCATAAGGAATAGTACAATTAATGAAAGGCTTATTTGAAACATATCAAGGTAACTAAAATTAATATCTGAATCAAGGTCTGTCATTGTCCCAATTGACACCTTGCATTAATTTAAAAGAAGAAGCAACAATAAAAGAAACATCGACACAATGTAGCCTAACATTGCTCGCAAACGGCACAGATTTGAGGGGTGTTTTCTTGCTATGTGCACTGGTCCTTTTAAATTTCAATTCCAGGTTGCACATAAAAAATATTTAAGGGCATATCTGGTTTGCTCTGCCCATATAGTCATGCAAGCATAAGGATGTCTTAATGGGGGGCTGAACTCACTGATTTAGCCTAGTTTTTTCGCCTGCTCATTGAGTAACCAGGAGCGAGAGCTGTTTTGGGGGTGTTGTTGTATGTGGGTGTGGTATGTTCGCTATAGCCTACCATTGTGTGTTCCTCTTTAGCCACTGTAGTTGAACTATCCCAAACACCGTACCAACCACATGACGCAGCATGATAATGTGAACGTGATTGGTCAAGAATCCCAAGCTATCAGCAAATTTCCTCCTTTCTATGGTGTCTTTGATGACTGATGTGCTTGTGATGCTAAAGTTAGCTCACCTTGTGAGGATGTTTGATATAAGGAAGTCTTGTTCTTTCAACATAACATTGCCTAGTTTGTTGTCTCATGTAACATCCATCAAACTAGTCCTGAGATTCTGTATACTAATGCCTCAATTGGTTAGCTCTGCTGTCTGTACAGAAAAGGGTGTGTGGTATGATGATTGATGCTGCGATCGGGTCACTTGCAGCTGTGCTCCAAATCAATGTTTATTTGGGTGGTTCCAGCCGTGGGCATGTGGGCAGGGTTGAAATCTAAACTAAACCCAAGGAAAACTGTTACGCACCCCATATTCCTTTCTCAAATCTCTGTTTGAGAGAGTCACTGGCAAAATGACCGTGCGCTACACAGCGCTGAGGTTGCCTACCAGCTGGTTTCACGCGGCAACGTTGATCTACAGACACATTTTGGGGGGGGGAAGATTTTTATGCTAATCAACACCATCTACACAGGAGGTGGTAATTGCCACGCGCCATGTGTTAGATTTGACATTTTTACATTTTAGTCATTTAGCAGATCCAGAGCGGCTTACAGGAGCAATGAGGGTTAAGTGCCTTACTCAAGGGCACATGGGCAGTTACTGGCCCAGCACACTAAATAGAAGCAATTAGCCATTAGTCAAAAAATATAACCACAATTAAGAATGTGACTGCTGAAGCAAGTCACACTAAAAAGTCAGAAATAAGTAAAAGATTGAGTGTGACTGCTGAAGCAAGTCACATTATTCATAATTTTACAGTATAGAGGAAAGAGGGTGATAGCATGTTGCAGATAGTAAACCAGCAGGGCTTGTGGAGCTGTTGATGAAAATGCATACAAGTCACACTCCTTCATTTGTGAGTAACCTCAAAGACTGTTAACAATAGAGCAGATGCATCCCGTGATATTTTCACATGCAAATAGCACTCGATTTACATGATCTGTAGTTCTTTAGTAATGACTCAGTGGCAGAATGAGAGTTCATCAGAGTGGCCAGCACGCAGGCTCAACATGATGGGTAATTCAGCACTCTGATTGGTGGAAGGTGCACCACTTAGTGTGTTATACAATCAGGTCCAGATGGAAAGGTTTAAACACTTTGATGTTCTGACAGATATGAGGAAACAAAGGTTTTATGCAAATAGAGAAGTAGATTCCCACTGCAGTATCTGATAGGCTTCATTCCTGTAGTTCTTAGGTATGTATGAGAGTTGATCAGAAACTGTGCTACCTGCCACAAAACGTTATTTAAGGTTGAACAAGTTATAAGGGTGCACACTGCGGTACCTTCCACAGTAAAATGGTAAAGGGACGGGATGTGCCCTTGTGCACGTTGTTTCTTGCACAGTAACATGGTAAAGGGTGTACCCACCTGGAAACTGCAAACAGTGGTTTCTAGCTACAATTCTAAACCTCTGCGGGAGGGGAATGGAGTTGATGTGGAGAGAGACTAGTAGTGACTATTATAAATAGTTGTGGGTTAGTTGCATAGTGTAATAGTGACAGTAGGTGGTAGTAGTAGTAGTAGTAGTAGTAGTAAAAGGCCTAATAGCAGAGCAGTAATTGTAGTAACAGCAGTAGTAAGTTGCGAGTGAGTTTGAGGTGTGGGTCACAATTAGTCAGATTGCCGTGATGCTGGACTGTAGCCTCTTCGGCCATCCCAAGTTTCTTGTGTGTAAATCTTTCGTTTTGGCATACCGCCTTTTGTTTCCTATTTGTATACTTTGTGTTGGTCACCATTTGGGTGGCTAGGTGGTTACGTAACGCAGGATTTAGCTTTCAAATGAAGAGAGTATGCATTACACATTTGTAATGGTTTTACATTTTTATTAGGAATGGAATGAGGAGCTATGGTCAATCTTCAGAGACAGATCTTACAAGGATGGAAATGATGAAGACAATGAAAGGGATGACGATGATGATGATGACGATGAAAAGATATCAGCTTTGTATGGAAAAGATGGACGTGGGGCAACCTTAGAAGAACTAATGGACAGGAAGCACTTCAGAGAAATTCCTGAGTTTCGTTTATCAGTCAAGAAAATATTTCTATGTGACACAGTAAGTTACTGTAATGCTAGTTCACTTCTGTGAAGATTGTGTGCTTTGGTGAAAATCAGGAAGGAAGGTTACCACATCTGATTGCAAAGGATATTAAATCATGTATTTATTCCCTTACCAAAAAAACTGGCTTCTGGCAAACAGTTGTGGAAAACTACTGCAGCAAATTTGCAGTGACTTGTGAACTTGTGGCGAACAATTCTGGGAAGCTTGTGGGAAAAAAATCAACTGTTTGCCAACACAGTATAAATATGAAATTAGATCAGGGTTTTGGTTACTGTGTGTTAACATTGAAATGTTTTATCTACGTAAACCAAGTCACATTCACTTTAAATGAAGTTGCTTCTCACAGAAAACTAAACCAAACATACTAAAATTACTAAATGTACTAAACATGTATGCAATTTCTTAACAGATCAAATTAATCCAATACAACTTGAAGTGAGCATGGTAATGAAGATAAGAGCAAAGACCAGATATTTTGCAAATAAATTGTTTATTTTGTATTTTTATCTACAGTTGCTACAACATCTATATGAGAGAAATTTGAACGCTAAGGGGATGTTGATCATAGGATGTTTAAAAGGGCAAATACATGAATGTACATGAGCCAAGTGACAGCAATAGCTTTCAACCAATGGAAGTTTAAAAGATAATTAACAAAATGTGATGAATGAATATAACAAAACTAAATCAAACCCAGTTCAGGACTATTGCCTTTTTGAGTGAACTTTGGAGAACTGTGGAAGGCCTTTGTCCAAACCTTGTTAAATGTGTTAGGTTTGCGTAGGTTCAACTGAGATAGGAACGATAATACACCTGAACTTGGTTAAAATAATTGTTTAATTCAAAAGTTAATAAATGGCAAATACAATTTCCGTATATACGGGTTCACTGTAACATCACGCAGGACGGAACAAAGAACTGCCTTTCTGCTGAAAGCATTGGTATATGTCCTGACAGAGTTAGTTCCTGCTTCATGAGCTGGCCTATCAGAACAGTGGCTGGGCGTGGTTTAGACTTGCCTGGCCAATCGTTGTCACACAGGCTGGTCCCAGCCTCTTGGCGCTCTTTTTGATTTATCTTCTTGTTTTTGGCATCTCAGTACTTTTCCACCAGGCAGGGTCTTGAGATAAAGACCCCACACCCCCACTTAACCACAAGTCAGCAATTGTCTCAAGATGTCCGCACAGGGGTTACACATACACAAGTTCTTACAGAATAACCCCCAATATGATTATTAGCAATTAGCAATTGTTGATACTATTATGGTATAAAAATGTCAGAACCCCACAAATGCATGCACTAAAACAACCAGAAAACACAAAACAAAAACAAAATTAAGATACTGAAAACATTTTTTATTTTGGAATCTTAAAAGGTAGACTCAGCGGCTAATGGCCAGGTTTGGCTTTGAAAAAACTGGGTCAGCTGTTAAAGTTTCCTTGTTGTTGCAATGCTTCTCACTGAAACTGGCATTCATATATTTTTCAGCAAGGAAACAATTTTTCTGCCTTGAATAAATGCTATATAAACAAAGAATGTATCTAGAATAAACTGGGACTTAGGTCTACTAAAGACTACTACATTTACATGTGTGGCCAACTGTTCCTAGAGAGCCACAGTATACAATATTCATCACGAACACTGATCCCAAACCGGCTGTGCGCGTCCGCCATCGTGCCCCATTGTGCATACATTTATTTTGTCCCCCCACACCAAACGCGATCACGACACGCAGGTTAAAATATCAAAACAAACTCTGAACCAATTACATTAATTTGGGGACAGGTCGAAAAGCATTAAACCTTTATGGCAATTTAGCTAGCTAGCTTGCACTTGCTAGCAAATCTTTCCTATTTAGCAGGATTGCTGTTGCTAGCTAATATGTCCCGGGATATAAACATTGAGTTGTTATTTTACCTTAAATGCACAAGGTCCTCTACTCAGACAATTAATCCACACATAAAACGGTCAACCGAATCATTTCTAGTCATCTCTCCTCCTAGGATTTTCTTCATTTGACTTTATATTGCAATTGGCAACTTTCATAAATTAGGTGCATTACCGCCACCGACCTCGTTCGTCTTTCAGTCACCCACGTGGGTATAACCAATGAGGAGATGGCATGTGGGTACCTGGTTCTATAAACCAATGAGGAGATGAGAGAGGCTGGACTTGTGTCAGAAATAGAACTGACTTCTATTTTAGCCCTTGGCAACGCAGACGCTCGTTGACGCAGTAATTGAATAATATAGATTTCTAAATTTATTTTGCAACGCTTGCGCCCGCGATGCGAGCGGTGTAGTCTTCCTGTAAGACAGTTGTCTACTAGTTCTCTTCTTCCTGACTCAGGTGTACAGTGCATTTGGAAAGAATTCAGACCCCTTGACTTGTACCGCATTTTATTACGTTACATCCTTAGTCTAAAATTGAATTTAAAAAAATCCCTCAATCTACACACAATACCCCATAATGACAAAGCGAAAAGAAACAGGTTTTTAGAAATTTGTGCAAATGTATAAAAATAAACAGATACCCTATTTACATAAGTATTCAGACCCTTTGCTATAAGACTCGAAATTGAGCTCAGGTGCATCCTGTTTCCATTGATGATCCTTGAGATGTTTCTACAGCTTGATTGGAGTACACCTGTGGTAAATTCAATATGAATTGACATGATTTGGAAAGGCACACATCTGTCTATATAAGGTCCCACAGTTGACAGTGCATGTCAGAGCAAAACCAAGCCATGAGGGCAAAGGAATTGTCCGTAGAGCTCCAAGACAGGATTGTGTCGAGGCACAGATCTGGGGAAGGGTACCAACAAATTTCTGCAGCATCGAAGGTCCCCAAGAACACAGTGGCAGCTCCAGATTTCCTCTGTGGAGATGGGAGAACCTTCCAGAAGGACAACCATCTCTGCAGCACTCCACCAATCAGGCCTGTATGGTAGAATGGAAATACTGAAGCCACTGCTCTGTAAAATGAACTTCACAGCCAGCTTGGAGTTTTCCAGATGGCACCTTAAGGACTCTGACCATGAGAAACAAGATTCTTTGGTCTGATGAAATGCCAAGCGTCACATCTGAAGGAAACCTGGCACAATCCCTACGGTAAAGCATGGTAGTGGCAGCAACATGCTGTGGGGATGTTTTTCAGTGGCAGGGACTGGGAGACTAGTCAGGATCAAGGGAAAGATGAACGGAGCAAAGTACAGAGATATCCTTGACGAAAACCTGCTCTAGAGCGCTCAGGACCTCAGACTGGGGTGAAGGTTCACCTTCCAACAGGACAACAACCCTAAGCACACAGCCAAGACAGAGTGGATTCGGGACAAGTCTCTGAATGTCCTTGAGTGGTCCAGCCAGAGCCCGGACTTGAACCCGATCAAACATCTCTGGAGAGACCTAAGAATAGCTGTGCAGCAATGCTCCCCATCCAACCTGACCGAGCTTGAGAGGATCTGCAGAGAAGCATGGGAGAAACTCCCCAAATAGAGGCGTGCCAAGCCTGTAGTGTTATACCCAAGAAGACTCGAGGCTTTAATCACTGCCAAAGGTTTTTCAACAAAGTACTGAATAAAGGGTCTGAAAACTTATGTAATTGTGATTTCTTTTATATACACAAAAAAACTGTTTTGCTTTGTCATTATGGGATATAGTGTGTAGATTGATGAAAAAAAACTACTTTATACATTTTAGTGTAAGGCTGTTAACGAAACAAAATGTGGAAAAAGTCAAGGGATATGAATACTTTCAGAATGCACTGTAAATGCTCCTGAGTGGCGCAGCGGTCTAGGGCACTGAATCAGAGCTTGAGGCGTCACTACGGACACCCTGGTTCAATTCCAGGCTGCATCACATGATTGGGAGTCCCATAGGGCGGCGCACAATTGGCCAAGCGTAGTCCGGGTTTGGCCGGTGTAGGCCATCATTGTAAATAAGAATTTGTTCGTAACTGACTTGCCTAGTTAAAAAGATTACATTAAAAGAAAATAAGTCTTGGATTGAAGAAAAGCAACATACAATTGAGTTATGGCAAGTCATTATTTTTCAAAAACGTAATATTAACTTCATATCAAAGCTATGCATGCAAGAAGCCTTGACCTGGTGTAACACATATTTATCTGTCCTCAGTTTTATTGAATGCCTCAATCTGTCTATTTGCATTGTAACGGATTGCTTCTAGAAAGAGAGAAGGAACAACACATGATCAACTTGCGCTAGCTACTAGTTTAAGCAATGAAATACCTAATTATTACAAGAATGAATGTTGGGCTACACTTATGGGAATACATGCATTTGCTTACATTATTGAGCTTGTCCCCAGCAAGAAAACCAAAAATCGTGCTCAAACAGAAGGGGGAACTAATAAAGACTCACTGACCAACAACCAAAACAGAACAGGTGGGGTTGTAGGAGGGGTTCTGAAAGACACTCATGGGGGTGTCCACTGAAAGTTGACTAGCAACAACAACTGGAACCCAAAATACACCCATCAAGATCGCCCACTATATTTGCCAAAGAAGAGCCAAACAAAATAAAAGGCCACACCAAACAAAGACAGGATGCAACCCAAAACGAAATCAGGGAAATCAGACAAAGGAATATTTTTTTCTATAAATCAAATAGGGAACGCCAACTACAGGTGTTGACCCTACACATCTCTTAAGACAACTAGAACACTGGGCCAGGCACTCTTAAATAGCACCTGGGCCAGCACAGCTGAAACACCTTCCCACTAAAGAGATGGCAACCAGCACAAGTGTAACACATACTGACTAACGAGGTGACATCAACCGGTGTGTCCTATGTGCTAAAGTCCAACCTCAAAACATAAATGGAAAAACCAAAGCCTGTAACAAGCTTGAAGATGATACACTCATTTATCACTCAAAAAACGTGTTATGAGTGAGTGCACCACAAGCATCGTTCCAGGGTGTTAATGAATCCTCCAACACCACGGGTAGGGGAAGGGTATCTATCTGCAAAAGTGAAGTCTTGCTTTGATGTCAAGTCAGCTCATATTGTTGCTACCTTAGCTGTTGTGCTAGCTAACATGCTAGTGAACAATGACACTAGCATATTGAAATGTATATTGCTATTAAAAGACAGCAATGTATTCACCAAAAAATGTAAGTGTTTAGGCATATCATTAGTTAGCTAGCTAGCTATCACATTAATTGTGAAAAAATAGGATAGCTAACGTTAGCAAGCTAAGCACCAGCCAGTCAGTGGTGCTGACAGACTAAAACTGATATCAACAAAATGTGTTTCCCTGTATCCCATAAAACATGACATGCTAACTAGGCATCAATTAGCTAACACAATTGTAAAGTTTATTAAGAAGTTTAAGAAATAAGTTAAGTTAGACACTCACCGGACAGCTTTGGTAGGTAGCTAACTAGATAGCTCGACTTCCATTTTCCTACAGATTTTTCTAATCCCCCTGATTGGTCCCGAATGGATACTGGTCTTGTAACTCATGTTCACCAGAAGGGGCTTGTAGTAAACTGTTTGCCACTAGTGGGAATAAATATTATTGTGGCCAAAGGTTTGCCACAGACTCACCACTAGCGGCAAACATTTTCAAACTTCTGGCAACATTTCGTGGCCCACTATGTAGTTTGCAGAAAATTTGCCAAAAACTTGTGAGAAGTTTGCCACAACAAATTCCCTTTTGTAAGTGTTACTTCGTTTTTTCACCAATGCATGTAATGATACTTTAATACAATTGCAGGCAGAAGAACTCTCTGAAAAGATAACTTGTTACACACGGAGTAACACACGAAGTGACACACGGAGTGATACATTTAAAAGACAGTATTGGCCGCTTGTGAAGTGTATAACCATCAAGGTGCCAAACTCCAAAGACCTGCTGGAGCATGTTGTGCTGGTTGATCTTCCAGGCAATGGAGACTGCAACAAGAGCAGAGATGAGATGTGGAAATCGGTAATTATTTACAATTCTTATTGATGATGATCCCATGTTCTGTTGAGATTTGTGTTCATGTAACTTCTAATTTGGTTGATGTTAGATCACCATCATAGGTACAGGTCCAAATGGCTGGCTATATATATGTATTTTAGTTTATTTATGTTCACTTGATTAAACATATTATGTAGGCCTATGTATGTTATTAATATTGTGTGTATTGTGTATTTTACACCATTAATGTTGGGATGTTTTAAGTTAATGTTACACTTCTTCAGTTTGTTGGAAACTGCTCTGCTGTGTGGATTGTAAGTGACATTTCACGAGCAACTTCAGAAAAGGAATCTTGGGAGATTTTAGACAGCACCGTTAGCCTCTTTGGACCTGGTGGAGAATGTCGAAGCATCAGTTTCATCTGCACCAAGACAGACGACATTGAGGAGAATCAAAAGGCTGATGCACGTACCTGTATTCTGCGCAGAAATGAAACAACCAAGAAGCTAGTGAGGGACAAATTCAACAAACAAAAATAAATTAAGGTAAGTTATGTGACTTGTCAACATGCTAATATTGTAAGTTGTAGTAGTGAAGATTTAGTAATTTCATGGAATTAAATGAAAGCAAGATTACATTGTACACTAAAGCTTTTCATTAGACATTTGTGTTGTCTAATATACAAAACAAACAATTGAGTAATAGGTACTTATTTGTATTTATGATAAGGTAAGAAAGTTGTTCTGATCTGGTATTTATCAGTCATATCAAAATCTTGCATGAGCATAATGAATATAGATTTTTTTGAGCTTGTGAAATGTCAGTGTGTGGACATGATTTAATTGGCTGTCATTGTCTCATAATCACCTTTCAGAAACACTTCAGTGGGGGAAAGGATTTCCTTCAGGTGTTTACTGTGAGTTCCAAGGAATACCAAAAGGAAAAGCATTTGCAACAAGGAGAGACAGGTACGATAACTGAATGTGTTTATTGATTCTACGACATAGAGACAATTGTGTCCCCTATTTTTATGCCTATGCATTTTTTGAGATTATTTGTGTTGTTAATTACTTTACATAGCAACAAACTTCACCTAAGCAGCATACCTATTTGAATATGACCTGTCGTATCTGGCAAATTTAAACATGCAATATGTCTTAATCAGTAACAATTACAAGTGTAACCTGGACCATATTATACTCAATAATGCAGGTTATTGTTTTCTATCAAATCTCGTGGGTAGTGTGTATACATACAGCATGCTAAGCTATCCTCATATCCTCTGAAACATTTCACTATATTCTAAGGAGAAAATAACATTCTGCTCTTTTGACCACTACTAAGTGCTGATTCTTAATTTAAATTCTGCATGCCTAATTATGATTATGCCCATAATCAATCATTTAGTTAATCAAACAAAAATATGAAAATTAAATGATCAATGATGAATCCAGGATCAATAATAGCATCAAAGAACACTGACACCAACGAAAGGGAGAAATAAATATCTTGTTTTGACTGATGTTGCAGAAATTCCCAAACTTCAGGAATTTCTCAGAAATCTCAATGATCGTCGTACAAAGACTTCAGGTTATATTTCTGGAGACTTTGGGATCCTCTCTCTGATACAAGGAGCCAAAAGCAGCGACATGGTATTGTACTTACAGCAAGTTAATATGCTCCTTACATGTGAATAGCTGTATTATATTGATTATGTTGAGTTTGGATTTCAGACAGACAACAAAGAAGAGGTGTGCCAGGTTCTGGAACAGAGGCTCAAGGATGAGATCAAGTCCATTGGTCACACTATGGATGAGGCTTATGAGACTTTTGAACGATGCCTCTCAGAAGGAGTTTGACAGTCAGAAGCATCATGCGAGAAATTAATGAATAAAGTGATAGCACCAGTAAGCTACTTCAAAAATAAAACGCTTGAAGAATAGCCGCTTTTGCACTGTCACCCTACACTGAGTTTGCCAAATATTAGGAACACCTTCCTAATATTGAGTTGCACCCGGTCTCTTTTGCCCTCAGAACAGCCTCAATTTGTCGGGGCATGGACTCTACAAGGTGTCGAAAGCGCTTCACAGGGTTGCTGGCCCGTGTTGACTCCAACACTTTCCACAGTTGTTCAAGTTTGCTGGATGTCCTTTGGGAGGTGGACCATTCTTGATACACACGGGAAACTGTTGAGTGTGAAAAACCCAGCAGCGTTGCAGTTCTTGACACAAACAGGTGCGCCTGGCACCTATTACCATACCCCATTCAAAGGGACTTAATCGTTTGTCTTACCGATTCACCCTCTGAATGGCACACACACAATCCATGTCTCAATTGTCTCAAGGCTTAAAAATCCTTCTTTAACCTGTCTCCTCCCCTTTATCTACATTGATTGAAGTGGATTTAACAAGTGAGATAATAAGGAATGATAGCTTTTAGCTGGATTCACCTGGTCAGTCTTTGTCATGGAATGAGCAGGTGTTCTTAATGTTTTGTATAATCAGTGTACAGTATATCCGTGCTAGCCAGTTTGTGCCAGTGCCAGAGAACCTGAAAATCAAGAGACTCAACCAGGATCCCAAAAGCGATGTGATTTACTTCTTGTAACTCAGTTTAGGGTGAGATAGATTCAGAAAAGTAAATGGGAGAGTAATCTTTCATGGACGGATGCAAGTAACATAACCGGTATTGGCAGCATCTGTTAACAGAGTGTGGGATGCGACGACTAACAGGGACATTTTTTCCGTAAAGCAGATTTTTTTCAGGTAAGCAGATTTTGCAATTAACTGCACCTCCAAATGCAGCCCAAATAAGTCCTTCACAGAGTTCAAGTAACAGACATATCAACATCAACTGTTCAGAGGAGACTGCGTGAATTAGGCCTTCATGGTCGAATTGCTGCAACGAAACCACTAGACCAATAAGAAGAGGAGACTTGCTTGGGGCAAGAAACATGAGCAATAGACTGATGGAAATTCTTTGGTCTGATGAGTAAAAATTTCAGCTTTTTGGTTTCAACCGCCATGTCTTTGTGAGATGCAGAGTAAGTGAGCGGATGATCTCCGTGAAGCGTGGAGGAGGTGTGATGGTGTGGGGGTGCTTTGCTGGTGACAATGTCAGTGATTTATTTAGAATTCAAGGCACACTTAACCAGAATGGCTACCACAGCATTCTGCAGCGATGCGCCATCCCATCTGGTTTGCGCTTAGTGGGACTATCATTTGTTTTTCAACAGTACAATGACCCACAACACACCTTCAGGCTGTGTAAGGGCTATTTGAACAAGAAGGAGATTGATGAAGTGCTGCATCAGGTGGCCTGGCCTCCACAATCACCCGACCTCAACCCAATTGAGATGGTTTGGGTTGAGTTGGACCGCAGAGTGAAGGAAAATCAGCCAACAAGTGCTCAGTGTATGTGGGAACTCCTTCAAGACGGTTGGAAAAGCATTCCAGGTGATTACCCCATGAAGCTGGTTGAGACAATGCCAAGAGTGTACAAAGCTTCCATCAAGGCAAAGGGTGGCTACTTTGAAGAATCTCAAATCTAAAATATATATTTTTTGGTTACTACATGGTTCCATGTGTGTTATTTCATAGTTTCACTATTATTATACAATGTATATAATTGTCAAAATAAAAACCCTTGAAAGAGTAGGTGTGTTCAAACTTTTGACTGGTATGGTATACTTAATTTTTTACTGACGTCTTCAAAAACGCCACTAAGGAACTCATCAAAGGCATCTACATCAGATACAAGGATGGTGGCTCAATCTACAACCTGCGCAGGCTCAGAGCAAAAAACAACACACAAGAACATCTTGTCCATAAGGCCCTCAATTGCCGACGATTGTGCCTCAACGGATCTACCGCAACTCGTGTGAGTTCCGGAATGTCGAACACTTCACATACTTGGGGAGCACCGTCTCTGAGGATGGCTCAAGCCAATCATTGGGAAGACTGAGGAACAGGATACTCAACCATCACACCAACCCTCTTTCCACAATACTGAACATCTATACTGTGGTAGTGATCACAAACCTGCTGTAGGGCTGTGAAACTTGGACCCTGAACAGTCACCACATCAAACAGCTGGAAACATTCCATACACAATCTCTGAGATCTATTATGGGTATCTGGTGGCAAGACAAGGTCTTCAATCTGGAGGTAATGCAGAGAGCAAACAGCATAAAGGCACAGCTCCGATGGACTGGCCACACCATCAGGTTTCCCCAACACGGTCTCCCAAGAAGGATTTTCTTTGGCAAGCTGCAGCAACGGCACTGAAAGGCAGGCCAGCCCAAAAAATGCTTTAAAGACAACCAGCAGAAAGCAACTTCGAGCGAGATAGAAACAACCATCTAAGTGAAGCCAGAGAAAAGCATCATTACTGCACAAACCCAGGCCTAAAACACCAACAGAAGCACTTGTCTGTCCCTCATGACTCAGTCTGTGCTTCAAAACTTGGACTCCTGAGCCACTCAAGAACCCACAATAAACCGAAGTAATGTGCACAAGTCGTCATTATCCAAACTACCAGAGGGAGAAAGAAATGGGTGAGTTGTACGTTCTTATATACATGAAGTTATCATGTATCCAGTCTCTCGATTTTCACATTTCTCTGGCGATAGCACACATTGGTTCACACAGATATACTGTAGGCTTGCACGATACTGAAAAAGCAACTATTGAAGAGATACTCATGCATGACAGATTTCCAGTGCTGTGCTGTTTAAAAACGTTTAACATATTTTCATTTTCTATTCCCAGAGGGGGAAAAAAGGCAGTGGATATCATAAAGTAGTGAAGTCTTTATGCAAGAATGGCGGAGTTTACAAACCAAAAGGGAAAAAGGAAAGGAGAAGGGAAGTAAACCTTAATGAGAATTTAGCCTCATGTATGAGAAGTCTGATTGATGAACAGTTTAAGATACATTTCCCGTAAGTCATTCAATCATTATATAGTGCTTTTGGAAAGTATTCAGACCCCTTGACTTTTTCCAAATTTTGTTACGCTACAGCCTTATTCTAAAATTGATTAAATATTTTTTCCCCCACATCAATCTACACACAATGCCCCATAATGACAAAACGAAAACAGGGTTTTAGAATTTACCTTAACATAACTATTCAGACCCTTTGATATGAGACTCGAAATTGAGCACAGGTGCATCCTGTTTCCATTGATCATTCTTATGATGTTTCTATAACTTGATTGGTGACCACCTTTGGTATATTGAATTGAATGGACATGATTTGGAAAGGCACACACCTGTCTATATAAGATCTCACGGTTGACAGTGCATGTCAGATCAAAAACCAAGCAATGAGGTCAACGGAATTGTCCATAGAGCTCCGAGACAGGATTGTGTCGAGGCACAGATCTGGGAAAGGGTACCAAAACATTTCTGCAGCATTGAAGGTCCCCAAGAACACAGTGGCCTCCATTCTCAAATGGAAGAAGTTTGGAACCACCAAGAACCCGATTTGTCACTCTAACAGAGCTCCAGAGTTCCTCTGTGGAGATAGCAGAACCTTCCAGAAGGACAACCATCCCTGCAGCACTCCACCAATCAGGCCTTCATGGTAGAGTGGCCAGACTGAAGGCACTCTTCAGTAAAATGAACTTGAACTAAAAACAATCATGGTCAAACATGGTACATGCTTAATAGATAATACATTACATCATCTACACACATGTATGCATAAAAACAAGTAATAAAAGGGTAACGATTTACTTTGACTACATATCCATAATGCATTTATTACACTCTATAAGCGTTTCATGAACGTGTTATTTATGGTCCCGAACGCATCAATAAAGATTATTGAAATATATTCATAGCATATCTATAGCTCATTCGTATCATGCTAGGCAAAAGCTCATATTTAGGTACAGTATCTTAATAGATGCATCATTACAATGACAGCCTAGTGTCATCATTATGGCTGTTCTCAAAAGTGTGCTACTGCCATACCAGTGTTAGAGACTATGCCAAACCACGTTTTGAAAATTAAGCTGAAATGTAGCATGTGCCAGCCCCATTTCTCCCACCGGCCGCTATAGGCCCATGACTTACCTTCTTCTTCCTCTCACTGAGGTCGATGGTGCATGAAGATCCCCACAGGGTTGAATCGCTAGGGTACATTTTACGGATCAAATGGTGTAGTTGAGGTTCATATCATGACTCATTAACAGCCCTCCTCCACATCACAATTAAGTTGGTCATACTGGTCTATAACTCACACATTAACGGTCTATGTATGAATTCTATGCAGTCAAAGTAAAGTCAAATCTATTTTCCCGTTCATAAAGCATTTATAGCTAAGCATTTCATGGTAATTAACTGTGCAGTTTGCCACTGATCTATAACACCAACATTAAAGGTCTGTGTATGAATTTTATGCAGGCCCATGTTGACTCCAATGCTTCCCACAGCTGTGTCAAGTTGTCTGGATGTCCTTTGGGTGGTGGATCATTCTTGATACACATGGGAAACTGTTGAGCGTGAAAAACCCAGCAGCGTTGCAGTTCTTGACACACACAAACCGGTGTGCCTGGCACCTACTACCATACCCCGTTCAAAGGCCCTGCAATTTTTTGTCTTTCCCATTCACCCTCTCAATGGCACACATACACAATCCATGTCTCAATTGTTTCAAGGCTTAAAAATCCTTCTTTAATCCATCTCCTCCCCTTCATCTACACTGATTGAAGTTTTTTTAACAAGTGACATCAATAAGGTATCATACCTATGTTCCTAATGTTTTGTACACTCAGTGGGTACAATGATTGAAGGCAGGCGAGATCAGGTGGGAGTATTCTAGCCAATGAGAGGGCAGATAAGTGTGTGAACAACATGCACAACTAAGTCGTTTTTGTCACAGTTGCCGGAATGTCATGTGCATCCACTTATATCAGTACATTTGTAACAGCCTAAATATTACGAAACTACTATTCAATCAAATAAGCTTCTCGTAATTCTACACTCTCTTATAGACCTTATCTCACGTAGACAGATTTTAGGCGGAGTAAATCCTTTCGCTTCACCTCTTCTCTGTTTGACTGCAGGTGAGAGGTCAGTGTGGGATCACTTCCGGGTGATAGCCTAGATTCAAAACATACCATCTTCAAAGGTTGTCACTATTTACCAGAGCCACTGTCATACACCTGCCTGTTTCTACCATTTATCTTCTTAAAACCTGATTTTAAACCTAACCTCAACCACAATGCTAAGCTTATGCCTAAGTCTAAATGAACCCCAAAAATAAAATAAAAAACACATTTCTACGATATGTGACTCACCGCCTCAATTCGGTCTTATGTACCAAACTTGAAATTGTGTTTTTTTACATTGGATAAAAGTAGAGATTCAGAGCTAGACAATTGTATACTGTGCATTCGGAAAGTATTCAGACCCCTTTGCTTTTCCACATTTTGTTACATCACAGCCTTATTCTAAAATGTATTTAAAAAATAAAATCCTCATTCTACACACATTATCCCATAATGACAAAGCGAAAAACAGGTTTTAAGAAATGTTTGCAAATGTATTAAAAATTAAAAACAGATACCTTATTGACCTAAGTATTCAGAACCTTTGCTTTGAGACTCAAAATTGAGCTCAGGTGCATCCTGTTTCCATTGATCATCCTTGAGATGTTTCTACAACTTGATTGGAGTACACCTGTGACAAATTTTATTGATTGGACAAGATTTGGAAAGGCACACATCTGTCTAAATAAGGTCCCACAGTTGACAGTGCATGTCAGAGCAAAAACCAAGCCATGAGGTCGAAGGAATTGTCCGTAGAGCTCCGAGACAGGATTGTGTCGAGGCTAAGATCTGGGGAAGGGTACCAACACATTTCTGCAGCATTGAAGGACACAGTGGCCTACATCATTCTGAAATGGAAGAAGTTTGAAATCACCAAGACTCTTCCTAGCGCTGGCCGCATGGCAAACTGAGCAATCGGGGGAGAAGGGCCTTGGTCAGGGAGGTGACCAAGAACCCGATGGTCACTCTGACAGAAGTCCAGAGTTCCTCTGTGGAGATGGGAGAACCTTCCAGAAGGACAACCATCTCTGCAGCACTCCACCAATCAGGCCTTTATGGTAGAGTGGCCAGACGGAAGCCACCTCTCAGTAAAAGGCACATAACAGCCGGTTCCAAGTTTGCCAAAAGGCACCTAAAGGACTCAGACCATGAGGCACCTAAAGGACTCTGGTCTGATGAAACCAAGATTAAACACTTTGGCCTGAATGCCAAGCGTCACGTGAAGCATGGTAGTGGCAGCATCATGTTGTGGGGATGTTTTTCAGCGGCAGGGACTGGGAGACTAGTCAGGGTCGAGGGAAAGATGAACAGAGCAAAGTACAGAGTGATCCTTGATGAAAACCTGCTCCAGAGTGCTCAGGACCTCAAACTGGGGCGACGGTTCATCTTCCAACAGGACAACGACCCTAAGCACACAGCCAAGACAACATAGTAGTGGTTTCAGGACAATTTTCTGAATGTCCCTGAGTGGCCCAGCCAGAGCCCAGACTTGAACCCAATCGAACATCTCTGGAGAGACCTGAAAATAGCTGTGCATCGACATTCCCCATCCAACCTGACAGAGCGTGAGAGGATCTGCAGAGAAGAATGGGAGAAACTCCCCAAATACAGATGTGCTAAGCTTGTAACGTCATACCTAAGAAGACTCAAGGTTGTAATCACTGCCAAATATGCTTCAACAAGGTACTGAGTAACGGGTCTGAATACTTATGTAAAATGTGATATTTCCGTTTTTTTTTTTATACATTTGCAAAAATGTCTAAAAACCTGTTTTTGCTTTGTCATTATGGGGTATTGTTTGTAGATTGATGAGGGAAAAAAACGATTTAATCCATTTTAGAATAAGGCTGTAACATAACAAAATGTGGAAAAAGTCAAGGGGTCTGAATACTTTCCGAATGCACTGTATCATACACTGCATTTGAGGAACAATAGGAAAGTAAATCTGCTTTGAAAGTTGATAAACTTGTAACCCCACTTTTGACAAAATGGGCCTTGTTTTGGTACACCTACTGGAGAGCACAGGTCTTCTTTGTCTACACCCCATTCAGCATTGTTCACCCTTCTTAAGCCTTAGCCCCACCCATCTCTATAAGGATTCACATGGGAGGCCATGTGCTAAACAGAGTGAGAAGTGTAGTAAACAACAAAAGCTTAAGACTAAAAGTGGTAAAAGTAGTAGCAAAAATCTCCTAATCTGACTTTGGTGCAGGTCATGTTGGGCTTCACATTACCGTCTCTTGTAAACACACTATATTAAATAAAATCAAAGTATATTTGTAAAATGGTTACTTGTGTAACAGTGTTGCTTCCGTCCCTCTCCTCATCCCAACCTGGGCTTGAACCAGGGACCCTCTGCACACATCGACAACAGTCACCCTCAAAGCATCGTTAACTATCGCTCCACAAAAGCTGCGGTCCTTGCAGAGCATGGGAAACAACTACTTCAAGGTCTCAGAGTGAGTGACGTCACCAATGTCACACAAGTTACACTGTATATTTGCATAGTAGCAACAACAACAGTATGCATAATATCTGAAAATGTAGCTAGACTCTTACCCGTTGTATACATGGATGAAAGCTTCACAGCAGACTGCCACCCATTTAACTCTGTTTTGTTTGTAGTTACAGCTTGTTTGTTCCGGGTTGTGTCAAGTCATTCCGGTTCACACTAACCGTAGTAGTAGTCCATCACAACTTTTTCCCACTGATCTTTCTTTGTCTATAGCGCCTGCTAAAATTCAGGGCAGCAATGTTGAGAACAGTCCAATGTTATATCTTTCAAAAATCTTGCCACTCTACGTCTTATAGGAACGCGCTCACAGGCCAAGCACACACACTGTCGTGGATGCAAGGTCCGATCACTTCTGACACCAATGTAATGAAACAGGCAGGGAGCAGGTCTCGAACCCTCGACCTTCTAGCCTGAAGTCCAGCACGCTATCGACTGTGCCGCAAAAGCATGCTCCAGCGGCAGGGTCTATATCCGCGCTTATAAACCCAGGGTCGTTCCATGTATGTCGTGAAGCTAATAGCAGTGACTCTATTACTGTGTAACTCCGGTAGGGCAACATCGGAAAAATAGCGCTCTTGGAAGTGTTAACCGGAGCTCGACCAGTCGGCGAAAGCCAACATCACCCACGACAGAGAACGGTTGATTGTCAAGGGCAATGAATTCCATTATCTTGGCTTTAATAGATTTTGCCTTTGCGTTGTCTCACTGAAATGTTGTTACTCTTTCAAATAACTGCTTGACTTGTTGACTGCTCGATCCACACAGCAGACATTGTGGGCTAGTTTAGGAATGCTGTGTTGTACGTCTAGTGCAACATTTTACATGGAGTCATTACGTCATGTACCTTCGTTATATAGGTATGCACGTCAGCTTTGACATCGGTTTTGCACATTGGGCGTTAAACTAGACCGATATGTTCCGATATGTTCACCGATATATCGTGCATCCCTAGTTAGAATGCATCTCATGTGAAGTGATGTGCGACATACGCCCAGCTCCTTGAAACGTACAGATATGATTTTGACTTTGTCTCTATGGTAACTAGTGGAAACCATCTTCAACCCCTCAGTCACAAAGTTTCTAAATGCAGACGCGCAACATCACAACACTTCTGGGAACGCTTTAGAAACAGACCAAACAAACCAGGCAGGGGTTTGAGAAGTCAATGGAAAATTCTTCCTTAGTTGTTAAATTTCTCAAAATCTAAAGACACAACCTAGATTCAAGCCAATGACTTAAGTAGTTGAACATGTTATTACTTCAACATCGTGAAAGTGACAAACTAAAACATTTTAGTCAAAAACAACTTCAAACTGCACATGCGCCAAACTGCACATGCGCAGTTTGGCGTGATTCAACTGTGTTTACGCATGAGGTTAGCTAGATAACATCGCCATGACATCGCATACAAGTGTGGGATTTCTATTAGAGAAGCAGTTTCTGCCTATCTTCATACTGTACTGTCTCTGCCTTAGTGTCTTCAACCTAGGTGACAGCCCAGCGGTCTTTTTGGCTTCTTATTAGCTTTTTTTTATGTACAAAGTAAAAGTCATGAAATAGTGAACAAAAAAGGATAACTTAATGTTTAATTACTTAAAAAATATATTTTTGCAGAAGCGAGAGGTCACCATAAGTGACATTTCAATGACCTCTCGCCTCTCACACACTCCTCCTTCGGCTGTGCCAAGGGGCCAGGGTTCCGGTCTAGAAGCAATGTTTCGACTTTGCCTACAGTTTTGCTTTGGTACGGCCACATAGAGAAGTCATATTTGAACATTCCTAATAAGACACTTTAGTCATCACCTTTGTGCCCAAAACATCCATAGAATTACTCATATAATTGTCGCTGAGGCCGATTTTTGTCCTCCCAATTACGCACAGGTAAAGATATTAACATTTTATATTCATCCAATGTCTGACATGTTCTGTGCTTTGTCCGTGTTCTTTTTGATAATTGAGGAATGTTTAGAAATGCTTTATGAATGGGAAAATAGAAATTACATTAAATGCATAGAATTCATACACAGACCTTTAATGTTGGGTGTTATCGATCAGTGGAAAACTGCACCATTAATTAACATGAAGTGCTTAGCTATAAATGCTTTATGAACGGGAAAATAGATTTGTCTTTACTTTGACTGCATAGAATTCATACATAGACCGTTAATGTGTGAGTTATAGACCAGTATGACCAACTTAATTGTGATGTGGAGGAGGGCTGTTAATGAGTCATGATATGAACCTCAACTACACCATTTGATCCGTAAAATGTACCCTAGCGATTCAACCCTGTGGGGATCTTCATGCACCATCGACCTCCGTGAGAGGAAGAAGAAGGTAAGTCACAGGCCTATACCGGCCGGTGGGGGAAATGGGTCTGGACCAGTTATAATACGTTCATGAAATGCTTATAGATGAGTAATAATTAGGCACTTAAAAATAAACATCTTAATTGGAGGCATTTACATTATTGTCACCTGATAAAATGTCACAGTTTATGTAGATCATCCCTAATTTTGTTGTATAACCCACAGTAAAATAATGCATGAGCTTCAGTTTCAAAGGAAACCATCGTTACAAAAAGTAAATATACTTTTATCTAGGGGAGTGTTTTGTATCAACCAGTCTCAATAGAGAGAGGGGCCACTCCACATCTAAATTTGCCAAAAGCGTGTCGATATTGATTGGATAAAACAGTATGTACATAGGGTTCTGTCCCAAAAGTGCATTTAAAAAGGTAGTAGGTGTGCAGTTGGTTACTTTCAGGTCTGTTTATCAGTTGGTACCACTTTAGTTCAATGCTCTCTAAAAGTGCTGATTCAAAAGCATCAGTGAACTAAATCATATGGATGGAGTTTTAAAAAGGATTTGACATGGTATATAAAAACTATTATTACAGTAGCAACATCACAATCCCATAAAAAATTATGTTTACATAGACGTTAATTTGGCATGCTGCAAAATCTCTGCAAATTTAAAAGAAATACATAGCCACTGGTGAAGCCATATAGGTTTCTAGTCCATATCGCCTTGAATAGCACCATGTGGCATGTACACTACCGGTCAAATGTTTTAGAACACCTACTCATTCAAGGGTTTTTCTTTATTTTTACTATTTTCTACATTGTGCTGGTTGAGAGAATGCCAAAAGTGTGCAAAGCTGTCATCAATGCAAAGGGTGGCTATTAGAAGAATCTCAAATATAAAATATATTTTGATTTGTTTAACACTTTTTTGGTTACTACATGATTCCAAATGTGTTATTTCATAGTTTTGATGTCTTCACTATTATTCTACAATTTAGAAAAAAATGGCTCCATTTTACCACCATTGCTTGATTTCAACCAGAAGTGTTAGTGTGAATGTATTTGATCAGTTTACCCTGAAGTAATGCACCTTTATTCTTTGAAGGTGGAACATCAACAGAAAGGGAGTACTTTCATTCAAACCAGCTCCAACTGCACATTGACTCCTAAAGGAAAATATGGTCTCTGCTGTGAGCTGGTGGCAAATTCTACCATACAGCCAAGAGTAAGCATGGCCATCACATACAGCCATACATTCCTATATAAGTATTCCTTTGTAATGTGCTACTACTGGTTTGTGGTGTTGGGTAGAACGTGTGGTTTTTATGTGCATGTACCTGACACCATGAAGTTCCCACAGGATAATAAGTTCTAAGTTCTATATGACCAGCTACAGTGTCTCTGTCTCTCTGTTGCTGCCTATATTTGGATAATATTCTTTTTCATTTTGTGTTTCAGAGTGGGCAGTTTGACTGTGACTATAGCCCAAACTTCCACCCCACATTTCAGGTGTTTCTAAACTGCATGTCAGGTGCAGAGAACATCAGACTGAGTCTTTTAGACAGAGGAAGTAACGACCAAAGAGTGTGGGAGTGTCTAATTCCAACAGGTTAGATCAAATGCCAGTTGGTTATTTACCTGTACACCCCTCACCCCCTACTGATTTTAAAATGTATTCAACACACTGTACACTCCTCACCACCTACTTATTTATACTGTATTCATGACACTGTACACCCCTCACCCCCTACTTATTTAAACCATATTCAACACACTGTACACCCCTCACCCCCTACTTATTTTAACCATATTCAACACACTGTACACCCCTCACCCACTACTTATTTTAACCATATTCAACACACTGTACACCCCTCACCTACTACTTATTTAAACTGTATTCAACACACTGTACACCCCTCACCCACTACTTATTTAAACTGTATACAACACACAGGATAAAATAAATGTGATTTGATTTTCTTCTCCACATCTTCAGATTTCAAACCACCTCAAATCTATCCAATCAACCCTAATCCAGGTATGGTTTTGTTTTCTTTCTCATTGTCAATGACTATATGTCTGATATGGGATGTGTTTGAGTCTTGTCTTACGCAAAGGAATCAATCATTGTTATTGTTATGTACATCATCAAGTGATGAGTCTTGTTAAGAGAGACACATTCCGGTCATTAAATATGTTTTGTTGTATTAGTGGCTTGTTTTGTAGAACAGTTGTTCTTGAGGGTTTTAGTTAATTATGTCTCTAATAATATGACTTGGTTGTGTATACATTTTCTGACATGAATCTCAGGTGCTGAGGCTGAACTGAACCAGCTCTTGGGTGAAGCATTTGTGGATAAGCATATGGCTGATCTCATTCAGAGAGTCACGATAGTGCTGCATGTAGCAGGTGACCTGCGTGTGGAGGGGATGATCCCAGATGATTTGTACTCAAGACTCCTCATGGCTTGGACCAGTCAGAAACAAATGAGACTAATGTTGGATGCTGTACGATCAGGAGGAACAAGAGTGAAATCTGCCTTCTACAAAGCTCTCCAAAGCCATGAGCCTCGTCTTGTCCAGGACCTGGGTAAGATCAAACTCCTCCTGTCTGCTGTAGCTCAGTTGGTAGAACATGGTGCTTGCAATGCCAGGATAGTGGGTTTGATTCCCAGGAGCACCCATTCGTAAAAATATATGCACACATTACTGTACGTCCCTTTGGATAAAAGCTTCCGCTAATGTCATATTTTTTATTATTTTTTCTCTCCCACTATGAGTACCTGAAACATGGAGGGACTTTAGAATGGCCCCTGTAACTTGCAAAGCTTCCCAAAATATCCATAATATTTCAAATAGACGGCCCACACTTAGGGCTTGTACAGACAGAATACATTTTGTGGACAGAGAGTATATTGTTCCTATAGTGTGTATTCCCATAGTGTGTATTCATAGTGTGTATTGCCATAGTGTGTATTTTTGTGTGTATTCAGTGTGTATTCCCACCGTGTGTATTATTATGTGTGTATTCAGTGTGTATTCTCATGTGTGTATTCAGAGTGTGTATTCTTATGTGTTTTGATGGGAAGTATGTACATTCACAGTAACATTTCTAATCCCATTCTTCTACCAATGGCAGCAGCAGCTTCCCGCTGATGAATGGGATGGCCTGGGTTGGTCCTCGACCGCTGGACAAAGAGCAGCAAGCGGTCCCTCTTCCAGAGCAGGATGTCAGAATACTACAGTCACTATGCTCCTAATCTGCATTGGAGTGTTGGGAGATATGACTGACAGCAGGAAGTCTATGATGATTAAAAGTTAAAGCTGTTATAGTCTTGTGTTTGTGATAACATTCCACTACTTGGCACTTCTTGTCATGCCAAACAGTCTGGCTGAATGGCATGACAAGAATCAATCAAAATCAAATCGAAGTGTATTCGTCACGTGCACAGGATACACTGTGTCAGTGTGTGTGCATGTAAATTAATAACTGTGGGTGTGCGTGAGTGTGTGTGGATGGCAATGTATGGAGTGGTGTGCGTAGACAGCCAGTGATTGCAGGTAGACAGTCATTGATAAGCTGTTTAGCAGTGTTAATGCTTCAGAGCTCTCCCCCAGTGATGAACAGTGCAGCCTTCACCACCCTCTGTAGAGCCTTGTGGTGGAGAGTGGTGCAGCTGCCGTACCAGGCGGTGATACAGCCAGTCAGTATGCAGCTCACTGGTACATCTGTAGAAACTGGTGCCAAGATTTTTTCAGCCACCTGAGGAAGAACAGGCTCTGGCGTGCCTTATTGATAAATGCACCAAGGAGTGGAATGTTATCACAAACACACCAGATTTCTTCAGGCTAGTAGTGTGTCCTAGTGTTTTCAATAATTTGTAACCATGTTCATTGTTAAATGTCTTTTGTCCTTGTAATACATTTTTTTCTTTGTAATAGGTGGTGCATTTCCTAATTTCTCATTTACTTTATTAATATAGTGAATATAAATTACTCTTTTAATGTTGAAATGTTGACGTTTAACACAGATGTTTACTAAGTATGTCTGCTATTGAATGGATGCACATTCCTTGAGCTACTACAGTTATTGAGAGCTTTTTATTTTAGTTTCCTAATAATGTGTTGATGGTTTGGTTTAATTCAAGGGACTGATGTGGTTATTTATCCTTGAATTATTGGTTAATTATTTTATACATGCCTTTATGCAGAAATAATATCTGGATGTTTCTTTCCATTTGACCATTTAACCAAAATGTGTAAATGTGATGTTATAACCTAATAGTTATAATTTAGTAATTTTCTATTTAGTGTATATTTGAGTATTGTTAAATTGTTGCCTGACATGTCCATTGCGGGGAAAAGGGGACGTTTGAAAATCATGTCCTCTTGTGGATTTATTTCTCAATAAATAACGACTATAAATAGTTATGGTGTGGCGACTCCCTTCACATGAAATAACATGGTGTAGTGTTTAGGGTGAGGGGGGTTAATGATTGTACTAACAAAATAGCTACTATATGGTCAATACCAACGTTCAACATGATTATAATTATTTTTCAAATTCCAATTATCATGGGTCTTATTACAAGAAATACATCATGCTAAATGTATATTATCAACGTGTAACACTGCCATACTACACCACCCAAGATTTAAACAGGAGCATAAGGAGCTCTGCCTAACACATTATACACAGGTTCTAACAATCCAGGTTGAGCTGGCAAATGTGGAAATGAGCAAACCATCACCAGGTAACGGGACAGTATCTATTTTAGAAAAAGACAAGGCCCACTCAACATGTAGATTAGTGAACCAGATGGACAAACATCACCCAACGTTCATCATCAACAGGACAGTATAAACTTACAACTAGAAAGGGTCAGGAGAAAGTCAGGGGGAAACTGGGTATCAAACTATAAATTATTCTTCAAAAACTGGGTCAAACTTAATGTGAAATCAAAATCAATTGCTCTATTCCCTCTCATCTGCTCCTTCCTCTGGGCGGCCACACCGAGGTCTCATCTGATATTGAGGAAGCTCATCAGCCAATGAGAATAGTTCAGAAATTAGACAGCCGTCACTGGGTTACGCAACAGCATGCAAGAAAAATAGTGCCAAGGGCTTTGTCAACCATGTTACAAATGTACAAAACAAAGCACTTTATGTGTTTAATATACACTCACATTTCAAAGAGAAAGCAGCAACACCACACAACTACAAAATCAACCTACAGAAGACCATATGTATAATGTTGCTGTAACCTACTGCTTTTAAAAGCAGGTTTGTACGAGCATGAATTCAAGTCATGGTTTTCACATGGTTGACCTTGGGGTTAATGTTGGCTGAGCTGGTTCAGGAAAGGCCGTCCACACAGTGTACCTCAAGCTGATAGATTACTTGGGTTTCCATTTCATGTTTTCCCACATCGACCAAGAGATAATCAATGTCTAGTTTTTTGAAAGGCTGCTACATCTCTGTACACAATGAATGGGCTGTTGTAAGACGACAACAGGCTTGTGTATCAGCTACATCTCAAACATTTAGCTGTCATAGAGAATGTCTCTGTCATAGAGCACGTATCTGTCATAGAGCACGTCTCTGTCATAGAGCATGTCTCTGTCATAGAGCTGTCATAGAGCACCTTCGCTGTCATAGAGTACCGTCTCTGTCATAGATCACGTCTCTGTCATAGAGCACGTATCTGTCATAGAGCACGTCTCTGTCATAGGTCTGTCATAGAGCACCTTCTCTGTCATAGAGCACCGTCTCTGTCATAGATCACGTCTCTGTCATGGAGCTGTCATAGAGCATGTCTCTGTCATAGAGCTGTCATAGAGCACCTTCTCTGTCATAGAGCTGTCATAGAGCACCTTCTCTGTCATAAAGCACGTCTCTGTCATAGAGCATGTCTCCAGTGCAAAATAAATGAGAAGGCAAGAGTACAGGGTTATTTGACTTTGTAAAGGCTATTATAACAAAGGCAAATCTAGGCATCACAGTTTTTGTGTTTGTGTGTGTGTGTGTGTGTGTGTGTGTGTGTGTGTGTGTGTGTGTGTGTGTGTGTGCCTGTCTGTTGTGACTGTGTGCTCATGTAACAGAGAAACTGAAGGAGGGGTGCAGTTCCAAAGTCATGTCTATTTCTCAGGAGCAATAGAAGAGTGTTAACTCCATTGGGAAACAGTTATCTCCTCTACACTGAGGTTACGAGTGGAGGAGTGACACCACCTGTCAGAAGACAATCCACAGCCCTGACTAATGAAACTTAATGGAACTTACTTCCTTCATTTGGTAATGTTTGTCCGTTTTCATGTAAAACCTTGAAGTCCATCTCCCTATTACATATTGGTCAGTGTTATCCGGGATCCTTGGGATGTCCCTACCCTAAACGTTAACCTTACCCTAACCTTAACCATTTTTTATTTCAACTTTAATGGGGGTAGGGACGTCCCAATGAACCCGAATAGCTCACTCCAATACATATTCCACTAATCAAGGCCACTAGCTACAAAGTATTTGCAAGTTAAGCAGCCTAAATACCTAGCTAGCAGTGATTAAAAGCTAATTATCTTAGCAAAAGACTGCATGGCAGTGTTCAAACCTAAGGAATACATCAACTTGTCGTAAGTTTGTAATAGTAGAAAAATCTATGGAATTATAGTAACAATTCGTTGGGTAGGGTTGGCCCTGGGTGGAGAGCACTGGACTGTACCATCAGAGCGGTTTCAGAGGAAGGTTTGAGGAACTAGCAGCATTGGTGGTTGTTGTTGTGGTGGAACCATATTGGAACATGGGGCTGGTAGAAGGGTCAGGGGTCATGAAGGAACCTTTTATCCCAGGGAGTTCTGCTTCATTCAGTCTGTCTGAGCGCCTCACTCTGTCCTTAGGGGTATTCCTGTACCAGCTCCTGACAGCAAGCAGAGACTTCAAGCAGAAAGAGCGAGAGAGCAAGAGAGCGAGAGAGAGAGAACCACTGACATCAACTACACTCATATGCAGATGTCTATGCCTATATGTAGATGTCTACAGTAATCTCTGAATCAACAGTATTTTAGGGCCTATATGGGAGGCATTAAGGGACAAGTAAGGAACACTGTTGTGTGCATAGCCTGTTGGTGAGTTAATGAGTCAGTAGGGGGCAGCACTATTCTGTACCTGTCAGTGGGAGGGCTCTTTGGCTTGTGCTGTACTTTTCTGGCTTGTCCTGGAGACTCACCCACCCTGAGAGAACAGAACGATACACATCAGAATAATATAGATTTTGTCAGCCCGAACATGAGTATATGAATTCTCCTGACAGAAATATACTAAATGTTCAATATTTTATCATAATCTGATCTCCTGGTACAAATTCAACTAAGGCATCTGGTTTGATTACAGATCCACCATCTAACCAGTCCCACAGGACTCTGTCATTAGAGCTTGTGGCTTTCTCCTATGGACCACACATTACAAATCCACCATCTAACCAGTCCCACAGGACTCTGTCATTAGAGCTTGTGGCTTTCTCCTATGGACCACACATTACAAATCCACCATCTAACCAGTCCCACAGGACTCTGTCATTAGAGCTTGTGGCTTTCTCCTATGGACCACACATTACAAATCCACCATCTAACCAGTCCCACAGGACTCCACCCCCTCACCTCTTCTTCCTGTCCAGTGATCTCTGTGTGGAAGCAGACAGCACTCTGTCATTAGAGCTTGTGGACCACACACAAACACAGCCAGATTCTCAAATACAGTTACACATCAGAATCCTCAACAGTATGTTTTAGGCCAGCGCCAGTATGTTTTAAGCCAGGGTCAGTATGTTTTGGGCCAGGGTCAGACCTAGATTGTGTGACATATGAACCAATATTTTTCCATGGGGCTCAAACATTGAAGGACAATAGAGAGAAAGCAGAGTTTTTCGTATGTTTTTGTACATCTCTGCTTTGAAAAGTTAATGTTTTGTCTTTGTTCACTTTTCTAAAGGATTCTACACTTTTCTTGTGAGAGTGACAAGGTTAAAGGCCCTCTGTTGTGATTGGCTTCTTTGTGTGACTGACAGTTAAATGTCCCTCCCAGTGTGTTGTGGTTGGTCTACTGTATTTTACAGTCTTCTCTGTCCAGCTGCAGCAGAGCCAACCTCTCCTCCAGGGGCAAATAATATTTCATATCGAGCCACATGCACGCCCGCACACAAACACACACACGCACAGACAAAACTCACACAGACTCCTTGGCAGACCATGAACAATGTTTGGTGCCCAAACTGTTTTGCCACAATAACTGCCAGTAAATTCTAAATCAACATCTAGCTTTACCCACATCCTTGGGGGAGGTTCTTGACATCCATCATATCTGATCTGGTTTATGGAACATAATCTTTGTACGGTCACTTAACATCTTTCCTTTGAACCGTATTGGTATTGATCATATTCACAACAAAAGACAACAAAAGACCACCTGTGGTCTCCCCCCCAGTTCATCCAAATACCATCGCTCCAAACACCACAACCCACAACAGCAGCACACAGGCAGAGCACCCTACGGCCTTCATTTTATGTGACTTGTTGTGAATGGTCTTAGCTCCGATGACCTGAGACCTGTCCCCAAGCCTCCTAATAGGAAAGAGAGGAGAGCTCAAGACCATGAAAAGAGAAGACCGGAAGGTGGGCAAGGGGAACTCTTGGAGCGGAAGGACCTAATATGGTGCTGCCGGTGGGAGTCGGAAAACAACCTACATAGAAGTACCCCCGGTGAGCACACTCACGCCTGCCAATGAAGAAACCACGAAGCATAAACAGGAACGTGTGTGGGACGATCTGGAGGAACTGTATACAGAGCATACTGCTGCTTGGTATTCTGCCACATGCAGGCACTTTGACCGTGTCAGAAAGAGAGGAATCACAAATGGTCGACAGATCTTGGTATTTGATAAACAGGAGCCTGATAATGGACTCTTCACCATTAACACCTACAACAATGACACTGTAATGATTCAAGACCCAGAAGCAACATGAGTTTACATCACTGAAAGTGCTTGCAGACACCTTGAAAGAGAATGGCACTCTAACTGCTACACTTCAATCAGAAGACCTGATAATAAATCAGTTCATTCCAAAAGTCCCCCCCACCTTCATATTTAACCAAGCCACCCTAGCAGACATGAAGAGTGATAACCTGTCCCACTCACGCCTGCCCATGAAGAACCACAGAGCTAGAAGAGAAACATGTGTGGGAGGATCTGAAGGAACTGTGTGATGATGTCATTGTTGATTAGCGGTCAGATAAGTGAAAGTATATAAGAAGCAAGAATGTGAAGTCGGACACCAGACCCCCAGCTCTTGACAACAGGATCGACTCAACTCAGTTAGGAGTGAATCCATTGAGAAACACTAGGGAAGCTACGTAAGTGTTCTACCTTTTACCTTACATTCGCTTTTTTTCATAACCTGTATTTGTGCTACTATAAGTGCTAAAGTAATACATTGTTAAAACCACTTTTTAACCACTTTTTAATGTATTATCTGGTTGTTGCACCAATTTAAATAACATCAAGGGGTAAGACCCCGGGTCATAGGCAGGAACTGGTTAAATCCTGGTTCCTGGGTAACTGTTTAAAAAGGCTACGAGAGTCTAGTCCTCTATAATAAACCCTGCCTAAAGGGACCTTAGTCTCCACATCTCTTCTATTTGATATGGGGAGAGCATAACTGTCATAAGGTCTGATAGAAGGATAACCTTAAACACCTAGGTAGCCTCCCTAGTACTAAAAACTGATTATAAACTGGTTGGGTCGAGCCCTGAATGCAAATGTTTTATTTTACTACTCTAATTACATTGGTAACCAGTTTATAATAGCAATAAGGAACCTTGGGCGTGAATATACTGTACCACAACTAAGGCCTGTATCCAGACACTCCGCGTTGTTTCGTGCATAAAAATAGCCCTTAGCCATGGAATATTGGCCATACACCACACCCCTTCGGGCCTTATTAAGTATATCAGGATTCCACTAATAATCCCTCTATTAAACGATAGTCAAAGTGTGATAAGGCAAGTGATTGCCTGATAAGCTATAAGAGTAACCGCCCCCGTCCTGGGAGTAATAACCTGCCAGGCTGTGGTGTAAAAAGTACCCAACAGTCATACTGGAGTAGAAGTAAAGATATCTCAATAGAACATGACTCAAGTAAAAGTGAAAGTCACCCAGTAAAATGTGTTTAGTGAGTCTGTCAGATCAGAGGCAGCAGGGATGACCAGGGATGTTCTCTTGATAAGTGTGTGAATTAGTCCATTTTCCTGTACTGCTAAGCCTTCAAAATGTAACGAGTACTTTGGCTGTCAGGGAAAATGTATGGAGTAAAAAGTACATAATTGTCTTTAGGATTGTAGTGAAGTAAAAGTTGTCAAAAATATAATTAGTAAAGTAAAGTACAGATAACCCAAAAACTTTACACCACTGCTGCCAGGTAAACATCCCGTGAAGTGTAATTAGAGAGGCTAGGTAAAACCTGCAGACACTCTGTCCTCCATGGAATGAGTTTAGCACCCCTGCTCTGGTTGTTTGAGGGATAACCTGGGTCATGTTACAGGCAGCAGTCAAAGTAAGAAGCTTCCTCTTGAGAGGACAACTAGATGATAACCAGCCAATATTCAGGTCACCAAAAAAATACATTTTGCTGTTAGCATCAGAGACCTTATCTAACATCACATACACATTCTTCAGATCGACTTAGTGGCCTATAGCAACACCCTAAAGAAGAGGCTTCATCAACACCTCCACCGTACACATTCCTGTCTTTTCTATAGATGTTATATCCTTGTATTCTTACTGCTGTATCAGCAAAGGTGCATCTCAGCCATGTTTCTGTCGAAATCTTATTGTTTTTTGCAAATTGTTTTGATTCGACAACATTGGCTGTAGGGCAAACTGTTTTTCAAGGGAAGCGGGTGACAGCAATCAGCCCTCAACAAACTTTTATGATCAGTGGGTTTCCTGTAACGATCTGTGTATAGAACATTATCCTCACACAAAATCAAAAGATCAAGGAAACTGATCAGATTGCATAGTAAACCTCAGGTGCTCAGAACAAGAGTTAAGAAAAGCATGGAATGCCTGGAGCTGTTTTGCATCACACCTCCATAAAACAATAATATAATCAGTGTACCATTTCCAAATAATAATGTTGGGGGAAAAAGTATTTTAAAGGATTGAGAATTGACTGTTTCACCATGTAAACAACATACAAATTAACATAGTTAGGAGCCATAGGGGATCCCATAGCAGTACCCTTCCAATGAATAAAGAAATTGTTTTGAAACTTGAATAGTTATGTGTGAGTACTATTTCAGCCAATGTTACAACGCATGCACTGGAGGGATGTTCATTTGGCTCACATTGCAATAGAAAATGTTCCATGGCTTCAATACCGCCCTCATGTGGAATATTAGTGTATAACGACTCAACATCAAAAGTAATTTACAAAGTATTCTCAGGGAGAGGATCCAGAGATTCAATGAAAGAGATCATACATTTGGTGTCCTTTACAAATTCCCCTCGTGCAACTGCCTGGTATTTACAACTATAATGAGTCTGGACTATGATCAATTATGCATATCAATGCAGTTTAACAGGTTAATGAAAAATAATGAATTATGTTGGATCACACTTATGGCACTTCCAAGGCCATTTCATGATGATTATTATGGTTGTGTCAATCATGTTAAATACTTAGGCTGTCATTGTAAATTATATTTGTTCTTAACTGACTTGCCTACATAGTTAAATAAAGGTTAAATACAAATAAAATATGACAGCATTGTAGGCCATCATCCTCTGCCCAGAGGCCTACTAGGCTTTTATGGCAATGGCCGTTAGAGCTTATTTTGACACGTGTGAGCCCTGTTCTGATCTAATGAGATGGATGCATGATTTTAAACGGCCTAGAATTGAGGCTTTTCCCAGTCATGAAGAACAAAGCTAGGCCCCTCTTGGTCCTCATTTGGCGAAGACTGAATTCATATTAAGGGTTTATATGTCAGACTCTCCTATCCCGGCGCCGACAGAGATGGCAGCCTCGCTTCACGTTCTCAGGAAATCATGCAGTATTTTGTTTTTTTATGTATTACTTTTTACATTGTTACCCCGGGAAATATAAAGTTTTATTACATACAACCGGGAGGAACTATTGGATATAAGAGCAACGTAAACTTACCAACATTACGACCAGGAATACGACTTTCCCAAAGAGGATTCTCGGTTTGCTAACCCAACCACAACAATAGACTGGATAGCACCCGGCGACTCAAAACAACGGCGGCGCCGGAGAAGAGGGAAACGCGCCGGTCTTTTGGTTAAGCTACGTCGACGGGCGCATCGTGCACCTCTCCCGAGTATTTTAATCGCCAATGTACAGTCTCTTGACAACAAAGTAGACGAAATCCGATCAAGGGTTGCCTTTCAGAGAGACATCCGAGACTGCAACGTTCTTTGCTTCACGGAAACATGGCTCACTCAGGACACGTTATCTGAGTCGGTACAGCCACCTGGTTTCTCCACGCATCGCGCCGACAGAAACAAACATCTATCTGGTAAGAAGAAGGGTGGGGGTGTGTGTCTTATGATTAACGAGACGTGGTGTGATCATAACAACATACAGGAACTCAAGTCCTTTTGTTCACCTGACATAGAATTCATTACAATCAAATGCAGACCGCATTATCTACCAAGAGAATTCTCCTCGATTATAATCACAGCCGTGTACATCCCCCCTCAAGCTGACACATCGACGGCACTGAAAGAAATTCATCGGACTCTATGTAAACTGGAAACCACATATCCTGAGGCTGCATTTATTGTGGCTGGGGATTTTAATAAGGCTAATTTAAGAACAAGGCTCCCGAAATTTTACCAGCATATCCAATGTGCCACCCGGGCTGGTAAAATCCTGGACCACTGTTATTCCAACTTCCGTGATGCATACAAGGCTATTCTCCGCCCTCCTTTCGGCAAGTCTGACCATGACTCCATTTTGTTGCTCCCAGCCTACAAACAGAAACTAAAACAGGAAACGCCCGTTCTCAGGTCTGTTCAACGCTGGTCCGACCAATCTGATTCCATGCTGCAAGATTGCTTCGAGCACGTGGACTGGGATATGTTCCGGATAGCATCTGACAACAACATTGATGTATACGCTGATTCGGTGAGCGAGTTTATTAGCAAGTGCATTGGTGATGTTGTACCCATAGCAAATATCAAAACCTTCCCCAACCAGAAACCGTGGATTGATGGCAGCATTCGCGCAAAACTGAAAGCGCGAACCACTGCTTTTAACCAGGGTAAGGCGACCGGAAACATGTTTGAATACAAACAGTGTAGCTATTCCCTCCGCAAGGCAATCAAACAAGCTAAGCGTCAATATAGAGACAAAGTAGAGTCACAATTCAACGGCTCAGACACAAGAGGAATGTGGCAGGGTCTACAGTCAATCACGGACTACAAAAAGAAAGCCAGCCCCGTCGCGGACCATGACGTCCTGCTCCCAGACAAACTAAACAACTTCTTTGCTCGCTTTGAGGACAATACAGTGCCACCGACACGGCCCGCTACCAAAACCTG
>QNTS01001687.1:363700-382034 GCA_003317085.1 Hucho hucho | reverse complement strand
CATATATATATATATATATATATATATATATATATGTGTATATACTGTACACCATACCATCTACTGCATCTTGCCTATGCCGGTCAGCCATCGCTCATCCATATATTTATATGTACATACTCGTATTCATTCCTTTACTCTTGTGTGTATAAGGTAGTTGTTGTGAATTTGTTAGATTACTTGTTAGATACTACTGCATGGTCGGAACTAGAAGCACAAGCATTTCGCTACACTCGCATTAACATCTGCTAACCATGTGTATGTGACAAATACAATTTGATTTGATTTGATTTGATTTACCACTTTGCCCAACGTGTTATACCCCAGAGGATGTAAATAAACCCTTTTTAAGGTGATATAATTTGGATCATTATTATAGGGCTGTGAAAGTCATAGCCGAATGGCTTCAGACAGGATTTACAGTAGTGTGTTGATTAGCATAGAAAACATTATTGACGTAAATAAAAAATAAAAAAAATATTATAATTACTTTGGTGACAACCTGGTTGATAAACAATATTGGGTTGTTAACACATTTGTTTTTTTATATAAATAAATGTGGGGCACAAAAAGGGCAGTGTAGTACACTGTAGTACAAATACATCCCCCAAAAATGTATTTTCTTATGGATGAAGTCGCACAAAAATGTGTGTCTTTTATGTTAATTAAGCCACACAAAAATGCACAAAATCTGCGGAAATACTTTTTGTATTTGCACGAATTGAGAGTGAGATTGTGTTGATACCCCATAAAGACAAAGTAAAAACATGTTTTTAGAAATGTTTGCTAATTTATTCAACATGAAATACAGAAATATCTCATACATAAGTATTCATACCCCTGTCCATACTTTTGTTTTTATGTAAACAACAGCTGCTGCACAATAACTGAGGAAGTCTCAAAGTTTTGCTCACCTGAGGTAGTATATCTCATGATAAGCTGTAGACCATACTATATACCTAGAGAGTTTTCACCTGTATTTTTTGTAGCTGTCTACATACCACCGCAGAGCAAAGTTGGCACTAAAACCGCACTCAATGAGCTGTATTCCGCCATGAGCAAACAGGAAAACGCTCACCCAGAGGCGGTGCTCCTGGTGGCCGGTGACTTTAATGCAGGGAAACTTTAATCAGTTTTATTTAATTTCATTTAGCATGTTAAATGTGCATCCAGAGGGGGAAAAATTCTAGACCTCCTTTACTCTACACACAGAGAATTGTACAAAGCTCTCCCTTGCCCTCCATTTGGCAAATCTGACCATAACTCTATCCTCCTGATTCCTGCTTACAAGCTCAAATTAAAGCAGGAAGCACCAGCGACTCGGTCTACAAAAATGTGGACGAAGCAGATGTTAAACTACAGGACTGTTTTGCTAGCACAGACTGGAATATGTTCCGGGATTCTTCCGATGGCATTGAGGAGTACACCACATCAGTCCCTGGCTTTATCAATAAGTGCATTGATGACGTCATCCCCAAAGTGACCGTATGTACAAACCCCAACCAGAAGCCATGGATTACAGGCAACATTCACACCGAGCTAAAGGGCAGTGCCATTTTCAAGGAGCGGGACTCTAACCCAGAAGCTTATAAGATATCCCGCTATGCCCTCCGACGAACCGTCAGACAGACAAAGCCTCAATACAGGACTAAGATCAAATCGTACTACACTGGCTCTGACGCTCGTCGGATGCGGCAGGGCTTGCAAACTATTACAGACTACAAAGGGAAATACAACCGAGAGCTGCCCAATTACATGAGCCTACCAGACGAGCTAAATAACTTATATACTCGCTTTGAGGCAAGTAACACTGGAACATGCATGAGAGCATCAGCTGGTCCGGATGACTGTGTGATCACGCTCTCCGCAGCCGATGTGAGTAAGACCTTTAAACAGATCAACATTCACAAGGCCGCTGGGCCAGACGGATTACTAAAACGTGTACTCTGAGCATGCGCTGACCAACTGGCAAGTGTCTTCACTGACATTTTCAACCTCTCCCTGTCTGAGTCTGTAATACCAACATGTTTCAAGCAGACCACCATAGTCCCTGTGCCCCAAAACACTAAGGTAACCTGCATGAATGACTACCGACCAATAGCATTCATGTCTGTATCCATGAAATGCTTTGAAAGGCTGGTCATGTCAACACCGTTATCCCAGAAACCTTAGACCCACTCCAATTTGCATACCGCACCAACAGATCCACAAATGATGCAATCTTTATTTCACTCCACACTGCCCTTTCACACCTGGACAAAAGGAACACCTATGTGAGAAAGATGTTCATTGACTACAGCTCAGCATTCAACACCATAGTGCCCTCAAACCTCATACCTAAGCTAAGGGCCGTAAGACTAAACACCTCCCTCTGCAACTGGATCCTAGACTTCTTGACGGGCTTCCCCCAAGTGGTAAGGAAAGGTAACAACACATCCGCCATGCTGATCCTCAACACGGAGGCCCCTCAGGGGTGTGTGCTCAGTACCATCCTGTACTCCCTGTTCACTCATGACTTAACGGCCGGGCACAACTCCAATACCATCATTAAGTTTACTGATGACACAACAGTGGTTGGCCTGATCACCGACAACGATGAGACAGCCTATAGGGAGGAGGTCAGAGACCTGACCGTGTGGTGCAAGGACAACAACCTCTCCCTCAACGTGATCAAGGCAAAGGAGATGATTCTGGACTACAGGAAAAGGAGGACCGAGCATGCCCCCATTTTCAATCGACGGGGCGGTAGTGGAGCAGGTTGAGAACTTCAAGTTCCTTGGCGTCAACATCACCAACAAACTAACATGGTCCAAGCACATCAAGACAGTCGTGAAGAGGGCACGACAAAACCTATACCCCTCAGGAGACTGAAAAGATTTGGCATGGGTCCTCAGATCCTCAAAAGGTTTTACAGCTCCACAATGAAATCTGGTTTCATGGCTGGTCATGGCTTTCGACTCTTTCAATCACCGCATTCTTATCGGCAGACTCAATAGCCTTGGCCTGGTTCACCAACTACTTCTCAGATAGAGTTCAGTGGGTCAAATCGGAGGGTCTGTTGTCCGGAACTCTGACAGTCTGTGCCACACGGTTCAATTCTCGGGCCGACTCTTTTCTCTGTATATATCAATGATGTCGCTCTTGCTGTTGGTGATTCTCTGATCTACCTCTAGGCAGACGACACCATTCTGTATACATCTGGCCCTTCTTTGAACACTGTGCTAACAAACCTCCAAACGAGCTTCAATGCCATACAACACTCCTTCAGTGGCCTCCAACTACTTTTAAATGCAATTAAAACTAAATGCATGCTCTTCAACCGATTGCTGCCCGCACCCTCCCGTTTAGCATCTCTACTCTGGACGGGTCTGACCTAGAATATGTGGACAACTACAAATACCTAGGTGTCTGGTTAGACTGTAAACTCTCCTTCCAGACTCACATTAAGGATCTTCAATCCAAAATTAAATCTAGAATCGGCTTCCTGTTTTGCAACAAAGCCTCCTTCACTCATGTTGCCAAACATACCCTCGTAAAACTGACAATCCAACACACTTTTCTCAGCAAACTGGATGTAGTCACAGTGCCATCCACTTTGTCACCAAAGCCCCATACACTACCCACCACTGCGACCTTTTCGCTCTCGTTGGCTGGCCCTCACTAAATATTAGTTGCCAAGTTTTTGCTAGGTAAAGCCCTGCCTTATCTCACCTCACTGGACACCATAGCAACACCCACCCGTAGCATATGCTTCAGCAGGTATATCTCACTGGTCATCCCCAAAGCCAACACTTACTTTGGCCGCCTTTCCTTTCAGTTCTCTGCTGCCAATGACTGGAATAAATTGCAAAAATCTCTGAAGCTGGAGTCTTATATCTCCCTCTCTAACTTTAAGCATCAGCTGTCAGAGCAGCTTACCGATCACTGTACCTGTACACAGCCAATCTGTAAGTAGCACACCCAACCACCTTAACCCCATATTATTACTTACCCTCTTGCTGAGCAAGTATCTCTACTTGCTCATCATCATCTGCACATATATCACTTCAGTATTAATGCTAAATTGTAATTATTTTGCCTCTATGGCCTATTTATTGCCTACCTTCCTACTCTTCTACATTTGCACACATTGTACATCAATTTTTTTATTTATCTTTTCTATTGTGTCATTGACTGTACGTTTGTTTATGTGTAAATCTGTGTTGTTGTTATCGCACTGCTTTGCTTTATCTTGGCCAGGTCGCAGTTGTAAATGAGAATTTGTTCTCAACTGGCCTACCTGGTTAAATAAAGGTGAAATAAATAAAATTAATGAAGTGATTTTAGACAACAAGTTATTGCAAGGGTATATTTTGTGCAAGATTTTAAAGTGAATTTATTTTACTTTATTTGATATACAAAATGTGTGAGGGAACAACCAAGCCGTCTTCCATTCAATTTCCATATTATATGCATTCCAGAAGAATTTCCCTCTACGAGAGATCTGGTTCTTGGAGTTAAAAAGTGATCTTATGAATGTATTATTACATTTATTATCCTGCAGTGGGGAACCTTCTAACTTATGTTGTGCATCTATCTTGACATGTTCGCCAAAAGACAAATTGCATTGCATATATAATTAAATTATTTCTAATGTATTGGTGAGATATGTTTCTAAGCACTTTCTATAAGAGAGTATTTTTCCTATTTATCAAATATATCAAGCACACATATAATATTTATTTAGAACCACTGGAAAGAACAAAGACTTGTTTTTTACAACAATATGTTTGTTGTTCCACAGAATTGCCTTGTGTGGGGAGAAGATGTGGACATAACATAGTTTCCAGGCTAAAGGGCTTGTTTATAAAAATTTGGACAGTAATTTTGCTGGAGAATAATTGCATTTCCACAAAAAATTGAAGACCACCCAATTTCATAAACATATGACAGGGAATGAAGTAGCATGAAGTAGCTAAGTATGAATGAAGTAGATAAGTATACTTGAAGTAGCTGAATGAAGTAGCTAAGTATACTTATTTTTACTTTAAAGGTATTGTTGATATGAATTAAATATATTACTTCAAACCTACCATCAGCTCTTTGGTTTGATATTACAGACTTCTTAAGTTTGCATTGTTTATTTTTCCATATAAAGTCTAGGAAAGTTTTGTTGATATTCTTGCTGGTTTGATCAGCTACAAATAGGGATAGAGCAGGGTAGACAACGTGACAGACCCTCTGCTTTGGACAATAAAACCCTTCCAATAATAGAAAAGTCACGTTGGAGACATTTATTAAAAATGGATTTAGTTTTCTTTAATCTCTGAGAGATATTTAGATGTTGACGGACAATATGGTTTTTCACCATTTCCACCCGTAAATATTTCACATGATCCTTCATTGAAATATTCTCAACAGATTGGTAATTTGAGTTATGCAGGGACAATATTTTGCATGTATTTAAGTGAAGTTCCAGACCAGAAGCAGAAGAGAATGATTTGATAATATTAAGTGCAATAGTAACTTGGGTCCCCAGGTCCTTGGGTCCCCAGATCCTCAAAAAGTTATACAGCTGCACCATTGCGAGCATCCTGACCGGTTGCATCACCGCCTGATAGGGAAACTGCTCGGCATCTGACGTAAGGCTCTACAGAGGGTAGTGCGTATGGCCCAGTACATAACGGAGCCAAGCTTCCTGCCATCCAGGACCTATATAATAGACGGTGTGAGAGGAAAGCCCATAAAATTGTCAGAGACTCCAGTCACCCAAGTTATAGACTGTTTTCTCTGCTGCAGTACAGCAAGCGGTACCGGAGCACCAAGTCTAGGTCTAAAAGGCTCCTTAACAGCTTCTACCCCCAAGCCATAAGACTGTTGAACAATTAATCAAATTGCCACCGGACTATTTACATCGACCCCCCCCCCAATGTGTTTTGTACACTGCTGCTACTCACTGTTTATTATCAATGCATAGTCCCTTCACCCCTACCTACATGTACAAATTAACTAATCAACTAGTCATCTAATCTGTACCCTTGCACACTGACTCGGTACCGGTACCCCCTGTATATAACCTCGTTATTGTTATGTTATTGTGTTACTTTTTATAATTTAAAATGTTTTACTTTAGTTTATTTGGTAAATATTGTCTTAACTCTTCTTGAACTGCACTGTTGGTCAAGGGCTTGTAAGTAAGCATTTCACGGTAAGGTCTACACTTGTTGTATTCGACGCATGTGACAAATAACGTTTGATTTGATTTGATCCTTGTCTTTCAGAAACAGAGCTGTATCGTCTGCTAATTGAGATATTTTTTTTTATTTTCCAAATATTGAAATACATTTTAATTCAGGGTTGGTTAAAATGTTAATAGATAGTAATTCTACAACTAAAAGGAATAAGAATGCTGAAATGGGACATCTCTGGCATACACTACGCTGAATATGAAACATTTTAGATGTGTTACGATTAATCATAATAGAACTATTAATATCTTTATAAAACATATTGATAACAGAGACAAAGCTAGTCCCGAAACCAAAACTAACCTAATGTTACAGCTGATGTGGCGACCTTTCATGAAACCAGTTTGAGTCTTTCTGTGTAACTCTAAGAGCTTTCCACACCTGATTGTGCAACATTTTCCCATTTATTATTAAAAAAATTATTCAAGCTATGTCCAATTGGTTGTTGATCACTGTTAGACAACCATTTTCAGGTCTTGCCATAGATTTTCAAGTAGATTTAAGTCAAATCTGTAACTCGGCCACTCAGGAACATTCACTGTCTTCTTGTTAAGCAACTCTAATGTAGATGTGGCCTTGTGTTTTAGGTTATTGTCCTGCTGAAAGGTGAAATAATATCCCAGTGTCTGTTGGAAAGCAGACTGACCAGATTTTACCATTCCATACATTCAATCCTGAAAAACTCCCCAGTCCTTAGCGATTACAAGCATACCCATAACAAGATGCAGCTACCACTATGCTTGAAAATATTGAGAGTGGTACTCAGTAATGTTTTTAACTTTTACCCTTTTTTCTCGCCAATTTCGTGATATCCAATTGGTAGTTACAATCTTGTCTCCTGTACGGACTCGGGATAGCCGAAGGTCAAGAGCCATGTATCCTCCGAAACACGACCTGCCAAGCCACACTGCTTCTTGACACACTGCCCGCTTAACACAGAAGCCAGCCGCACCAATGTGTCAGAGGAAACACTGTATACACTCATCGTGCATGTACCTGGCCACCACCAGGAGTCGCTAGAGAGCGATGGGACAAGGACATCCCATCCCAACACTCTGCCAACAGTAAATAGACTATTTGCTTATGTAAAACATTTGACAGTATTGCTGTGCGATAGGAGAGCAACATCATTAGCATTTTTTTTATTGAATATTTAAAACATACAATCTACTTGCAGTGAAGCCGCTCAACATCTACATCACATTCAGTCATCTAACAGACTCCCATCCAGAGCGACCCACAGAAGCAACCAAGGTCAATGCCCTGCTCAAGGGCACGTCAACATGGGCTTCCCTCAGCCCATCCCACCTATCTCTGCTGGCCACCCTATTCAGATTTCTATGCACCATATATGTTTAAACTATGCTATGATGTTTAACATAAAATTTGAATCTATCTAATCTAATAGAATCCACAGATTGTAAGTTGAAGATTAATACATTTACTAAGAGTATTAGTATAGTAGTAATTGACTGACCCGGTCTCTCCAGATCTCCCAACAACACTATTTCTAGGGTCAATTTTAGATCAATGTTATGCATTTTCAGCCATTTATGAACCTGAGACCAGAACCAGGATACCAGAGGTCAATACCAAAACAAATGGTCTATTGATTCTGTATCCTCACAACAAAATCTGCAGAGCTGCGATGATTGTATGCCCAAAAAATTTTGTTGGTGGCAAGAATTCTGTACAATAATTTTAGCTGAAAAGCATCGTCTTGAATCTTGCGTCGTTTTATATATCAATTCATACCCCCTGTGCCATGGAATTGATACACACAAAATCTCTTCCCAACTATTTTGCAGACTGCATGGCACAGCTGTCAACAGCCTGGTCCTCAAAAGAAACTAATATACTTTCCTATTTATGCTATTTTTATTTCTCCACCAGTTGTGATCCTTTATATTGAACATACATACCACCTGCCTCCTTCATTTTTGGGGTAATGCTGTAGTCAATTGGTTGTACTCTTGGATTGAGCAGACCTTCCCATAGAATTCAGATAACTCCTTTAAAGACAAAGCTCTACCATTCCAATTTACAATATCATTGAAAAACAAAGTACCCTTTTCAAACATCTTTTCCATAAATACAGGCCTTTTATCAACTAGCACATTTGAGTTCAGCCATAATATTTGTTGTAATATTTGTTCTATCTTCTCAGGGGGATGAAATTGAAATTGTAGCCAGCTCTGCAATGCTTGTTTGAAAAAGAGAGATATTTTGAAAAAAGTAAAATGTTCAATTAATCAAAAATTTGATTTGGCAATATGCACAAAGGCAAAAAGGCTTTTCTTAGTAATCTACTTGAGGACCATTTTGGATTTTGGATAAGTGAATCTTTTAGAGAGAGGTATAGTGCTTTTATATTTAATAATCTCAACCCACCCAGTTTATATTCATTATATAGATAGGCACGCTTCATGTAGTCTGGTTTAGCATCCCAGATAAAGCAAAATATATTTAGCTAAAATTATTTTAAAAACGAATCATCAGGAGTAGCAGCGCCATAAGTAGATAAACTGAGATATGACTAAGGAGTTAATCAGGGCATTTTTTTGTGTGATAAATCTTTAATCACTTAATAATGGAGCAGGTCAATACAACACACACATATACTACGATAATGATGGCTGGTCATGGCTGGTCGACGATTCAAGTTGACTGTGCCTTTAAACAGCTTGGAAAATTCCAGAAAATGATGTCATGACTTTCCTCATAGGCTAATTGACATCATTTGAGTCAATTGGAGGTGTACCTGTGGATGTATTTCAAGGCCTACCTTCAAACTCAGTGCCTCTTTGTGTGACATCATGGGATAATCAAAATAAATCAGCCAAGACCTCAGAAAATAAATTGTAGACATCCACAAGTCTGATTCATCCTTGGGCGCAATTTCCAAATGCCTGAAGGTACCACATTCATCTGTACAAACAATAGTACGCAAGTATAAACACCATGGGAACATGCAGTCGTCATACCACTCAGGAAGGAGACGCATTCTGTCTCCTGGAGATGAACGTACTCTGGTGCGAAAATTGCAAATCAATCCCAGAACAACAGCAAAGGACCTTGTGAAGATGCTGGAGGAAACAGGTACAAAGTATCTATATCCACAGTAAAACGAGTCCTATATCGACGTAACCTGAAAGGCCGCTCAGCAAGGAAGAAGCCACTGCTCGAAAACCGCCATAAAAATATAATTTTATTTGATTTGATTTCAAAAAGCCAGACTACAGTTAGCAACCTCACATGGGGACAAAGATCATACTTTTTGGAGAAATGTCCTCTGGTCTGATGAAACAGAAATAGAACTGTTTGGCCATAATGACCATCGTTATGTTTGATGGAAAAAGAGGGAGGCTTGCAAGCCGAAGAAGACCATCCCAACCGTGAAGCACGGGGGGGGGCAGCAACATGTTGTTGGGGTGCTTTGCTGCAGGAGGGACTGGTGCACTTCACAAAATAGATGGCATCACGAAGAAGGAAAATTATGTGGATATATTGAAGCAACACCTCAAGACATCAGTCAGGAGGTTAAAGCTTGGTCACAAATGGGTCTTCCAAATGGACAATGACCCCAAGTATACTTCCAAAATTGTGGCAAAATGGCTAACCTAAGCCTGTTAGGGATCGGTGGGACGCTAGCAGTCCACCTACAACAACATCCGGTGAAATGCAGAGCGCCTCATACAAATTACAAATATCGTAATATTAAACATTCATGAAAATACAAGTGTTATACACCGTTCTTTAGCTTAGAATCATGGTAATCGAACCGCGTTGTCCGATTTACAATAGGCTTTACGGCAAAAGCATAGCATTCGATTATCTGAGGTCAGCGCCCAACAACAACATATTTTTCAAACCAGCACAGGCGTCACAAAATCACAAAAATCGATCAAATAAATCACTTACCTTTGAAGATCTTCCCCTGGTTGCAATACCAACGGTCCCAGGAACACAAAGAATGGTCATTTCGCTCGATAAAGTCCTTTATATCCCCAAAAAGTATGTTTAGTAGGCATCATTGAGTTCAGTAATCCACCCCTTCAGCATGCAGACAAAGAAGTCCCAAAAGTTACCGGTAAAGTTTGTCCAAACAAGTCAAACGACATCTCTAATAAATCCTCAGGTACTCTAATATGTAAGCAAAAGATAATATTTAATACGGAGAGAACTATGTTCAGTAGGAAACGGAAAGAGCGATGAGCGCGCCCCCGTTCACGCGCGCTAAGAGACTACTTTATCCATAGAGCTCCATATGGATAAACAACTATTACCCCCCCAAAGAAATCTGGTTGGATTTCCCTGGGTTTTCGCATGCCATATGAGTTCATTATTTTAACAGTTTTAGAAACGTGTGTTTTCTATACAATTCAATTATATGCATATCCTAGCTTCTGGGCCTGAGTAACAGGCAGTTTAATTTGGGCACGTCAGACAGACGAAATTCAGGATACTGCCCCCTAGCCCTGGGAAATTTTTAAGACAACAAAGTCAAGGTATTGGAGTGGCCATCACAAAGCCCTGACCTCAATCCTATAGAAAATGTGTGGGCAGAACTGAAAAAGCGTGTGCGAGCAAGGAGGCCTACAAACCTGACTCATGTACACCAGCTCTGTCAGGAGGAATGGGCCAAAATTCACCCAATGTCACGTCCAGGCCTGAGAAGACAGGCTGGCGTGTTTAGTTTTGTTTTGGTGTAGGGTTTTTTCTGTTCTAGGTTATCTATTTCTATGTTGGGGTAATGGTTCCCAATTAGAGGCAGCTGAGTGTCGTTACCTCTAATTGGGAACCATATATATGTTTGTAGTTTTCACTAGTGGTTTGTGGGTTATTGTTTGTTCATAGCTTTGTTAGTTTACCTGTCGTCGTCGTCGTCGTCGTCGTCGTCGTCGTCGTCGTCGTCGTCGTCGTCGTCGTCGTCGTCGTCGTCGTCGTCGTCGTCGTCGTCGTCGTCGTCGTCGTCGTCGTCGTCTGTTTTGTTTATTGTTTTGCCAGTTACGTTATTTAATAAAGAATGTATACTGGATACCTCGCTGCGCCTTGGTCCGTCACTCAGGAAGATCGTGACACCCAACTTATTGTGGGAAGCTTGTGGAAGGCTACCCGAAATGTTTGACCCAAGTTAAACAATTTAAAGGCAATGCTACCAAATACACTCAATTAGTATGTAAACGTCTGACCCACTGGGATTGTGATGAAAGAAATAAAAGCTGAAAGAAATAATTATCTCTATTATCATTCTGACATTTAACATTCTTAAAATAAAGTGGTGATCCTAACTGACCTAAAACAGGGATTTTTTATTAGGATTGAATGTCAAGAATTGTGAAAAACTGAAATGAATTTGGCTAAGGTGTACGTAAACTTCCGACTTCAACTGTACCTCTCCATGGTTGTCTATTTTTACAAGTTTTCTATTGAAAATCATTGTGGAGAGCTAATTTATATATTTTGTGATATGAATACCAAGTATGTCTACTTCACCATCAGACCATTTTATATGTCAACTGCAGGATAATGTAAAAGTTATATTTTTTAAAGATCTCATTTGTAATATTGTACACTTATCATAATTAGGTTTTAGTCCAGAGAGTCCAGAAAAGTTATGTTCATTGAGTCATTGCAGGGATCTAGCATACGGACTTAATATAAAACCTTTGTCATCGGCATACATGGACACCTTTGTTTTTAAGCATTGGATTTCTAATCCTCTAATGTTGTTATTTGATCTAATTTAATAGCTAGCATTTCGATGGCCATAACGAATAGATATGGTGACAGCGGACACCATTGTTTATCTCAGAGCCTATTGATAAACAAAATATTGAATAAAAATGAGTATTTTGAATGCCGTGGCCTAATGCCAATAGTTTCAAATTATACAGCAAAGAAAGGTTGTTATTGTCACCATAAAAAGTGAATCTGAAAAAAAAAAATCTGAAATGGCACACACAGACAATTAATGTTAGATTTACGCTGATGAATGAGGTGTTATCCTCTGGGTCCTAACGTGCTTTGGCTTAAAAAGTACTAAAAAGTCATAGAGGTGTGATTTATTAACCTCTACGGGATCAGTATCCCCCCAACGGGACGGTTGAGCTAACGTGTGCTAATGTGATTAGCATGAGGTTGTAAGTAACAAGAACATTTCCCAGAAAGCTTAAGTTATTGTTAATCTAACAGCACTGTCTAATTTACAGTAGCTATTACAGTGAAAACATACCATGCTATTATTTGAGGAGAGTGCACAGTTATGTACTTGAAAATGTATATATTGACTAATTAGGCACTTTTAGGCAGACTTGATACAACATTTTGAACAGAAATGCAATGGTTCATCGGATCAGTCTACATTTTTGCACATACACTGATGCCATCTAGTGGCCAATACCTATATTGCACTTAGTCATATAATAGCCTTTCTCTTGCAATTTAAAGATTGAAAACACATGTTTCTTCTTTTTATTATATTTTACCAGATCTAATGTGTTATATTCTACTACATTAATTTCACATTTCCGCAAACTTCAATGTGTTTCCTTTAAAAGGTTATCAATAATATGCATATCATTGCTTCCAGTCCTGAGCTACAGGCAGTTAGATTTGGGTATGTTTTGGGTATGAAAATTGAAATAAAGGGTCCGATCCTTAAGAGGTTTTCAATGTAATCCCACAAAAACATGAAGAGAGACTTATTTATTTCATGTTTTGTGCAATATGCATAAGAAAAATACACAGCATTATGATGAGAATTAAAAGACAACAATATGAGGAAAATTTAAAAGACAAATGAAAGTGCATGTGCAGGAGAGAGGTAAAAAAAAAAGTTGAATCATTATTTGTTTAAGAAAATGCAACACGAATAGTTGCAAGTAACACTAAGGAAAATACCACAGACAACAAAAGTAGACTAGGGGTAAAAATAAATTAAAGTTACGTTTTTCCCTATTAAAGTATGATACACTTGCATTCAGAGAAACAGTATACTCATGTGAGAGTCAATAAGTGTCTGGACTTTTTACTATTCTTTTAAATGTGGTGTGAAAAATCTTATGGACATCCTACAATTACAAAATTATTGGGATTCATAAGAACATGAGCACTTGATTTGCTCTTGAATATGAAGCTTAAATGCTAAATGGCATGCGCTTTGTTGTTTTAACAAATCTTGGTTTTTATTTCCTTCAGGAATGTGATATCTCCTACCACAAATATGTAAACTGTACAATTTTTTCTCCCTTCATAGTGACGTCTCATGGCATCATTTGGTTTCGTCAGAGACAAATTAACTGAGTGGAACCACAGTGACTTGATTCAGAAGTTTGAAGGTGAATATATTTGTGATGTATTATTTACATTGAATAATACATTGTGTAATAATACAATTCTTGATTGATTTTATTAAAATAATGTATGTATTATTGCACATTGTATTATTAAACATGAATAAAGATATTATCTCCTCAATTATAAACACATGTTTGTGTTAATTTGATACAGTATGTCTTATTTGATTATAGTAATATGCCTAAAATGTATATTTCCTGAATTTCAGATGAAGAAATTGATGAAGAAGGTTTCCTCTACCTTGAAGAGAAAGACCTCATCAACTTGATCCCAAAAGCAGGACCAAGGTCTAAATTTAGAAAAAAACACAAGGAATTTCTGAAGGTACTTAAACGCATGCTCCGAACCATTAGCAACTAATCAATCATTTTTTTACCTCCCGCTTTGGGCTGGATGTGTCAATGTGTAGTTCATACATGCATAATCTATGTGCAAAATTAGTTTTACCTTAATTAGCCACAAATCCATAGTTTGAAAGCAACTGTTTTTCCGGAAGCTGTGCTGAGCCATTTTCACTACATTTTTCCCCACTTGGGCCAGCCCCCTAACAATTCGAGTTCAACCAATGAGCTTCAGCCCCTCGCCACATGAGTGACAGCTAGCAAGAGGCACATCATGCACACACAGCATAGCGCGAGAGAGAGAGCAATCAATCAAATGTATTTATAAAGCCCTTCTTACATCAGCTGATGTCACAAAGTGCTGTACAGAAACCCAGCACTAAAACCCCAAACAGCAAGCAATGCAGGTGTAGAAGCACGGTGGCTAGGAAAAGCTCCCTAGAAAGGCCAGAACCTAGGAAGAAACCTAGAGAGGAACCAGGCTATGAGGGGTGGCCAGTCCTCTTCTGGCTGTGCCGGTTGGAGATTTTAACAGAACATGTCCAAGATGTTCAAATGTTCATAGATGACCAGCAGGGTCAAATAATAATAATCATAGTGGTTGTCGAGGGTGCAACAGGTCAGCACCTCAGGAGTAAATGTCAGTTGGCTTTTCATACCCGATCATTCAGAGTATCTCTATCGCTCCTGCTGTCTCTAGAGAGTTGAAAACAGCAAGTCTGGGACAGGTAGCATGTCCGGTGAACGGGTCAGTGTTCCATAGCCGCAGGCAGAACAGTTGAAACTGGAGAAGCAGCACGGCCAGGTGGACTGGGGACAGCAAGGAGTCATCAGGCCAGGTAGTCAGGTCCTCCAAGAGAGAGAAAGAAAGAAAGAAAGAAAGAAAGAAAGAAAGAAAGAGAGAGAGAGAGAGAGAGAGAGAGAGAGAGAGAGAGAGAGAGAGAGAGAAAGAAAGAGAGAAAAATTGAGAAAGAGAGAGAGAATTAAATTGAGCATACTTAAATTCACACAGGACACTGGATAAGACAGGAGAAATACTCCAGATATAACAGACTGACCCTAGCCCCCGACACATAAACTACTGCAGCATAAATACTGGAGGCTGAGACAGGAGGGGCAGAGCAATGACGTGGTGTACATACAGTATCTGCACATATGTTATGTAGTAGGCAATTTTCAGGGACCACTTTTGGCTGGCAAGCTCTACTTTTTGTATCCATACTGCATAAGTAGTGCAGAATAAACTGTTTGCATTTAGTTCTCAGCTGTGACATTGTACTCTAACATGTCCACTGCACTAGCATATTTGTTTCAACTTTCAAATGCCTTAGCATATCACAGGACATTTTGTATTATACATGTAGGATCTTCATTTGAGCCAGTTTGCTACAGCAGAAAAATAATCCTGCAGAAACATATATGTGAACTATTATATGTATTATCATTTATGGACATTTTTGTAGGGATTGATACATTTTCCGTAAGGGAAAATCAAGTCTGAAATTTTAAAGTGGAAAGTACAAACTTCAGAAGCCTTTTTAATCCTCAAATACACAACAAGTTCTAAATTTCCTCCTGCAACTGGGTGATCAAATGAAGATCCTACACCTGTACAACACAAGGTTAGGGTGTGTTCTAACTAGAGTCTGAAATGTTATTGTCCCTCTCTTATTGCTGGCCCAACAACTGAGCAACATTTTATGTTTTTTAACTGCAGAAACGGCAGCAACCTAAAGATGATAAGAACATTCAAGCGTCCACGTCATCGTTAGCCTCTGTTAAGGCCTCCAAGAGTTCCTCAGGAAATGTACCATCTTTACCCTCCTCTATAACCATTTACATGAAACCTCAGCCCTAAAGTACAATTAACCAAACCAAATGCATAATTATTATTTAGATCTACATACAGACCTTTATATTTGTCACCCCTATAACCCAACATGGCTTCTGTCCCCAGATTACTGGTGAGATGGTCAATCAAGAGTCTCGTCCAAAGGCCATCATAAAACCCCTCAGAGATCAACCTCCTAAACGCTCAGAGACTGAAAGGTAAGCAACACATCGTTCCTTTATTCATCACAGACTACATATAATGTCCCGTTGGTGTCAACAAAATGACAATTGTTGTGAGTCTGTCGCCAGGTCATTGGATAAACCCTTTGGTACACTTGGAGGAAGTGTGCCCACAACTGACACCTCTGGAGTGGAAGAAACATTGTATGACCGGGTGGGTAAAATCTAGATCTCATTTGTCCATGGTCACAACTAAGGCAGTGCTCAGTGATTTTCCCAAGGCATCACTTCTTGAAATTGTTTGGCATTTTACAGAGATGGACTATCATACATTAGGATTAGGATAGCAGTACACTCTCTCGTCACGCCAGAAGATAAAAACAATCAAATCTATTTTTCAAGCTCTTTACATTTCAGCCACATAGCAGATACTCTTATGCAAAGCAACTTACAAAGGATTTTCTCATAGTCGCAACAGTATACAACATAGCAAACATCTAATCTAATCTATACACAACATCAGTCAAAAGTAATCAGTGAAAACAACATACAGGAAGAGATCTTATTATTCAAGAAAATGCGTCTCAAACTAAAGCAATTGTAATACGTTTTGTGGAATGATTCCTTTAATAACCTGTTGATTATCTATGTGTTTCTTCAGAGTGAACCCTCAACCAGTAAGATACTCCCTCTTCAAGTGAATATTTCTGGTAAAAACCACAGATGTTTCAGATTTACACGTAAAGAAAAACGCTAAAACACTAGTTTTAGAAGACGACAATGAGAAACATGTAAAGTGATACTATATATATATATTTTAATAATCACTTAGTTAATCATACTTCATACTATTGAATTATGAGATACAATATGCATACAGTAAGTAGACAATCTGAAATGCTTTTTCACCAACTGATGCAACTCATTTACATAACAGTATTGGCTATAAGGAGATTTGAAGGTCTATGACTGCTGTTGGATAATTTGTGTATTAATTAATAAAATACATTTCCAATTGTTTCCAGGCAAAAGGAAATCTGATGAGGCCCATGCAAACAAACGAACAAAGAAACAACAACGTGTTGCTGTGTCCAGAATAACTGAAACATTTGGTAGGTGGATGATGGTGTTTATGGACCACAATAATTTTAACCCTTTACAGTTGTGGGAATTGACCCATTTGCACAGGGCTTCATTGAAATGTTGTTACAGATGCATAACCATGGTAGCAATTAATTGGGAACAGTTTGGAGTTTATGGGAAAAGTATTAGACTAAAGGTGAGGACATAACTGTACACCTGACACGAATGAATCCAAACATTACGCTGATTGAGTTTATGTGCGTTTTAAATGTACTGTACTTTTTGCCGCATTTTTTGATAACAAAATTGCAAAATACTCGGATAAGAATAATATTGAACATTTGGGGTAGGTGCAACATAAAATAAAAAAATGACAAGGGTTTGTGTGAGAGTTAAAACTAGTGTCTCCAAGTTGCCACACACCTATTCTTCACAATACAACAAACATAGGCTCATTCTGTTCATGACAACCCAGATTATAATGCCATGTACTGTACATCAAACATAGTGATCATAAACGTTGACACTGTATATTACATGACTTTTATGATATGGAAATGTGAAGTGCACATTTGGACTCAATGGTGTTTGACTTGCTTGTATGACATTAAAGCGGTATTTGTTAGCATCTCATCTTTCAAAAAACATTGAGTCCTCTTACTTAGAGCATAGTCCTCACTCAGACAAATGTTTTTATTGCAAAGGTTGCCCAATTAGAGGGAGGGATGGGGGCAACTTGTTGTCAGGCACAGTGATCAAGTTCAGAACGGCTGTCAGTCAAAACCCCTACAGAGCTGTGAAGTGGAGACCCTGAGCTCTGACGTTATGTATAGCATGTTACTGTACAGCCACTGAGTTACATTCTAGGGACATATTAGTGTCCAAATCTGCGGTTTTACAAGTGTAAACAACTACGAACTCTCCTTTAACTTCTTAGGGAGCAGCTCCCGAGGTGACGGTTTTGGAGAGTCTGGCATGCCCAAAGTAAAATGCCTCCCACTCAGGCCCAGAAAATAGGATATGCACATAAGTAGTACTATTGGATAGGAAACACTCTGAAGTTTCTAAGAGTGTTAAAATATTGTCTGTGAGTATAACAGAACGGATATGGCAGGTGAAAACCCGAGGAATTTCTGTCCTGGAAAAAGTGTATTTGACACATTGCCTCATTTTGAACCCCTCCCTATTGAAAATGACCATATAAGGGAGTAAGATTTCAGTACCTATTGCTTCCACTGGATGTCAACAGTCTCTAGACAGTGTTTTGATTACGTTTAGTTGCTCTGGATGGTAATAGAAGAAGAATTGGGA
>QNTS01001687.1:324325-351626 GCA_003317085.1 Hucho hucho | reverse complement strand
CAATATGTCCTAGTCAAGACCTAGTCAATATGTCCTAGTCAACACCATGCAATATGTCCTAGTCAAGACCTAGTCAATATGTCCTAGTCAACACCATGCAATATGTCCTAGTCAAGACCTAGTCAATATGTCCTAGTCAAAACCTAGTCAAGATGTCCTAGTCAACACCATGCAATATGTCCTAGTCAAGACCTAGTCAATATGTCCTAGTCAAGACCATGCAATATGTCCTAGTCAAGAGCTAGTCATTATGTCCTAGTCAACACCATGCAATATGTCCTAGTCAAGACCTAGTCAATATGTCCTAGTCAAGACCTAGTCAATATGTCCTAGTCAACACCATGCAATATGTCCTAGTTACTCCAAGTGTAACCTGACCAATATGATAATCAATAACGCAGGGTGTTGTTTTCTATCAAACATTCTGGGTAGTGTGTATACATACGGCATGCTAAGCTATCCTCATATCCTCTGAAACATTTCCTCTATTGTAAGCAGATTAATCTTCTAGGCAAAGAATATCTTGCACTTTTAACCACTATTAAGTGCTGAATCCTGACTTGAGATATGTATGCATAACTAGGATTATGCCCATAATCAATCATTTAGTTAATCAAACTGATACAGAAACAGGAAAATCAAATGATCAAGACTTGAATCTAGGATCAATAATATAATCAAAACAGAAATGACATCAACCAAAGGAAGAAATAAGTATATTTTTTTAACCTATGTTGCAGAAATACCCAAACTTATGGAATTTCTCAGAAATCTCAATGATCGTCGTACAAAGACTTCAGAATATGTTTCTGAAGCCTATGGGATCCTCTCTCTGATACAAGGAGCCAAAAGCAGTGACATGGTATTGTACTTCCAGTAGAACAAATGTTTTTCTCGCAATTAACACACTCCTTGCATGTGAATAAATGTATTACAGTGCCGTGAAAAAGTATTTGCCCCCTTTCTGATTGACTAACTTTTTGCATGATTTTTAAACTGACTGTTATCAGATCTTCAACCATAACCTAATTTTAGATCAAGGGAACCGGAGTTGGCAAATAACCAATAAAAATAGATACTTTTTTTATTTAACCAAGTTATGCAACACCCAATTCCTGTGTAAAAAAGTTATTGTCCCCTTACACTCAAAAACGGGTTGTGCCACCTTTAGCTGCAATGACTACAACCCAATGCTTCCTGTAGTTGTTGGCCAGTCTCTCACATTGCTGTGGAGTAATTGTGGCCCACTCTTGCATACAGAACTGCTTTAACTCAGCGACATTTGTGAGTTTTCAAGCATGAACTGCTTGTTTCAAGTCCTGCCACAACATCTTAATTGGGATTAGGTCTGGACTTTGTCTAGGCCATTCCAAAACTTAAAGTGTGTTGCTTTTTAACCATTTTCATGTATACCTGATTGTGTGTTTTAGATCACTGTCTTGCTGCATGACCCAGCTGTATTTCAGCTTCAGCTCACAGACAAATGGTCTGACATTATCCTGTAGAATGCTCTGATTCAGACCAGAATTCATGGTTCCTTCTATTAAGGGAAGCCCTCCAGGTCCTGAGGCAGAAAAGCATCCCAAAACCATAAAACTACCACCATGCTTGACTGTTGATATGAGGTTCTTACTAGGACAAATCCCATCCCAAAATGTTACTAAAGTTTGCCTAAAAGCACCTGGAAGCACCTGGATGATCATCAAGACTCTTGGAAGAATGTTCTATGGACAGACGAGTCAAAAGTATTACTTTTTGGATGACATGGGTCCCATTATGCCTGGCGAAAACAGAACACTACATTCCACTGTAGGAATCATGGTGGTGGTAGTGGGAGGGTTTGGGGATGCTTTCCTGCCTCAGGATCTTGACGATTTGCCTTAAAGACGGAACCATGATTTCTGCTCTGTATCAGAGAATGTCAGGCCATCCATCTGTGAGTAAAGAAAATGAGAAAAGGGGCAAATACTTTTTCACAGCACTGCATGTTGATTATGTTGAGTTCGGATTTCAGACAGACAACAAAGAAGAGGTGTGCCAGGTTCTGGAACAGAGGCTCAAGGAGAAGATCAAGTCCATTGGCCAAAGTATGGATGATGCTTATAAGGCTTTTGAACGATGCCTCTCAAAAGGAGTTCAACAGTCAGAAGAGTCATGCGAGAAAATAATGAATAAAGTGATAGCACCAGTAAGCTACTTAAACTTTAATAGTCACTTTTCCACTCTCATACGGGTTAGTCAGTTTTTGCTAGCACCAGAGAAGCTGAAAATCAAGACTCAACCAGGATTCCAAAATCAAATTGATTACTTCTTGTAACTCACGTTAGCATAAGATAGATTCAGACTGAAGTAAATGGGAGAGTAATCTCTCATGGACAGATGCACGTAACAACTGGTATTGTCTGCGTCTGTCAACAGGCTGTGGTATACGATGACTAACGAGGAACGTTGTTCTGGTGTGCAGATATTTAATCACTGATAATTTGGACAGATCACAATTTTGCGGGTGTAATTTCAGTAGGGGGGAGAGTGATATTTACCACCAGGCTAGTACAAAAAAACGATCTAGCAAAACATGGACCTATATTGCATGTTTATCGACCTCACCAAGGCTTTTGACACTGTAAACAGGGAGGGGTTATGGAAGAACTTCTGTGGTGGTGACATCTCTGAAGTCTTCCCCATCTCCAATATCATCAAGCAAGGATGTATGCTTGGCTCAGGGCTGTTCAACCTCTTTTTTCCATTGCTGTCCTCAACAATGCCACTAAGTACCTCAACAAAGGCATCTACAACAGCCACAGGGATGATAATTCAATCTACAAACTGTGTAGGCTACAAGCAAAGACCAAAACACAAGAGCATCTATGCCTTCTTTGCCGATGATTGTGCCTCAACGGATCTACCTCATCGCATCGGAGCTCCGGAATGTTGACCACTTCACATACCTGGGGAGTACCAACTACATTGATTTGGGGTTCACTTATATTGGGAGTAGTGCCTTTCCTCAACCACAGTGTGTTAAATGTGCAAAAGTACTACCTCACAACTCAATGAAACCTTCACTCTTGCGCAGACAATAAGAAACAAAACATGCCAACTTGAAAAATAAGCCACAGGAGTTTGTTGAGCGAGAATTAAGATGACTTTTGAGTAGTAAGACATGTATTAAAGCAACAGATACCATTAATAAGAAGGGGCTAGTCTTATATGTTACGCTAAACTTGGAAGTACTACAGAGTGAACAGCACCATCATTGAGGCAAAGGTCATAAAGACACTGCTCCGATGGACTGGCCACAGTCAGGATACCCCAAAACCGTCTCCCAAGAAGGATTTTCTTTGGCAAGCTGCAGCAAGGGCACTGAAAGACAAGCCAACCCAAAAAGCGCTTAAAAAACAACCTTGAACACAACCTCAAGTTCTGCAATATCCAGCCCAGGAAACTCACAAACATGTCCTCTATCCGATCCACCTGGCACTCCAAAACCTGCACAGAAGTAGGCAACTTACTGTAAAGTGGGACAGGAACCATCTAACTGCAAATCGTCATTCCCACAAAACCGGACCAACAACACCAACAGAAGCACTTGTCTGTCCCTCATGACTCAGAGTCTGTGCCTCAAAACACGGACTCCTGAGCCACTCGAGAACACACAATAAATCAAAGTGACGTGCACAAGTCATCATTATCCAAACTAGACATGAGAATAATAGGTTATTACAGCGCCTAGCAAAAGTATTCATCCCCCTTGGCAATTTTCCTATTTTGTTGCATTACAACCTGTAATTTAAATGAATTTTTATTTGGATTACATGTAATGGACATACACAAAATAGTCCAAATAGGTGAAGTGAAATGAAAAACTTGTTTAAAAAAATTCAACAAAATAAAAAAAGGAAAAGTGGTGCGTGCATATGTATTCACCCCCTTTGCTATAAGATCTGGTGCAGCCAATTACCTTCAGAAGTCACATAATTAGTTAAATAATGTCCACCTGTGTGCAATCTAAGTGTCAAATGATCTGTCACGTCATCTAAGTATATATACACCTGTTCTGCAGCACCACTAAGCAAGGGGCACCACCAAGCAAGTGGCACCATGAAGACCAAGGAGCTCTCCAAACAGGTCGGGGACAAAGTTGTGGAGAAGTACAGATCAGGGTTGGGTTATAAAAAAATATCAGAAACTTTGAACATCCCACAGAGCACCATTAAATCCATTATAAAAAGAATATGGCACCACAACAAACCTGCCAAGAGAGGGACGCCCACCAAAACTCACGGACAAGGCAAGGAGGACATTAATCAGAGAGGCAACAAAGAGACCAAAGATAACCCTGAAGGAGCTGCAAAGCTCCACAGCGGAGATTGGAGTATATGTCCATAGGACCACTTTAAGCCTACACTCAACAGAGCTGGGCTAAACAGAAGAGTGGGCAGAAAAAAAGCCATTGCTTAATGAAAAAAATAAGCAGACACGTTCGGCAAAAGGCATGTGGGAGACTCCCCAAACATATGGAAGAAGGTACTCTGGTCAGATGAGACAAAAATTTTGCTTTTTGGCCATCAAGGAAAATGCTATGTCTGGCACAAACCCAACACCTCTCATCACCCCGAGAATACCATCCCCACAGTGAAGCATGGCAGCATCATGCTGTGGGGATGTTTTTCATCGGCACGGACTAGGAAACTGGTCAGAATTGAAGGAATGGTCAGAATTGAAGGAATGATGGATGATGCTAAATGCAGGGAAATTCTTGAGGGAAAACTGTTTCAATCTTCGAGAGGTTTGAGACTGGGACGGAGGTTCACCTTCCAGCAGGACAATGACCCTAAGCATACTGCTAAAGCAACACTCGGGGGGGTTAAGGGGAAACATTTAAATGTCTTGGAATGGCCTAGTCAAAGCCCAGACCTTAATCCAATTGAGAATCTGTCGTATGAATTAACGATTGCTTTACACCAGCGGAACCAATCCAACTTGAAGGAGCTGGAGCAGTTTTGCCTTGAAGAACGGGTAGAAATCCCAGTGGCTAGATGTGCCAAGCTTATAGAGACATACCCCAAGAGACTTGCAGCTGTAATTGCTGCAAAAGGTGACTCTGCAAAGTATTGACTTTGGGGGGGTGAATAGTTATGCACGCTCAAGTTTTCTTATTATTGTTTGTTTGAAGATGCAAATATTTTGCATCTTCAAAGTGGTAGGCATGTTGTGTAAATCATACAAACCCCCCAAAAAAACAATTTTAATTCCAGGTTGTAAGGCAACAAAATAGGAAAAATGCCAAGGGGGGTGAATACTTTCGAAAGGCACTGTATTCAATTATCGTGTGTTGAGTCTCTGGATTTTCACATTTCTCTGGCGATAGCATGCATTGGCTCCCGCAGATATAGGCTTCTATAATGCTATGCTGTTAATAACATTTTTTAAATATATTTTTTTATTCCTAGAGAGGGAAAAAAGGCAGTGGATATCAACTAGTAAAGTCTTTATGCAAGAATGGCGGAGTTCACAAACCAAAAGGGAAAAGGGAAAGGAGAAGGGAAATAAACCTTAATGAGAGTTTAGCCACATGTATGAGAAGTCTCATTGATGAAGAGTTTAAGAAACATTTCCCGTAAGTCATTTAATCATTGTCAGTAAAAAACAACATTTTTTTCAGCACAGCAATTCAATCAAATCTGGTAACCATACTTCTGATTTGGACATATTGTGTTTCAGAAACGAGGGCCAACGTGGCCCAATCAGGGAGCAGATTGATGATTTCACCCTTGACACAAACAGCTTGGTTGGGGAGCACTCGGAAGTGTCACTGCATCTGACATTCCTCAAGACAGAGGTAGGATTTAAAAAAAAGGAAATGCAACACACACATACTGTACTGTGTCTTCAGAGAGTATTCACACCCCTTGACCTTTTCCACATTTTTGTTGTGTTACTATGTGGAATTAAAATTGTATTTTATTTTATTGTCATTTTTGGTCAACAATCTACACAAAATACTGGAAAGAACAATTCTAACATTTTATAAAGAAATCTGTAAAAAAATTTGATTGATTAAATAATTGTTCAACCCCCTGAGTCAATACATGTTAGAATCACCTTTGTTAGCGATTACAGCCGTCAGTCTTTTTGGGTAAATCTCTAAGAGCTTTGCACACCTGGATTGTACAATTATTTGCTATCCATTTTTTAACAGGGTTTTGTTTTACAGACGCTATATGGGTCCATTAATAGAGCATTATTAAAGCCCCAGTGCACTACTTTTGTTAAAACTTCTTAGGGATCAGGCTCCTTTTTCTCCATTTCCGCCTGAATGACATGCCCAAAGAAAACTGCCTGTAGCTCAGGCCCTGAAGCCAGGATATGCATATTATTGGTACCATTGGAAGGAAAACATGTTGAAGTTTGTATAAATCTTCAAACAATGTAGGAGAATATAACACAATAGATATGGTAGGAGAAAATCCCAAGAAAAACCAACCCGATTTTTATTTTTTAGAGACCATCCTCTTAGAAATGCAAGAGACAGCTCATATTGTAAAATAGGTCCCTGGATGCAATTCCTATGGCTTCCACAGGGTGTCAGCAGTCTATGTTCAAAGTTTCTGGCTTGTAACTTAATAGGGAGCAGTGGGGCGCTACTTGCCAATGTCCAGTCTCTTGACAACAAGGTAGACAAAATTCGAGAAAGGGTTGCCTTCCAGAGAGATATCAGAGATTGTTGGTACGCATCGCGCCGACAGAAACAAACATCTCTCTGCTAAGAAGAAGGGCGGGGGTGTATGCCTTATGATTAACGAGTCGTGGTGTGATCATAACAACAATAGAAAACTCGTCCTTTTGTTCACCTGACCTAAAATTTCTTACAATCTAATGCCTAAGGTAACTGAGCTGAATGACTAATCGCCCCATAGCACTCACTTCCGTCATCATGAAGTGCTTTGAGAGACTAGTCAAGGATCATATCACCTCCACCCTACCTGACACCCTAGACAAACTCCAATTTGCTTACCGCCCCAATAGGTCCACAGACGACGCAATTGCAATCACACTGCACACTGCCCTAACCCATCTGGACAAGAGGAATACCTATGTAAGAATGCTGTTCATCGATTACAGCTCAGCATTTAACATCATGGTACCCTCCAAACCCGTCATTAAGCTGGGCAACTGGGTCCTGGACTTTCTGACGGGCCGCCCCCAGGTGGTGAGGGTAGGAAACAACATCTCCACCCCGCTGATCCTCAACACTGGGGAACCCACAAGAGTACGTTCTCAGCCCTCTCCTGTACTCCCTGTTTACCCATGACTGCGTGGCCATGCATGCCTCCAACTCAATCATCAAGTTTGCGGTTGACACTACAGTGGTAGGCTTGATTACCAACAACGACGAGACGGCCTACAGGGAGGAGGTGAGGGCCCTCGGAGTGTGGTGTAAGGAAAATAACCTCACACTCAATGTCAACAAAACAAAGGAGATGATCGTGGACTTCAGGAAATAGCAGAGGGAGCACCCCCCTATCCACATTGACGGGACAGTAGTGGAGAAGGTGGAAAGTTTTAAGTTCCTCGGCGAACACATCACGGAGAAACTGAAATGGTCCTCTCACACAGACAGTGTGGTGAAGAAGGCGCAACAGTGCCTCTTCAACCTCAGGAGGCTGAAGAAATTTGGCTTGTCACCGAAAACACTCACAAACCTTTACAGATGCACAATCGAGAGAATCCTGTCGGGCTGTATCACCGCCTGGTACGGCAACTGCTCCGCCCACAACCGTAAGGCTCTCCAGAAAGTATGCAGGTCTGCACAACGCATCACCGGCGGCAAACTACCTGCCCTCCAGGACACCTACACCACCCGATGTCACAAGAAGGCCAAAAAGATCATCAAGGACACCAACCACCCGAGTCACCGCCTGTTCACCCCGCTATCATCCGGAAGGCGAGGTCAGTACAGGTGCATTAAAGCGGGGACCGAGAGACTGAAAAACAGCTTCTATCTCAAGGCTATCAGGCTGTTAAACAGCCATCACTAACATTGAGTGGCTGCTGCCAACATACGGACTCAAATCTCTAGCCACTTTAATAATAAAAAAATGGATGTAATAAACGTATCACTAGTCACTTTAAGCAATGCCACTTTATATAATGTTTACATACCCTACATTATTCATCTCATATGTATATACTTTATTCTATACAATCTACTGCATCTTGCCTATGCCTCAATGCCATCGCTCATCCATATACTTACATGTACATATTCTTATTAATTCCTTTACACTTGTGTGTATAAGGCAGTTGTTGTGAAATTGTAAGATTACTTGTTAGATATTACTGCATGGTCGGAACTAGAAGCACAAGCATTTCGCTACACTCACATTAACATCTGCTAACCATGTGTATGGGACCAATAACATTTAATTTGTATTGATTACCCAAATTGTAATTAATAACTTCACAATGCTCATATACTTTTAAATTTTTACCAATAGGTGCCCTTTGTGAGGCATTGAAAACACTCCCTGGTCTTTGTGGTTGAATCTGTGGTTTAAATTCACTACTTGATTGAGGGACCTTATAGATAATTGTGTGGGTTACAGAGATGAGGTAGTCATTCAAAAATTATGTTAACCACTATTATTTAACACATAATGAGTCCATGCAACTTTTTACTCCTGAACTTATGTAGGCTTGCCATAACAAAGGGGTTGAATACTTATTGACTCAAGACATTTCAGCTTTTAATTTTTTATTAAAGATGCAATATGCAGAAATCCCTCCGCTATTTCCTGGTTGCTAAAATTCCAATAGTTTGCCTAACTTCAGTTTGTGACAAAACAAGCAGTAATTGTGTAGATAATCATTGTACCATCTAAACCCCTGTGAAATGTATTTTCAGCTGTTTGAAGCTAGTGGACAAAACCCAAAGTAAAAGACACAAAAAAAAAAAACTTAAGCATAGGAAGTATAGAAATAACTTTGGGCACAGTACGCATATAAATAGTACACATAGAACCGATCTGCCGCTTCTTAGACTTGCTTTCAATGAGAATTACAGATCTATAACTCCAATTTCTATGTGAATTTGGTAGGTTCGCCCCAGAAAGTTAAATATTGCATCTTTAATTTGGAAAATGTTTTACAAACAAAATTCCACTTTGACATTATTGGGTATTGTGTTTAGATCCGTGACACAAAATCTAATATTAATAATTTTATAAGTCTGTAACACAAAATGTGGAAAAGGGGTGTGAATACTTTCTGAAGGCACTGTACAAACATTGTTTTTGGGGGGGGCTTTTGGAGACAGTAGCCATATAAACCAAACCAGACTGTAAACCACTTGTAATTTTGGTTAACTATGCCTTCAACTTAAATGAGGGTCTTCTTCAATATGTTTTTCTATCTGAAAGGAAACTGTGTTGAAGGCAAAACTAATCTGTGACCTCCGTGAGAAAAAAAAAAAATTATATTCCACTCTAACCGAGTCAGTCAAGGACAACATGCATCGATGCTATATAAGTAAGTCTTGAAATAAACCTTGTTGGGAGTATCTATATATATTTTTTCAGTTTTTTTTATTTGATAAATGAATTCATTTTGTACTTACTACTACTATAGCCCATAGAAACACATCCATAAGCTCTTCCAAAAAAACTGATATCTCTAGCTTAAACTAACGGATTTTGATGTTTTTTTATTTATTATTATGTTACATAGATTGATACACCGGCACACCAATAGACTCTTAAGGATTCAAATGTACTATCTGAGATAAAGTATTGTGGCCTAGTCACAAAAATGATAATGATATTTGGGAAGTAACAAGTTTTCTAAAATATTTAGAATGTATTAATAGCAGATGAAGTCATACAGTGGTTATGGAAAAAATATGATTACTGTGTTTTAGGGGCATCAGAGCATACAGGAAAAGATTCTCTGAAAAGGATGAAAGATGAGCTACATCATCACATGAAGAATAACAACATTTTCCAGAAGGCCAAGGAAGATATGCTGGGTTGCTTAATCAACCTGAAGGTTTGACATATTCAGGGTCGGATTACCGAACGGGCATGCAGGGCACTTGCCCAGATAGCAAAAAGGGTTGAATTTCAGGAAATTAGCTTTAAAACTGCAATATTTTTTCTTAGCCTCGTGGACACATTCTCAGTAAAGTTACAACAATTTAATGTATACATTTTGGCTGGACAGCTGGCAAAATAGAGCATCCCTAATTTTGTTATATAACCCACAGTAAAACAAGGCTTGAGCTTCAGTTTCAAAGGAAAACATCTACATCAAATCAAATCAAATGTATTTATAAAGCCCCCCTTACATCAGCTGATGTCACAGAGTGCTGTACAGAAACCCAGCCTAAAACCCCAAACAGCAAGCAATACAGGTGTAAAAGCACGGTGGCTAGGAAAAACTCCCTAGAAAGGCCAAAACCTAGGAAGAAACCTAGAGAGGAACCAGGCTGTGAGGGGTGGCCAGTCCTCTTCTGGCTGTGCCGGGTGCAGATTATAACAGAACATGGACAAGATTTTAAAATGTTCATAAAACAGGCAGAACAGTTGAAACTGGAGAAGCAGCACGGCCAGGTGGACTCGGGACATCAAGGAGTCATNAATAAATACTCCAGATATAACAGACGGACCCTAACCCCCCGACACATAAACTACTGCAGCATAAATACTGGGGGCTGAGACAGGAGGGGTCGGGAGACACTGTGGCCCCGTCCGACGATACCCCCGGACAGGGCCAAACAGGCAGGATATAACCCCACCCACTCTGCCGAAGCACAGCCCCCACACCACTAGAGGGATATCTTCAACCACCAACTTACCATCCTGAGACAAGGCCGAGTATAGCCCACAAGATCTCCGCCACGGCACCAGTAAGCCAGTGACTCAGCCCCTGTAATAGGGTTAGAGGCAGAGAATCCCAGTGGAGGGGAACACGTTTATCTAGGGGAGTGTTGTATCGACCAGCCTCAAAAGCAAGAGCGGCTACTCCACATCTACATTTTGCAAAAGAGCTTTGATTTTTCTTGGATAAGAAAATAGGTAAATATGGTTTTGTCCCAAAAGTTAATTTAAAAAGACATTAGGTGCACAGATGTATTACTTTCAGGATTGTTTATCAGTTGGTTCCACTTTAGTTCATTGCTCTCTAAAAGTGCTGATTCAAAAGCATTACGGTCATTACTGTATCAGCTGAGTCATATGGACGGAGTTAAAAAATGATATGCCATGGTATATAACATATTTCTAATAACAATTTCTGTGCTACAATAGGAACACATCGTGATGCAGCTGAAGTGTAAACTACAAGAATCAATTGATCTCTCACTCAAGACCCCCAACAGCTCGTTCCTCCCAGGTACATGAAACAGACCAAACAGACCTACCCAAATTTCCTCATCTGCTTGCATGCGCCTCCCATATATCAAGGAGTTTTGGTACTTCCGTCATGCACTGCACTTTTCCGTGTGCTAACTTTTACTATACCACAGGTCAATATAGTCTATCAGTCTAACGGTCTATCCTGCACTCTATCCACCATTCATACTGACAATAGTGGTAGATGGATTGTTTGTCCAGATTGGCAATATGCTAACTAGCAATCATACCACACATAAGAACATTCAAAGCGGCATACATTTTTTATATGAATCGGCAAGAACAAATAGGAATAGCTGATAGGCAGAGGAGAGACAAGGTGCATCATTGGGCATGAAATAACAGTGAGACAAACAGCAAAAAAAAAATTGCCCTTATTGATCTTGTTTAGGGACAGTACAATTGTCCTACTTAGACTAGCCTACAACAACACAATGCAATGAATAATTACATTATTATTTTCAAGCGAGTACAGCATTCTAGCCTACTCTAGGCTGAAGTGAAAATTTCATTTGAATAACAGCGCAAAAGCCCTGTGATTTGAATGTTTCATTTGATTTGGATCCGTTGTAGGTCTACTCCTCAGTTTATAAGATCTAGAAAGGCACAGTAGCAGGCCAGTCGGGCTGTATTTTTACTTCTGATACTGAATGCGATGTCTGTTGCAATTCATCAATCTCCCAAGTCGTCCTATAATAATGTGGCCACGTATGCTCCCGGCAAGCCCAGTTATTAAAGAAAGCTTAGCACACACTCTGTCTCCTCTGCAATCCGAATGGCTATTCATCATGCTCCCAGAACGCTTTAATATAGCCCAAATATTGATAATTTAACTTTTAAATGTATTACCTTTTATATGTGGCATGAACACAACCAGTCACAATGTTTTAATCTGATTAGGCTACTGTATTTCAAAACTCCTGTAGGCATGCATACGTTCTACCAAAATATAACGCTCACTATACCTATGCTACAGTTGTGACAAAACCATCCGTAGAATTGAAAACGCCATGGAAACCCATTTAACTATTTTTATGTGCAATACGTATTTACACATTTTATCTGCAACAAGTTAATTTGATGGAAACACAACTCTGATGGGAAAATGCTCCAAGGTTTCCCTTGGCTGGTAATTGCCAGCATTTGGCTGCAAAAACATTTAAAAGACGATAAGTAACATTTAAGCTGGCCAAAATGTCCTGGAGAGGCTGTCTATCAAAGCCTCATTGTTATTAGTGTAAGCCTACTTTTTAATCGAAACAAGTTCTTTAAATATACAAAACCTGTTTTGTTTCATTCTGTTTTGACATTTTCATTGGTTAAACTAAATCCAAGGTGCCTTTATAATTGTGTGCTCCATATTTAGTTTAAGATAGGTTATAGGTCTGTTGTAAAATAAATAACATTAGCCTATTTCTATCATTTGTTGAGTATGGTAGGCACTTGCCTTTGTTGGTAAATGCTGCAATATACCCTGTTCAAAACTTTTGTGAAGGTTTAAAACCAGTTCGCAAGTGTTTTGTTTCATTCTGTTGAGCCATTTTCTTTGGCCAAATTAAGTTCTATCTGTATTGCTGTGTTTTCCGCAATATAATAGCCTGCTCGTATTTTCCCTTTACTTACTTTTGATATTACACTAATAGTTTATAAACTTTTGTGACGTTTGGTGTGGCAATAATTAAGCTTTAGCTATTGCAAGCCTATCATATGAAGGTAGTGTGCACCGACAGTTGAAATTGAGGTGAAGAATATTTTAGGCCTACCAGAGTTACTCCTATAATCTAACAATATATTGCTCGTATTTATTCACAATATTCTGATAGAAAATGTACGAATTAGCCTCCTTCTGTACATCTATATCTGTATAGCAGATGCAGCAGCCATCTGACATAAAGAAATGCCAGCATTACTCTATCTCTCTGTCCATATCTCTGAAGCGAGGCCTAAGCTTCTCTAATTTTATATAGCCTATATGTATTTTATATCATACAGTGGACACCTAAGCCTATAGGCCTATGCATGCAATGCCCTGATGCATTTAGTGATGAAATCTCTGACTTCTAAACCGTGAGGTGGACAATTATTGTTTTAGGAAAGTAGCCTAAAAAACTATTTAAAAAAATGTCTATAAAGTTTTGCGTATGCTATATATTGAAACAAAAGGAATAGTGTTTTATGTCGTTTGTTACTGGCTGTTTTTAAGGAAACGTGAATGTGGCTCATTTTGGCCAATATCCCTCATTTATTGACTGCGCTGGCTGCGCCAAGTCGGATCGCAATGCATATGTCCGGTACATTTCTCAAATGTCTAGTAAATTAAAATCTTACCCGTCACGTTGTCCGACACCAAATTTTCCTAAAGGTAATCTAGAAACGTGCATATTATATTCATGCAGATTTTAGAATATTTGAAAATTGGATGGAAACCTATAGACACCCTAAAGATTCTGGCAAGTGCGCTAGTCCAGTGTCACTTTTATGATGCCGGCACGTCATGGTTCCCCAAAAGGGTATTTCCCGTCCAAACCGGAAGTGTCATTCTAAATCATATGAAGCATATTAATATGTCTGGATTTGATTAGAGCTTTAATAGACATGAAAATTAAAGTCTGATGCTACCTGAGCCTGATGAGCCATACATTAAATACATTTTATAAGCCATACATTAAATACATTTTATGAGCCATACAGAAAATACATTTTATAAACCTGATCCCAAAAATTCCCAAATTACTGGGCTGTTATCCAATACATAGCCTATGATGTAGGCTACCACACATTACACACAACAGAAAAACAGAAAACCCCATAGATGTAGCTATGTTAAAAAATAAGGTGACCCCAGAAAGCCAGATGGAGATGTAAAAATTTGACGTTGCATTCAGTCCTTATATTGCTGTAGCATATGTAAGGACCACAATGGAAATAAGTCCCCAACTTTATTGTGCAATACTGGTCACATTTACAATTATTTGTGTGTGTATGTATTTTTTATACTGACAAATTAAATCAATTAATTAATCCAAACTGTGCAGAGGCAGTTTGATGAATGGAAAGAGACATCTGTTACAAAACATCAAAAAGTTGAATGACATTCAGAGATTGTCAAGCCAAGCCTTCGATTCTGCACTCTTAGAAAATGGTTTTCCAAATCTGTTGTTTGGCTGCCCCCATAGGAGAACCGTTTTTGATTCCAAGGAGAACCCTTTTTGGTTCCACGTAGAACTCTTTTGGGTTCTATGTAGAATCCTCTGTAGAATGGGTCCTACATGGAACCCAAAGGGTTCTAGCTGGAACCAAAAATGGTTCTTCAAAGGGTTATTTCATGGAGACAGCAGAATAACCACTTTAGGTTTTAGAAAAAAAGGTCTAAGAGCATGGGTAAGCCTACAAGGTAGGGAAGGATGTGTTTTCTGTTTGTTGAGATTGACATAGTCTATTTATTGTGGTGTTGAAAACGCAAACCATGTCGGTATGTTTTGTTTATTGGTTGTGTGGCACAGAAACTTGTTGAAACTTGTTGCACAGAAACTTGTTGGTGTAAAAATTATAATAATTATGAATATGGCATAAAATGTTGAAAATCTGATTTCCCCCTAACTGATCATTGTCTACAACTGGCTCTGATCGTGAAGTAATGAAACAGACAGCGAGAGTGCGCTCCTCAGTGGTGTTCAGCAAACCGCCAGCCATCTCATCGACAGTGCCACAAAAGCAAAGCAGATATCCACGTTTATAAACACAGGGTCCGTTAATGTTATTTATTGGTTGTAAACATTATTTTGCGTTAATTCTATGAAGGGCAAGGGTGTTGAATTTATTTTACAGTACAAGGGGTGATGTGCCTTTTTGTTTTTTTGTTGGACTGACAATCCATGACATCCACATAATAGTTTTAATGTAACAATTTTCAATTAACAATTACAATATGAGTGGAATATTTTTACTTACTTAATCAAATATTTTTTTATGTTAAAAACAGCTTTTCTGTGTTGGAATGGTGCCCCAACAACAGAATGGTGTGGGAGTGTACCGTCATAAAAAATATTAATCCATGTAGAACCCTGATTGGCCATCCGGATGACATCATCCTCCATGAGGAAATAGCAAGCATTTTTAATGCTTTTTTTACGTTTGAGGTCGGGGTTTTGAAGTATTTTTTTTCTCCAATTTGTGCTTTAGCCACATATACGAGTTTGGGTTGAATCAAAAATAATGATTTGGGTATGAGCTAACAGAATATGAACTCTTAAAAGTGATATTTCTACTGGAAAGTTACTTATAAATTTTTGAACTACAAACTTCAGCTAACTTTAGCCACCACAAGCTAACAATCAATAGAAGTGATGGGGACATGTGAGCATGTTTTGTTTTCTTAAATGGCCAAATCGCCTTTAAGTAACATCAAACAAAATACAGAAATTGCTTTGAGTTGATTTCAGGTGATTTGGCAACCATCTAACAATAAGTTGTAAAATCCTGAACTTCTCCTTTAAAGCTGATGCTTGTCCTGAATCCTTTCTCTTGTGCAGATGATGTCACTGTGGAGTATAACAAGATGAAGATGTGCTATGAGAAACTGATGGGTTGCTCTGGTACAGTACAATTCAGTCCAAGATTGGATTTGCAAACCAACACGTTTGAATTGCAGTCTGGGAATGGAAGGAAGCGTGTGCAGGTATGTTTGTGGGTAGTTGATTAACCATATTTCAACTATAATTCAGTCTGCGAGTATTTGATCCCATGTACTAGAGTTGCCTGGTATTCATTTTTCTGTTACAGGTGCCAACAGGTGTAACAATGTTAACTCCTGAGATTGTCAAAGATCTTACAACACATAACCACAGGCCTACATTTAGGTAACTATTGATCACTGAAGCTTCCACTGCCTTATCATGGCCTTTTCCTATGGTCATGTTTACCACTAATCAGTTCCACACAGAATCTACAAAGACATTATGTCAAGAGTGCTTGACTCTTTTGATTTAAAAAATGAATTTACAACTGTCACCTTTGCCCTTTGTCTGCCTTGCAGGCTCCAATGCCCCAAGGCAGGTCTTTTCCAGTGCAGTTCCACTGAACTGGTGTTTCTGATGGAAGGGAAGGGAGATGTGATTTACATGATGACTCAATGGGACAGCAGCCTCCTGGGTTCCATGACACCAGCAGGACTCCTATTCAGCATTGACTGTCCTGAGCAGTCTGTCCGCCAACTACATCTCCCACACTGTAGCTGTGATGGTAAGTTATGCATATTGTATGTGTGATGGTAAGTGATGCATCACTGTATGTGTGATGGTAAGTGATGCATCACTGTATGTGTGATGGTAAGTGATGCATCGCTGTTTGTGTGATGGTAAGTGATGCATCACTGTATGTGTGATGGTAAGTGATGCATCATTTCTAATAATACAATAATAAAACAGGTATGACATGACACTACCACTGAATAATACATTCCATAATAATACATACTTTGGATGACACTTAGTTAAAGCATGATATACAGTCAAATAAAGCATTGTTCTTATTCTGCAGAGAAGGATGACAATTTGTCCGTGGCCCATGTTACTCATGGCAACATGGAGATTGTTCAGCCACTCAAGGCGACTGCTACACACGTGATTGTAAACATCACACACCTCTCCCTCTTTGGCCTCATCTGGGATGTGTTCTCCTTCCTCCCGGTCCGAAGCCAGGTGCTGCTGTTCCTCCAACCACAAGGGAACAGACCCCAGCAGCACATAATCAATGTTATTTTGTTGCCCAGAAATGTGCCACTCTGTGAGGTAATATTTACAGTTTCAAGGAATTCATTCTGCACACTGTTTGGGGGACTGAAAATGCCAAACTACAGTGCCTTCAGAAATGATTCCCACCCCTTGCCTTTTTCCAAGTTTTGTCGTCTTACAGCCTTAATTTAAAATTCATTAAATTGAGATATTGTGTCACTGGTCTACACACAATACCCCATAATGTCAAAGTGGAAATATATTTTAAATAATTGTTACTAATGAATGAAAAATCAAAGCTGAAATGTTGTTTACCAGACTCTCTTATCCGGAGTGACGTACAGGAGCAATTAGGGTTAAGTGCCTTGCTCAAGGGCAGCAGATTTTTCACTCAGTCGGTCACTCAGAGATTTAAACTAGTGACCTTTCTGTTACAGACCCAACGCTCTTAACCACTAGGCTACCTGCCGCCCTGAGTCATTAGTATTCAACCCCTTCGTTATAGCAAGCCAGGAGTAACAATGTGCTTAACAAGTCACACATTGCATGGATTCACTCATGAAAATAGTCTGGGTAGCCATTTGATTAGATGTTCAGGAGTCTTATGGCTTGGGGTAGAAGCTATTTAGGATTCTCTTGGACCTAGACTTGGTGCTGGAGAACAGTCTATGACTAGGGTGGCTGGAGTCTTTGACAATTTGTATGGCCTTCCTCTGACACCGGCTGGTATAGAGGTCCTGGATGGCAGGAAGCTTGGCCCCGATGATGTACTGGGCCGTACGCACTACCCTCTGTAGTGCCTTGCGGTCGGAGGCCGAGCAGTGATGCAACCCATCAGGATGCTCTTGATGGTGCAGCTACTAAACCTTTTGAGGATCTGAGGACCAATGCCAAATATTTTCAGTCTCCTGAGGGGGAATAGGTTTTGTCGTGCCCTCTTCACGATTGTCTTGGTGTGCTTGGACCATGTTAGTTTGTTGGTGATGTGGACACAAAGGAACTTGAAGCTCTCAACCTGCTCCACTACAGCCCCTTCGATGAGAATGGGAGCGTGCTCGGTCGTCCTTTTCCTGTAGTCCACAATCTTCTCCTTTGTCTCTTGAGGGAGAGGTTGCTGTCCTTGCACCACGCGGTCAGGTCTCTGACCTCCTCCCTATAGGCTGTCTCATCATAGTCGGTGATCAGGCCTACCACTTTTGTGTCATCAGCAAACTTAATGATGGTGTTGGAGTCGTGCCTGGCCATACAGTCATGAATGAACAGGGAGTACAGGAGGGGACTGAGCACGCACCCCTGAGGGGCCCCCCAGATGTGTTGTTACCTACCCTTACCACATGCGGGCGGCCCGTCAGGAAGTCCAGGATCCAGTTGCAGAGGGAGGTGTTTAGTCCCAATGTCCTTAGCTTAGTGATGAGCTTTGAGGGTACTATGGTGTTGAACGCTGAGGTGTTCCTTTTGTCAAGGTGTGAAAGGGCAGTGTGGAGTGCAATAGAGATTGCATCATCTATGGATCTGTTGGTATGCAAATTGGAGTGGGTCTAGAGTTTCTGGGATAATGGTGTTGATGTGAGCCATGACCAGCCTTTCAAAGCATTTCATGGCTACAGATGTGAGTGCTACGGATCGGTAGTCATTTAGGCAGGTTACCTTAGCGTTCTTGGGCACAGGGACTGTGGTGGTCTGCTTGAAACATGTTGGTATTACAGACTCAGACAGGGAGAGGTTGAAAATGTCAGTGAAGACACTTGCCAGTTGGTCAGCGCATGCTTGCAGTATACATCCTGCTAATCCGTCTGTCCCTGTGGCCTTGTGAATGTTGACCTGTTTAAAGATCTTAATCGCATCGGCTACGGAGAGCGTGATCACACAGTCATCCGGACAAGCTGATGCTCTCATGCATGTTTCAGTGTTACTTGCATCAAAGCGAGCATATAAGTGATTTAGCTCATCTAGTAGACTGGTGTCACTGGGCAACTCTCAGCTATGCTTCACTTTGTAGTCTGTAATCGTTTGCAAGCCCTGCCACATCCGACGAGCATCGGAGCCGGTGTAGTATGATTCTATCATAGTCCTGTATTGACGCTTTGCCTGTTTGATGGTTCGTCAGAGGGCATAGCGGATTTCTTATAAGTGTAACCCTCTCACCAGGCTCGAATTTGACTCTCACGATATTAGCTTACGTAGAGTATCTCAACAGCATGGGATGCTAGGTGAGAAGGACATCTCCAATAAGAATTCCTATTGTAAACTATCAAGGGTTATGACAATAGGGTATTAACTTCAGATGAAATGATTATAGGTTTCTGTTATTGTTTCAGGATAATCTATCCCATGCATTAAATTAGATTAAAACACTAAATGACTCCACCAAGACAACATAAATAAGTTTCAAATGTGTATTATTACATTTTTCATATCACAACATCAAAAGAAATAAAAATAATAAACCCCAATGAGTCGTGCACAACCCATGTCCAAATTATTTCAAGCTTGCTTAATTGACCCGTTGGCGCGCTTTGGAGCTCAAAAAAAGAATGTCGACACACATCAAGTCCAGAAGCACCTCACGTTGTGGTTACTCACGAATGTAGATATTTCTCCAGCGAAGTATGACAGTTCCGTGCAGGTTTTCCTCACATGGTCCACAGCAACCGACACCCCATGGGAACATGAACTCGCCAAGCCTTCCCAAGAAATTCTCTCCTGGTGTGTCACGATGCTAGGCTAACCTCAAGTCTGTCGACCTCCACAACGAGACGGTAGCTTCAGTCTTCACTGAGTCCCCTCTCAACAAAAAAATACAACAACTCTCCTATAAAATAAAATCAGTATTTCCCTTCATGTATTAATTGGTATGTATCTTGTTCTATACTTTTTTGTCGTCTTCTTTTATCATTCCTCTTCACCAACGGTCATAATCTCAGCATCCATCCTTTCTCAACGTCTCTCTTTCCCTCTCTTTTTTCTTTTTATATCCCAGGCCTCCCGTTAACCAGGTCAACTCTCCCATTGGCCACAACTTAACAAGCGACCTTATTGGTCAAAACATTAATTCAAAAGTAAACCAACTTATTCACTTATACTTTAAATAAATATTTCTTCAAAATAAATGCATTAACAATATTACAAATAAGAATAAATTTCAATCACCTGTTAAAATCTAATACCAATTAATTATAACAAATAACTCAATACTTGGTTCTAACAAGAGTATTACATAAGCTTCTGGGTTAGAGTCCCGCTCCTTGAAAGCGGCAGCTCTACCCTTTAGCTCAGTGCGAATGTTGCCTGTAATCCATGGATTCTGGTTGGGCTATGTACGTACAGTCACTGTAGGGATGACGTCCTCGATGCACTTATTGATTAAGCCAGTGACTGATGTGGTGTACTCCTCAATGCCATCGGAAGACTCCCGGAACATATTTCAGTCTATGCTAGCAAAGCAGTCCTGTAGTTTAGCATGTCATTCATCTGACCACGTTTTTATAGACCGAGTCACTGGTGCTTCCTGCTTTAATTTGAGCTTGTAAGCAGGAATCAGGAGGATAGAATTATGGTAAATTTTGCCAAATGGAGGGCGAGGGAGAGCTTTGTACGCGTCTCTGTGTGTGGAGTAAAGGTGGTCTAGAATTATTTTCCCTCTGGTTGCACATTTAACATCCTGACAGAAATTAGGTAAAACTGATTTAAGTTTCCCTGCATTAGGAGCGCCGCTGGATGAGTGTTTTCTGTTTGCTTATGGCGGTATACAACTCATTGTTTTAGTGCCAGCATCAGTCTGTGGTGGTATGTAGACAGATACAAAAAATACAGATGAAAACTCTCTAGGTAGATAGTGTGGTCTACTTCTTATCATGAGATACTCTACCTCAGGCGAGCAAAAGCTTGAGACTTCTTTAGATACCGTGCACCAGCTGTTGTTTACATATACAGTTGAAGTTGGAAGTTTACATACACTTGGTTGGAGTCATTAAAACTTGTTTTTCAACCACTCCACACATTTCTTGTTAACAAACTATAGTTTGGAACGTCAGTTAGGACATCTACTTTGTGCATGACACAAGTAATTTTTTCCAACAATTCACTGTATCAAAATTCCAGTGAGTCAGAGGTAGCCATACACTGAGTTGACTGTGCCTTTAAACAGCTTGGAAAATTCCAGAAAATGATGTCATGGCTTTAGAAGCTTCTGATAGGCTAATTGACATAATTTGAGTCAATTGGAGGTGCACCTGTGGATGTATTTCAAGGCCTACCTTTAAACTCAGTGCCTCTTTGCTTGACAAAATGAGAAAATCAAAAGAAATCAGCCAAGACCTCAGAAAGAAAATTGTAGACCTCCACAGGTCTGGTTCATCCTTGGGAGCAATTTCCAAATGCCTGAAGGTACCACGTTCATCTGTACAAACAATAGTACGCAAGTATAAACACCATGGGACCACGCAGCCGTCATACCGCTCAGGAAGGAGATGCGTTCTGTCTCTTAAAGATTAACGTACTTTGGTGCGAAAAGCGCAAATCAATCCCAGAACAACAGCAAAGGACCTTGTGAAGATGCTGCCGGAAACGGGTACCAAAGTATCCTTATCCACAGTAAAACTAGTCCTATATCGACATAACCTGAAAGGCCGCTCAGCAAGGAAGAAGCCACTGCTCCAAAACCGCCATAAAAAATCCAGACTACGGTTTGCAACTGCACATGGGGACAAAGATTGTACTTTTTATGTCCTCTGGTCTGATGAAACAAAAATAGAACTGTTTGGCAATAACGACCATTGCTATGTTTGGAGGAAAAAGGGGGAGGCTTGCAAGCCGAAGAACACCATCCCAACCGTTTTGCATCATGTTGTGGGGGTGCTTGGCTGCAGGAGGGACTGGTGCACTTCACAAAATAGATGGCATCATGAGGAAGGAAAATAATTTGGATATATTGAAGCAACTTCTCAAGACATCAGTCAGGAAGTTAAAGCTTGGTCGCAAATGGGTCTTCCAAATGGACAATGACCCCAAGCATACTTCCAAAGTTGTGGCAAAATGGCTTAAGGACAACAAAGTCAAGGTATTGGAGTGGCCATCACAAAGCCCTGAACACAATCCCATAGAAAATTTGTGGGCAGAACTGAAAAAGCGTGTTTGAGCAAGGAGGCCTACAAAGCTGACTCCGTTATACCAGCTCTGTCAGGAGAAATGGGCCAAAATTCACCCAACTTACTGTGGGAAGCTTGCAGAAGGCTACCCTAAACTTTTGATCCAAGTCAAACAATTTAAAGGCAGTACTACCAAATACTAATTCAGTGTATGTAAACTTCTGACCCCCTGGGAATGTGATGATAGAAATAAAAGCTGTAATAAATCATTATCTCTACTATTTTTCTGACATTTCACGTTCTTAAAATAAAGTGGGGATCCTAACTGACCTAAATCAGGCAATCTTTACCAGGATTAAATGTCAGTAATTGTCAGTAATTGTGAAAATAAGGAGTTTAACTACTTAGGGAGTGGTGGGGCAACACTACCTGGTGAAATGCAAGGCACCAAATTCAAAATCCAAAAGTTGAATTATTAAACATTCATCAATATACAAGTGTTGCATAGTCATCAAAAGCTCTGCTTCTTGGCAATATCACAGCATTGTCAGATTTCAAAAAGGCTTTACGGCGAAAGCACAACATTTGATTGTTTGAGGGTAGCACCTCCAATATTTTATAGCATAAATTCAGAAACCATCGCGGTTCACACAAAACACATTTCACAGCGAAAACAAATCCCTTACCTTTTGAAGAACTTCTGCTGAGGGCTTCCCAAGTGTCCAATGAAGACAATCCATGGTTCTTTTGTTAGAAAAAGTCATTTATTATATCCATAAATCTCCGTTTGGTTGGTGCGTTATGTTCAGAAAATCCAACGTCGAATCGCTCATTGAAACGTGAAGAGAACGCGTTCAAATATATCTATAAACTTTTCCTAAACAAATCAAATACCAGTTAAAATGCATCCTTAGCCATCCTTTTATAAATATTAGCGATAATATTTCACTCGGATGGTCACCTATACCTTATATACGTAAAATAAAGTGGGGCGCGCCAGCCAGACTCGCGCACGAGAAAACCTGTTGACATTTGAGGTCCCAATGCAATTTCCTGTACCTATTCTTCCTGCTTACTCCAATCTCTCTGAGGCTTTATATATAGACTGTTGACATCTAGTGGAAGCCATAGGTACTGCAGTCTCAGTCCTGGTAACAAATGGATTCAATAGGGAGTGTGTCTAAGAGAGCCAAAGGTCACCAGAAACTGATTTCCGGATGTTTTTTTCTTGGGTTTTTGCCTGCTAAATGAGTTCTGTTATACTCACAGACATTATGTTAACACTTTTAGAAACTTCAGAGTGTTTCCTATCCAATAGTACTAAGTATGTGCATATCCTATTTTCTGAGCCTGAGTGGCAGGCATTTTGCTTTTGGCACGCCAGACTCTCCAAAACCGTCACCTCACCTGCCGCTCCCTAAGAAGTTAAATGTATTTGGCTAAGGTGTATGTAAACTTCCGACTTCAACTGTATGTATAGGCCCCTGCCCCGTGTCTTACCAGAGGCTGCTGTTCTGTTTTGCCGATGGAGTGTATAACCCACCAGCTGTATGTTCTTAATGTCGTTGTTCAGCCACGACTCGGTGAAACATATGATATTACAGTTTTTAATGTCCTGTTGGTAGGATATACGTGCTTTCAGTTCGTACCATTTATTTTCCAGCGATTGGACGTTAGCTAGCAGGACGGAGGGCAAGGGCAAATTAGCCATTCGTCGCCTGATCCTCACAAGGCACCCTGATCTTTTGCCTCGAAATCTCAGTTTCCTTCTCCAGTGAATCACGGGGATCTGGGCCTGGTCGGGTGTCTGTAGTATATCCTTCCCATCCAACTCATTTGTAGAAGAACTCTTCATCCAGTTTGAGGTGAGCAATCTCTGTTCTGATGTCCAGAAGCTCTTTTCGGTCATAAGAGACGGTAGCATCAACATTATGTACAAAACAAGTTACAATCAACGCAAAAGAAATTACAAAATAGCATGGTTGGTTAAGAGCTGATAAGACAGCAGCCCTCCCCTCAGGCGCCATCAAACTACCTATTAGTAGATGGGTAAAGATTTTTAAAAAAGCAAACATTGAATCTTCATTTGAGCATGGGAAGTTATTCATTATAATTTGGATGGTGTATCAATACACCCAGTCACTACAAAGATACAAGCGTCCTTCCTAACTCAGTTTCCGGAGAGGAAGGAAACCGCTCAGGGGCCAATGGTGACTTTAAAACAGTTACAGAGTTTAATGGCTGTGATAGGAGAAATCTGAGGCTGGATCAACAACGTAGTTACTTCACAATACTAATTGAAATGACAGAGTGAAAAGAAGGAAGCCTGTACAGAATACAAATATTCCAAAAGATGCATCCTGTTTAAAGTAAAACTGCAAAAAATGTGGCAAAGAAATTAACTTTATGTCCTGAATACAAAGCGTCATGTTAGGGGCAAACACAACACATCACTGAATACCACTCATATTTTAAAGAACGGTGGTGGCTGCATCAGTTTATGGGTAAGCATACCCATGAAGGTGTCAGTGTCGGTGTCAGTGTCGCCATATTCATAAAGAATGTTAGTATGTGTATTTCCACCTCTGTCCTTAATTTGAATGCCTTGGAGTTTATCACCCTCCCTCCCAATTGCTGTTAGCAAATTGTATGACTTGCTGCCTAGCTTGCTGTCTAACTATACTAATTATACTAATTATTAATATTGGGTGATTTTAACCTGGATTGGTTGATGCCAGTATCAGATAGACTGAAATATATTTGTACCTGGCTAAATTTAACTCAAATGATAATAAAATCAACCCGCCCCAACTTAAAACACCTTGAATCGACTCTCTTGGACATCATTCTGACAAACGCCCCTCATAAGTATACAGCCATTGGAATCTTTGCAAACGAGCTCAGTGACCATTGTCCCATTGCCTGCCTTAGAGATACTAAGCTACCTAAATTGTGTCCAAGCATTATTACAAAGATATTTTTTTTTACATTCAATTAACATTTCCTGTATGACCTGGGGTTGTATGATTGAGAGGGTGTGTCTTCTATCTCTGACTCAAATCCTTAAACATTTTACCTCTCTGTGTAATATGTCCCATATAACAGATTAAGGGTAAAGAACAGCTCTAACCCATGGTTCACACATTAATTGTCTGAAATATTTAATGAAAGAAATTCAGCTTGGGCTCAGGCTAGATTGACTGATTATTCGTGACTGGCAGTCCTTCCGACATTTGAGAAATAGATGTCTTACTCTGGTTAGAAAAGCAAAGTCAACATACTTCTTGAATTGTGTATCTGAGAGTGGTAGAAATCCAGCTAAATTCTGTAAAGTGGACAAATCTTTGAGAATAAACTCCACCCCCTCATTGCCCTAGCAGGTTATGAAAGCCTCTATTCCCATAACAGACAAAAATGACATTTGTGGTGCTTTTTATAAAATTTTTGCCTCAGCTGGCCATCTATTTGAAGAAATTGTTTCTGAAAATATCTCAAGCTCCATTAAATGTGTATATTGTATCACGCTGTGTATTGTGTGCACAAGGCTCACCTGGAAATGAGACTCTGTCTCAGGGGTGTGAATACATTTTGTAAACATTTCTAAAAATGTTTTCACTTTGCCATTATGGGGTATTGTGTGTGGGTGAGACTTGTTTTAGTCCATTTTGAATTCAGGCTTTAACACAACAAAATGTGGAATAAGTCAAGGGATAAGAGTACTTTCTGAAGGCACTGTAGCTATTGCTCTATCTGGATAAATGGTGGTAAAATGTCTCATTACCATTACTTGATTTCTCTCAGAACTATTAGTGTGAACGAATATGATCAGTTTGCCATGAAGTAAAGCACCTTTATTGTTCGAAGGTGGAACGTCAACAGAGGGGGAGTACTTTCATTCAAACAAGCTCCAACTGCACATTGAGTCCTAGAGGAAAATATGGTCTCTGCTGTGAGCTGGTGGCAAATTCTACCATACAGCCAAGAGTAAGCATGGCCATCACATACAACCATACATTCCTATATGAGTATTCCTTTGTAATGTGCAATTACTGGTTTGTGGTGTTGGGTATGATGTGTGGTTTTTATGTGCATGTACCTGACACCATGAAGTTCCTACAGGATAGTAAGTTCTAAGTGCTATATGACCAGCTACAGTGTCTCTGTCTCTCTGTTGCTGCCTATATTTGGCTAATATTCTTTTTCATTTTGTGTTTCAGAGTGGGCAGTTTGACTGTGACTATAGCCCAAACTTCCACCCAACATTTCAGGTGTTTCTAAACTGCATGTCAGGTGCAGAGAACATCAGACTGAGTCTTTTAGACAGAGGAAGTAACGACCAAAGAGTGTGGGAGTGTCTAATTCCAACAGGTTAGATCAAATGCCAGTTGGTTATTTACTTGTACACCCCTCACCTCTAACTTTTGTAAACTGTATTCAACACACTGTACACCCCTCACCACCTACTTATTTATACTGTATTCAACACACTGTACACCCCTCACCACCTACTTATTTAAACTGTATTCAACACACAGGACAAAATAAATCTGATACGAATTTCTTCTCCACAACTTCAGATTTCTTACCACCTCAAGTCAATCCAATCAACCCAAATCCAGGTAGGGTTTTGTTTTCTCTTTCATTGTCAATGGCTATATGTCTGATATGGATGTGTTTGAGTGTTACACAAAGGAATCAATCATTGTTTTGTTAACTTTAATTTTAGATCTTGTAAGAACGGCATCAAGTGATCATCAGTCTTGTATATATTTATACTCCGGACTCCGACATTGCTCTTCCTAATTTTTATATATTTCTTCATTCATTTTTTTTTCTTTTTAGATTTGTGTGTATTGTTGTGTAGAGATATACAGTGGGGAAAAAAAGTATTTAGTCAGCCACCAATTGTGCAAGTTCTCTCACTTAAAAAGATGAGAGAGGCCTGTAATTTTCATCATAGGTACACTTCAACTATGACAGACAAAATGAGGAAAAAAAATGCAGAAAATCACATTGTAGGATTTTTAATGAATTTATTTGCAAATTATGGTGGAAAATAAGTATTTGGTCA
>QNTS01001687.1:306314-317383 GCA_003317085.1 Hucho hucho | reverse complement strand
TTGGCCGGGGTTGGGGTAGCCAGGAGGAAAGCATGGCCAGCCGTAGAGAAATGCTTGTTGAAATTTTCGATTATCATGGATTTGTCGGTGGTGACCGTGTTACCTAGCCTCAGTGCAGTGGGCAGCTGGGAGGAGGTGCTATTGTTCTCCATGGACTTGACAGTGTCCCAAAACTTTTTGGAGTTAGAGCTACAGGATGCAAATTTCTGTTTGAAAAAGCTAGCCTTTGCTTTCCTGACTGATTGCGTGTATTGGTTCCTGACTTCCCTGAACAGTTGCATATCGCGGGGACTATTCGATGCAATAGCAGTCCGCCACAGGATGTTCTTGTGCTGGTCAAGGGCAGTCAGGTCTGGAGTGAACCAAGGGCTGTATCTGTTCTTAGTCCTACATCTTTTGAAAGGGGCATGCTTATTTAAGATGGTGAGGAAGTTGCTTTTAAAGAACGACCAGGCATCCTCGACTGACGGAATGAGGTCAATATCCTGCCAGGATACCCGGGCCAGGTCGATTAGAAAGGCCTGCTCGCAGAAGTGTTTTAGGGAGCGTTTGACAGTGATAAGGGGTGGTCGTTTGACCGCGGGCCCATAGCGGATGCAGGCAATGAGGCAGTGGTCGCTGAGATCCTGATTGAAAACAGCAGAGGTGTATTTGGAGGGCAAGTTGGTCAGGATAATGTCTATGAGGGTGCCCATGTTTACAGATTTAGTATTGTACCTGGTGGGTTCCTTGATGATTTGTGTGAGATTGAGGGCATCTAGCCTAGATTGTAGGACTGCCGGGGTGTTAAGCATATCCCAGTTTAGGTCACCTAACAGAACGAACTCTGAGGATAGATGGGGGGCAATCAATTCACATATGGAGTCCAGGGCACAGCTGGGAGCTGAGGGGGGTCTGTAGCAGGCGGCAACAGTGAGAGACTTATTTCTGGAGAGATTCATTTTTAGAATTAGAAGTTCGAACTGTTTGGGCATAGACCTGGAAAGTATGACAGAACTTTGCCTTGCTTGGACACTTCGGATTGCCATCAGCAGAAGTTCTTCAAAGCAGAAGTTCTTCTTTTATGTATTTTGTGACACCCGTGCTGGTTATGAAATTATGCTAATGCAGAAAATATGCGGGGCGCTGTCCTCAGACAATCAAATGTTATGCTTTCGCCGTGAAGCCTTTTTGAAATCTGACAACGCTGTGAGATTGCCAAGAGTCTAAGCTTTTGAAGAGTGTGCAACACTTGTATTTTCATAAATGTTTTATATTTCTACTTTTGAATTTGGCGTGGCTGGGGCGCTAGCGCTCCCTAAGAGGTTTAAGTATCAAAAGTAAATGTAATTGATAAAATATACTTAAACTCTTAAGCATCATTAAAACAATGTCTGTGAGTATAACAGAATTGATATGGCAGGTGAAAATCCGAAGATTTTTTTTGAGCTCCCAGGCTCTTTGTATTTCCGTCTCCCAGATTGCAGTACCTATGGCTTCCACTAGATGTCAACAGTCATTATACAAGGTTTCAGACTTGTTTCTTGAAAAAAACGAACAAGTAATTTGAGTTTTTCTGAAGGGAGCTCCATAAGAATAGTACGTGAATGGTGCGCTCTTCATTTTTTCCTTTCCTATTGAACATACTACTTGATAAATGATATATTGAATTGCTTAGATCATAGGAATCACTGTGCTGACATATTTATAGTTCTATCCAAGGCTTTTGATAACGTCGAGCCCTACTGATTCAAAGATTGTCTGAAATGTGCCTCGACCAGGCATCTTGCAAGTGGTTTGGAAACTATCTGTCAGACAGGACACAATGTGTGCTTTCTGATGTTGTCAAGTTACCTAAAGTCAAGTTACCTAAATATTACTCAAGGTGTCCAACAGGGTCGATTTTGGGTCCTGCCCTCTTTACTACTTCTGTAAATAATATTGGTTTATCAGTAAAAACCTGCTGTACAACAACAAAATGTGGAATAAGTCAAGGGGTAAGAATACATTCTGAAGGCACTGTAGCTATTCCTCTAGCTGGTGGTAAAATGTCTCATTACCATTACTTGAGTTCTCTCAGAACTGTTAGTGTGAACGTATTTGACAAGTTTGCCGTGAAGTAATGCACCTATATTCTTCGAAGGTGGAACGTCAACAAAGGGGGAGAACTTGTCAGGATCCGGTCACGAACTCGGGTCTCCGGTGTGAGACTCAGTCACTTATCAAACTGAGCCACTAGTAGTCGGCAGAACCCAGAAGATGAGGCAGACACAGCCGTCTGTGTTTTAATAATGACAAAAAATAAAGTACTTCAGGCAAAAAGGTAATCCACCAAGACAAAAAGGTAATTCCACAAGGAAAGAAGGAATAGCAAAAAATAGTCTCAAAAGAATAATCCAAAAATAAACAATACCAAAACAGAGTTTCCACAAGAGAGTCCAACTGAAGCAACAAAACGTTCACAGCTTCACTGAGGCTGGGTACTAACATACAAACACAGAGCAAAGAACTAAGAAAAACTAAGGGTTTAAATACATACTAGGGAAACGAGGCACAGGTGCAAATAATAACTGGAAACAAGGGAAAACAAAAGGATCAGACAAAAAAGACACAATGGGAGCCTCTAGTGGTCAAAACCCGGAAAACACCCGGCCGAATGTTGACAGAACTTTCATTCAAACCAGCTCCAAATGCGCATTGAGTCCTAGAGGAAAACATGGTATCTGCTGTGAGCTGGTGGCAAATTCTACCACACAGCCAAAAGTAAGCATGGCCATCACATACAGCCATTCATTCCTATATAAGTATTCCTTTGTAATGTGCTACTACTGGTTTGTGGTGTTGGGTAGGACGTGTGGTTTTTATGTGCATGTACCTGACACCATGAAGTTCCTACAGGATAGTAAGTTCTAAGTGCTATATGACCAGCTACAGTGTCTCTGTCTCTCTGTTGCTGCCTATATTTGGCTAATATTCTTTTTCATTTTGTGTTTCAGAGTGGGCAGTTTGACTGTGACTATAGCCCAAACTTCCACTCAACATTTCAGGTGTTTCTAAACTGCATGTCAGGTGCAGAGAACATCAGACTGAGTCTTTTAGACAGAGGAAGTAACGACCAAAGAGTGTGGGAGTGTCTAATTCCAACAGGTTAGATCAAATGCCAGTTTGTTATTAACCTGTACACCCCTCACCCCAACACATTTAAACTGTATTCAACACACTGTACACCCCTCGCCCCTTACTTATTTATACTGTATTCAACACACTGTACACCCCTCACCCCTTACTTATTTAAACTGTATTCAACACACTGTACACCCCTCACCTACTACTTATTTAAACTGTATTCAACACACTGTACACCCCTCACCCCTCACTTATTTAAACTGTATTCAACACACTGTACACCCCTCACCACCTACTTATTTAAACTCTATTCAACAGACTGTACACCCCTCACCCCTCACTTATTTCAACTGTATTCAACACACTGTACACCCCTCACCCCTTACTTATTTAAACAGTGTCATGACTGTCCTGCTCGGGTCAGGTTACCGGGGACCACAATCCTACAGAGAGATCTCTCACACCCACCAGAGGAGAAGAGATCGAGAGGTATGGAGATGGGGGGGTTTATGACACCTCACGCCCATTGTAAATCTAAGGCAGCAGACATTTACATGCAATAAATGGACTTTGGGACAAGGGGTTTTGTCAGCCACAATGGTGATAATGAAAATTAATGTCATTTTGTTTTGTTATTAAAAGTTAAAGGACGACGTTGTAACGAAAACAGTGTAACTTTAAGAGTTGTCCTAGTATATGCTTGATGTTTATGCATTGTACGTTGGGTGGAAAATGTCCAAAATAAAGAGAATGTTTTGGTAAAGATGAAATGTGAAGTTAGTTGTCTAAATTGGATCTGAGTAAAATCTAGACCTTGCCTCGTAACTAGTTACTCCCAGATAATTGCCCTAAAGGCAGGAACGCCCACTTCTGACCCGAGGGTATAAGACATGTGAGTTAAGAATTAACATGCTAGACTAAGTGACCCGAGTTGCAGCCAAGGTCTGAGTAGTCAACGAACCCAAAACACAACACGAGGTTGAAGACAAAGGAACCTTCTTCTATCCATGCTACGGATGAGTAGCTGCGTCTAAGAGGGGGAATTCAAGCAGGACCACCCGGTCACCACTCTCCATCGAATCGTGTATCTACACTGCTTTCATTCCTCGCTGTGAGCCCTGAGCTACAGGGCTGGCTGTCCTCAGAAGACCCCTTTCAGAACAAGGGCGAGGAATCAGACCACTATGACAAAGGACACTGATATCGTGAGGACAACCAGAGAGTTACACCAGAGAAGTGCGTCATCCGAGAAGCCGAAACGGTCCACGCGGAGACCCCAATCGGAGACCTTCAGCACGTAATCACATCAATATATTCTGACCCATAAGAGCGGCAGTTCGGGGCAAGGTTAGGGTAAAATAAAGCATAGCTGACAAATGCACCCAAATGTATATTTCTCTCATGTACTTTCTCTTTTTCTCTCTCTTTTAAATCCCCATTTTAAGGATCAGTCTTGTTAAGAGAGACAGATTCAGGTCATTAAATATGATTTGTTGTATTCAGTAGTTTGTTATGTAGAACACAGTTTGTCTTCAGGGTTTTATTAAATTATGGCTCTAATAATGTGACCTAGTTGTGTATGCATTTTCTGACATGAATCTCAGGTGCTAAACCAGCTCACAGATGCAACATTTGTGGATAAGTGTATGTCACACCCTTATCTTTTTCACCTGTCTTTGTGCTTGTCGCCCATCTTCCTCATTATCCCCACTGTATTTATACGTGTTCTCTGTTTGTCAGTTGACAGTTCATCTTGTCTTGTCAGGTCTTACCGTTGTGTTTTTCCGTCTCCCTGCTTTCTCAAGTTCTGTTTCCTAGTTTCCCCGGTTCTGACCATTCTGCCCGCCCTGACCCCGATACTACCTGCCGTTCTGAGTCGTGAGACTAATGTTTGATGCTGTACAGTCATCGCCAAAAGTTTTGAGAATGACACAAATATTAATTTCCACAATGTTTGCTGCTTCAGGGTCTTTAGATATTTTTGTCAGATGTTACTATGGAATACTGAAGTATAATTACAAGCATTTCATAAGTGTCAAAGGCTTTTATTGACAATTACATGAAGTTGATGCAAAGAGTCAACATTTGCAGTGTTGACCCTTCTTTTTCAAGACCTCTGCAAACTGCCCTGGCATGCTGTCAAATAACTTCTGGGCCACATCCTGACTGATGGCAGCCCATTCTTGCATAATCAATACTTGGAGTTTGTCAGAATTTGTGGGTTTTTGTTTGTCCACTCGCCTCTTGAGGATTGACCACATGTTCTCAATGGGATTAAGGTCTGGGGAGTTTCCTGGTCATGCACCCAAAATATAGATGTTTTGTTCCTCGAGCCACTTAGTTATCACATTTGCCTTATGGCAAGGTGCTCCATCATGCTGGAAAAGGCATTGTTCGTCACCAAACTGTTCCTGGATGGTTGGGAGAAGTTGCTCTCGAAGGATGTGCTGGTACCATTCTTTATTCATGGCTGTGTTTGTAGGCAAAATTGTGAGTGAGCCCACTCCCTTGGCTGAGAAGCAACCCCACACATGAATGGTCTCAGGATGCTTTACTGTTGGCATGACACAGGACTGATGGTAGCGCTCACCTTGTCTTCTCCGGACAAGCTTTTTTCTGGATGCCCCAAACAATCGGAAAGGTGATTCATCAGAGAAAATTACTTTACCCCAGTCCTCAGCAGTCCAATCCCTGTACCTTTTGCAGAATATCAGTCTGTCCCTGATGTATTTCCTGGAGAGAAGTGGCTTCTTTGCTGCCCTTCTTGACACCAGGCCATCCTCCAAAAGTCTTCACCTCACTGTGCGTGCAGATGCACTCACACCTGCCTGCTGCCATTCCTGAGCAAGCTCTGTACTGGTGGTGCCCCAATCCTGCAGCTGTCAACTTTAGGAGACGGTCCTGGCGCTTGCTTTACTTTCTTGGGCGCCCTGAAGTCTTCTTCACAACAATTGAACCGCTCTCCTTGAAGTTCTTGATGATCCGATAAATGGTTGATTCAGGTGCAATCTTACTGGCAGCAATATCCTTGCCAGTGAAGCCCTTTTTGTGCAAAGCAATGATTGCGGCACGTGTTTCCTTGCAGGTAACCATGGATGAAAGAGGAAGAACAATGATTCCAAGCACCACCCTCCTTTTTAAGCTTCCAGTCTGTTATTCAAACTAAGTCAGCATGACCGAGGGATCTCCAGCCTTGTCCTCGTCAACACTCACACCTGTGTTAACGAGAGAATCACTGACATGATGTCAGCTGGTCCTTTTGTGGCAGGGCTGAAATGCAGTGGAAATGTTTTTGGGGGATTCAGTTAATTTGCATGGCAGAGGGACTTTGAAATGAATTGCAATTCATCTGATCACTCTTCATGACATTCTGGAGTATATGCAAATTGCCATCATACAAACTGAGGAAGCAGACTTTGTGAAAATTTATATTTGTGTCATTTTCAAAACTTTTGGCCACGACTGTACAAGCAGGAGGAACAAGGGTGAAATCTGCCTTCTACAAAGCTCTCCAAAACCATGAACCTTGTCTTGTCCAGCCAGAAACCATGGATTACAGATAACATCCGCACTGAGCTAAAGGGTAGAGCTGCTGATTTCAAGGAGCGGGACTCTAACCTGGAAGCTTATAAGAAATCCCGGAATGCTCTCCAATGAACCATCAAACAGGCAAAGCGTCAATACAGGACTAAGATCGAATCATACTACACCGGTTCCAACGCTTATCGGATGTGGCAGGGTATGCAAACTATTACAGACTACAAAGGGAAGCATAGCCGCGAGCTGCCCAGTGACACAAGCCTTCCAGACAAGCTAAATTACTTCTATGCTCGCTTCGAGACGAGCAACACATGCATGAGAGCATCAGCTGTTTCAGACGACTGTGTGAATACGCTCTCCGTAGCAGATGTGAGTAAGACCTTTAAACAGGTCAACATTCACAAGGCTACAGGGCCAGATGGATTACCAGGACGTGTACTCCAAGCATGCACTGAACAACTGGCAAGTGTCTTCACTGACATTTTCAACCTCTCCCTGTGTGTGTAATACCAACATGTTTCAAGCAGACCACCATATCCCTGTGCCCAAGAACACTAAGGTAGCCTGCCTAAATGACTACTGACCCACAGCACTCACATCTGTAGCCATGAAGTGCTTTGAAAGGCTGGTCATGGCTCACATCAAAACCATTATCCCAGAAACCCTAGACCCACTCCAATTTGCATACCGCCCCAACAGATCCACAGATGATGTAATCTCTATTGCACTCCACACTGCCCTTTCCCACCTGGACAAAATAAACACCTATGTGAGAATGCTATTCATTGACTACAACTCAGCGTTCAACACCATAGTGCCCTCAAAGCTCAACACTAAGCTAAGGACCCTGGGACTAAACACCTCCCTCTGCAACTGGATCCTGAACTTCCTGACGGGCCGACCCCAGGTGGTAAGGGTAGGTAACAACACATCCGCCACGCTGATTCAAACTCAGGGTTGTTTGGGTTCGTTCGTTCCTTGTCAATCATTGGCTCATTGGTGAAATTAGCATTCAGACAATATCTTTAATTTAATCAATCAAAAACCTTTATTAATGCAATTACAGACAAAAGTTGACAACAGGAACATAGCACGCATGTTTCCGAGTAAGTTCAGCAAAATAGTAAAGGGTCCAAGTTATTTTATTAAGCCTGAAGTCCAGCCTTAGTGATGTCACTGCCTACGTCATTACCTTCTACTCATGAGGCCAAACCCATGCCTACACAGCTATACAAACAAGAGTTTTAGTGTTATCTAAAGGATCAGCAGTAAATGTCCACTCCCTAAGTTGATTTATAGTGGAATGTCTGACTAGTCTCTTATCTCTTTCACTCCCCTGCAGGGTTCTGTGTCGCTGCATCTCTTTTATCTTTGAGGCTCTTCTCACAGACACCCTGTTTGACTGCCATAATTCACACATCTCTCAGACCGTTTTTTATAAGAAGCAGAGACTAGAAAAGTACTGTGGAACAACATTAAACCTTATAATACATATATATTGTTAATCTGTAGTCTAGGACCCTATAAACGTAAAGGGGATGGGTCTTATAACCCTTCCCCTTCTATTAATACAACATTAGCATAATCAATTATTATAATACATCAAACATTTGGTACAGCCCCTATCATGACCCCAAGGTGAACCCAACTGAAAAGTTTTGGCATGGGTCCTCAGATCCTCAAAAGGTTCTACAGCCGCACCATCGAGAGCATACTGACTGGTTGCATCACTGCCTGGTATGGCAACTGCTCTGCCTCTGACCGCAAGGCACTACAGAGGATAGTGCGTACGGCCCAGTACATCACTGGGGCCAAGCTTCCTGCCATCCAGGACCACTATACCAGGTGGTGTCAGAGGAAGGCCCTACAAATTGTAAAAGACTCCAGCCACCCTAGTCATAGACTGTTCTCTCTGTTACCGCACAGCAAGCAGTACCAGAGCGCCAAGTCTAGGTCCAAGAGGCTTCTAAACAGCTTCTACCCCCAAGCCATAAGACTCCTGAGCACTGAGTTTGAAGGTAGGCCTTGAAATACATCCACAGGTACACCTCCAATTGACAAAAAAAATTAAATTAGCCTATCAGAAGCTTCTAAAGCCATGACACCATTTTCTGGATTTTTCCAAGCTGTTTAAAGGCACAGTCAACTTAGTGTATGTAAACTTCTGACCCACTGGAATTGTGATACAGTGAATTAGAAGTGAAATAATCTGTCTGTAAACAATTGTTGGAAAAATTACTTGTGTCATGCACAAAGTAGATGTCCTCACCGACTTGCCAAAACTATAGTTTATTAACAAGACATTTGTGGAGTGGTTGAAAAACAAGTTTTAATGACTACAACCTAAGTGTATGTAAACTTCCGACTTCAACTGTATGCACGCATGGGCTCCTGAGTGGAGGCACTACATCTCAGTGCTAGAGGTGTCACTACAGATTCTGGTTCAATTCCAGGCTGTATCACAATCCAGCTGTGATTGGGAGTCCCATAGGGCGGCGCACAATTGGCCCAGATCGTCATTGTAAATAAGAATTTGGTCTTTACTGACTTGCCTAGTTAAATAAAGGTAAAATAAAAATGACTTAAGTCCTTTTGGATAAAAGCGTTAGCTAAATGTCATAGAATTTATTATTATTTCTCTCCTACTATGAGTAGCTGAAACATGGAGGGACTTTAGAACGGCACCTGTAACTTGCAAAGTTCCCCAAAAAAACAAATATTTCAAATAGACAGCCCTCACGTAGGGCTTGTACAGAGAGAATACATTAAGTATTTGTCTATCCATCAAAAGTTTAACTAATTTCAGCGTGTTTGGAACATTACAACCTGCACAGGATACACTGTGTGAGTGTGTGTGCGTGTAAATGAATGAATGTGGGTGTGTGTCAGTGTGTGTGGGAGGGAATGGTGGTGTGCATACTGGTGTGCATAGACAGCGGAGTGGTGTTTGTAGACAGCCAGTGATTGCAGGTAGACAGTCAGTGTTAAGCTGTTAAGCAGTGTTAATGCTTCAGAGCTCGCCCCCAGTGATGAAAGGTGCAGCCTTCACCACCCTATGTAGAGCCTTGTGGTGGAGAGGGGTGCAGCTGCCGCACCTGGCGGTGATACAGCCAGTCAGTATGCAGCTCAATGGTACAGTACATCTGTAGAAACTAGTGAGGATCTGAAGAGTCATGGCAAGTTTTTTTCAGCCGCCTGAGGAAGAACAGGCTCTGGCGTGCCTTTGTGGCACGCCAAGGAGTGGAATGTTACCACAAACACACCAGATGTCTTCATACTAGTAGTGTGTCCTAGTATTTACAATAATTTGTAACCATGTTCATTTTTAAATGTATTTGGTCTTTGGAATGAGATTTTTTCTTTGTAATAGGGTGGTGCATTTCCTAGTTTCTCTCATTTACTTATATTAATGTAGTAAATATACATTACTTTTTTAATGTTGAAATGTTGACATTTAACACCATCAGTTTGTACAAATGTGTTGAACTATAAGGGTGCAGAGTCATGTTATTAATAGTCAGATTGTATGTTTCTGATTGGCTACTCTGTTCTCTGGTGGTACTGTAGCCTACACAGGTCCAGCTACCACAGAGATAGAAGGAAAATACATATCCTAGAGGGCAAACTTTAACCTTGTGATGGTCCAATTGTTGCTGTTGACCAAAGTTTCCATTAAATTCTACTTTTGGAAAAGCAAGTCTCTATTGAAATGGTGTAGTCAGTACATTATATGCAATTTTGAGTATTGTCATATTTTTGGGGGTTTATTTAATTGGTCGGCATTTTCATATCTTATCAAAAATTCATTTATTACAGAGATATTTACTATGTATGTCTGCTATTGAATGGATGCATATTCTCTGAGCTACTACAGTTATTGATATAGTTTGTTGTAGTTTATTAAATCAAATCAAATTCTATTTGTCACATACACATGGTTAGCAGATGTTAATGCGAGTGTAGCGAAATGCTTGTGCTTCTAGTTCCGACCATGCAGTAGTATCTAACAAGTAATCTAACAAATTCACAACAACTACCTCATACACACAAGAGTAAAGGAATGAATACGAGTATGTACATATAAATATATGGATGAGCGATGGCTGACCGGCGTAGGCAAGATGCAGTAGATGGTATGGAGTACAGTATATACGTATGAGATGAGTAATGTAGGATATGTAAACATTATATAAATGGCATCGTTTAAAGTGGCTAGTGATACATTTATTTCATCCAATTATAATTATTAAAGTGTCTAGAGATTTGAGTCGACGGCCGAACGGCATAGGAAAGACTCAGTAGATGGTTTAGAGTACAGTGTATACATTTGATATGAGTAATGTCGGATATGTAAACATTACATACAAAATTGTTTAAAGTGGCTAGTGATACATTTGTTACATCCAATTCCTTATTATTTAAAG
>QNTS01001687.1:235107-277532 GCA_003317085.1 Hucho hucho | reverse complement strand
TTTGTCCCGTTTCAACAGAAGTAAATCTTGGATAGCTTTCACCAGTTGATGTACCGTTCAAGAGATCTAGCTAAATGCTGGCTAACATTAGCTATCTAGCTCACTAACTTTAACTATTATTTTCACCTCAATCCCACTAGACCTGAATCAAACAAGAGGTAACCAGCGGCTAAACAATTGAAGACTGATATGTGAGTTTTTATTAGAGTCAGTATATAGTAATGTAACGATATTGATCTGTCAGTTTCCCCAGCTAATTCCCTACTTTTTACACTGACCGCAATAAACAGCGCGACAGGCTTCACTGTCATTGTGCACAGTTCACAAAACTATGCTCATCTTGTCTTAGCCGGATCAGATGGTGACCAGTGCTGGAAAAAGTACCCAACCGTCATACCTGAGTAAAAGTAAAGATACCTTAATAGAAAATTACTCAAGTACCAGTAAAATTCTACATAAGTAAAAGTCTAAAAGTATTTGGTTTAAAATATACTTATGTATCAAAAGTAAAAGTACAAATAATTTCTAATTCCTTATATTAAGCAAACCAGATGGCACCATTTTCTTGTTTTTTTAATATACAGAAAGCCAGGGGCACACTAGAACACTGAGACATCATTTACAAACAAAGCATTTGTGTTTAGTGAGCCCGCCAGATCAGAGGTAGTAGGGATGACCAGGGATGTTCGGTTGATAAGTACGTGAATTTTTGTATTTTCCTGTCCTGCTAAGCATTCAAAATATAACAAGTACTTTTGGGTGTCAAGGAAAACGTAGAGTAAAAAGTACAATATTTTCTTAAGGAATGAAGTAAAAGTAAAAGATGTCAGAAATATGAATAGTAAAATAAACTACAGATACCTAAACAAAAACGACTTAAGTAGTACTTTAAAGTAATTTTACTTAAGTACTTTATACCCCTGATGGTGACAGGTGTCCCAGCAGGGTCAGAAAGCCAGGGAAGACCAGTCTACAGAGCTCAGGTGAATGTATCACTTGTCACAATATATGGATACAAAGTTTCTTCTTGATGATGTTTGGTATGGTTACATAAGACAGAAGGTTATGTAACCATGGTTGGTCGGGTGGATGGGTTGACGTATAACGCAAACATCTAGTTACTTAGCATTTGAGCTAATTGCAACTACTTACTATTTTTTATCAACTTTGCAATTACTTAGCATGTTAGCTAACCCTTCCCCTAAACTTAAATACACTATAACCTTTTCTAGCATGAGAGCTACTTTCAAACAATGAAATATGTCTCGAGCTACAGATTTTTTTCTAGCTTTCAAATAGGAACATTTTTATATTATCCTCTCACCTGGGTCCTCAGTGTACAAGAGAAAGTTGTGCTTTATGTTTTCTGTCAATATACCTTGTAAAATAATGGTTAAAAAACAACTTTAGGGGGGGCCTATAAAATCAGTGATTTTCCCCTCAAAATTCTGTTTTATATTTCCCCCCAGTTGTATTTTTCCTGTTTTTAGATTACAATTGTTCATAGAGAAACAATCAAATGTCATGTTATGAGTCCATGTCAACGCTTAAATCACTTTGCGCATCTGGCCCTTTAATTGCACATCTAGCAAGTGAGGAATGTGCAGTCTAATCTGCCAGTCTAGTGGTGGTTCTGTTCTGCTGCTGCTAATTTCATGGCAAAGTTTGCAAATAACAAATAATCGATACAAATGATATACTTCCTCATGATATAATTCTGCCAGGTAAGCCTACTTTTCAATTAACATTTAACTGAGAAGGTTTTGGGGAAAGTATTTATGTCAACACACAAGATGGTTATCACATCAACACGGAGTGAGAAACGCGCGCACCACACAGACAGACGGGGGCAATATTGCTGGAAATTAATGTTCAGATATTATGTTAGGTTTTGCTTTTAAGCCAATAGTAGCTAACCAGGGATGGGGTAATGTCAATGTTGCGCTGATTTGATAGTAGCTGGGTGCTTGCGGGTTCTGATACTTGTGAGATTTGGTTAACACAGTTTGTGGTGCATAACGTGAAAATTGCATGTACTTCGAGAATTGTTTGGCGACCTACAGTACTGTAGTGTACCTGTACAGATATTGCAATGTTTTGACCAAGGCTTGTAGGCTATATTTTATAGGTCACATTAAGGAGATAACAATCCATCATTACTTTTTTTCTGTGTTCAACCAATGTGGTAGAACAGAAGGAGTGAGTGCAACTAAAGTATTTTTGAGCTTTGTTGTTCTGTAAAACAATCCAGAGAGAAAATGTTTCTGTTTTAAAGCTCATTTCCTGCAATGCTACACATATTGCCATGGGGAAGAAAGAAACGTGTCGTTTTTTAGCTAATCTCATGCTGTTTTACACATTTCGCAATGAGGCTAAAGAGAATTTAGCATTTTAAAGCTTTCCTGCAATTCTACACAATTGAATGATTCATGGCCCTTCTAGACATATATTTAGAACAACAAAAAGTAAATAAACATGCCCACAGTCATCAAGCTAAGTAAGAGATAATTATTAAATATGTTTAACCCAATTAGTCCCACCGTAACGCCGGCACATTTTTTACTTCTAACACATTTTAAACATTGTGTGTTTGAGCTACAGATTTCTGGGTTGAACCATTAGATGTGTCTATTTCTTCCGTAGATGCCAACCGTTAGCCTGTGTGATTAACGGAGGCTGAGCTAGAGAGGGATTTGTGAAACAAGGGCGGATCCCAAAAGGGACTGTCATGCCAAATACTGGCCCTGTGTCACAATGGGTTTCGAAAAGCTATTAGCGTCCGTTTCTTATATCAACAGTGTGATAACCTAATGCGTTGAGTTTAATACAAAAACGTCTGTAGAGTCCAAATGGTTTGAGCTATAAACAATTAAAAGATATCTATGAAAATATGACTCTCATAAACATGTTTTGCTCTGACACGCGAACGAGTAAGGCTCTAAGAGCCGGTTCTTGTAAGTGAACGTTGGGAGCCGGCTAGCATATCAAGAGACGAATCTATTTATACAAATATTTAAAAAAATAAGATATGAATAATCCAAATATTTAAATGAATATAATTAACTAATTCAAAGAACGAAAAAAGAAATAGCACACATTCGTTCTGATTGTCAGCTCAGACTAATGGCCTCACCTGTTGTTCCTGTCAATCAGACACGCAGTGTCCTCCACTGAACCAAAGATGCATACTCACTCACAGTCACACACTTAGCAGCTGAGGAGAGAGAGGAAGGACAGCTGTGAAACTACAGCTGGAAAATCAGTCGGAAGCGTAGTAGCATTTGGATGCATTTTAATAATGTAGGCAATGTTCGAGCACAGTGTAGAATTTGCCAAAATAAAATCTCATATAAAGCCGGTTCTACGCACAACCTACACCGGCATATGCGAACAGGACCTCCACACGTGTTTATATACATTAAAAAGTTATACTTTAAATGCAAATGTTTAATAGCATTATTTTTCATAACAAACCAATGCGTTTGTAAATACATTGTGGTTAAGGTAGAGAATTATTTCATTTAACATTTTAATTAGAACTGTTTTAACACTAATCATAGTCAAACTAGCACAAACTGTTTGACTTGAAAAAAAAAAAAAAAGAGTCGTTAGAAGTAGGTAAGGGGTTCTTCTACATAGAAGATAATAGGACATCTTGTTGTTCTACTTGTAGCCCCGGTTGCCCTGGGATTTTGTTTTTAATTACTTAATTGTGATGCTAAATACAAGGGATGGGCATGCAGATAAATAAGTCAGATAAATGAAAAGTCGATGTTTGCTGGGGTCTCTGGAGTGATAGGGTTAAGTGATTGATAAGGTAATTCAATAAGCGGTGACTTTGTAGATACAGTGCCTTCAGAAAGTATTCAGACCCATTGACTTTTTCTACATTTTGTTACTTTATAGCCTTATTCATAAATTGATTAAAACTATTATAATCCTCAGCAATCTACACACAATACCCCATAATGACAAAGCGAAAACAGGTTTTTAGAAAATGTTGCACATTTATTAAAGATAAAAAACAGAAACACCACAATCCTGTCTCGGAGCTCTACGGATATAGATAGGTGTGTGCCTTTCCAAATCATGTCCTTTCAATTGAATTTACCACAGGCGGACTCAAATCAAGTTGTAGAATGAACCTACGATCTTGTCTCATCGCTGCAACTCCCCAATGTGCTCAGGAGAGGCGAAGGTCGAGTCATGCATCCTCCAAAACATGACCTGCAAAGCTGTCCTGCTTCTTAACACCCGCTCGCTTAACCCAGAAGCCAGCTCCACCAATGTGTTGGAGGAAACGCATTCAACTGACAACTCAGCTTTCAGGCGCCCTGCCTGTGCGATGAGTCAAGTAAAGGCCCCCGGCCAAACCCTGCCCTAACCCGGACTACGTTGGGCCAATTGTGTGCTGCCCTATGGGACTCCCGGTCACGGCCGGCTGTGACACAGCCTGGGATCAAACCCCAGACTGTAGTGACGCCTCGACACTGCGTAGCAGTGCCTTAGACCACTGCGCCACTCAGGAGTCAATCTTGAGCAATCTGAATTGATTCATAGCTCTTTAACTAATTTGTCTTATTTAATTTAACAGTAATTTCTTGTTTCATTTATTATTCATAGGGTAGCATCATGGACAACTATGTGAAAAGGAAGTTACAAGAATGGGTTCTCAGTGAGTACATTGACAACTTTAAAGGTAAGGTAATTGGATATCACATTATAAATACAGGCTTCAAAATATGCACTTCAAATAAAGCGGGACCCACATAATAAATACCCTCTTATAATACATAGCCAATCGAAAAATGATAAACACACAACTGTTTAATAGTTCTGGCCATGTAAGCCTACTCACCATTCCAAACTAGGTAACTGCATTCCAAAACAGAACTCACTCACAATACATTTACAGTAACTTTGATGGCAACCACACAAAACTGGATACAAAAGGCCTCATTGGTCAATAGTTCGCAGAACACACTTGATCACAAATCATTGTATGAGAAATTTCATAAATATTTTTTTATATTTCATATTTAATGAATATTTAACTACTTTTTAAACTCATATTCATTAAATCTAGGAACATACCCGTGTGTACATAAATTATATGAAAACACAATTTACTATGATGTAATCTGGAGTTGTATGAATCAAGCGTCTCAGAGTAGGAATGCTGATTTAGGATCAGTTTTGCCTTTTAGATCACAACGAGTTATCACATGGACATGGAGACCTGATCCTAGATCAGCACTCCTACTCTTATACACTTCATACATACTGTACATCCCTAGGAGTAATTTTTTGAAATTACTGCACCCCTGTCTGCCCTAATTAGACTGCAGACTCCACCCTATTGTAATATGATTCTATTTTATAATTGTACTTTTAGTTCAACAAATTTCAGAAACAAATTTCAAGCTCCTACTTGGTGAAGAAAAAGCTCTGGAGGCCCTGATTCCACCTTGGGGACCAAGGCTTCTATTCAAAAAGAAACTTGAAGAATTATGTAACAACTACGTATGTAACAAGCTATTTTATAGATTTAAGATGGCATAAGGTGGCTTTGTTGATTTTAAGGGATATGAATTAAGTTATTTAAGTAATTTTTGTCATTTCTGTTAAGTTAAATTTGTGCAAACTACAAGGGTTAATGCAAGATTTTGGTAATTAAGCCCCAAGTTTCGCGAGACATTTCTAAGTAACATTAGCACAATGACTGGAAGTCTACCGGAAAATGCTATCTTTAACAATTTTCCCAAATACAGTAGCATACACATCTCAAACTAAAGATTTCTATGACAAAAATATATATAAATAAGGTTTTTTAATGAACCTGTTGATGATTATATTTGGTTGTTTTTCAGATTGAGCCTTCAACCAGTGCAATGCTATCTCCCTGTGGTACCTCTACTCCAGGTACAAAAGCTATTGAGCACATATATTGTGAATATATGTGTTTGTTTATCATTGTTTTGTATTATTATTTAAAAATATATAACTGTGCCTTGTGTGTGATATAGCCCTTTACAAATTAAATGAATTAATATTATTATTGTTATTATTATTATTATTATTATTATTATTATTATTATCATTATTATATTGCTTAATATGATTAACTATTACAAATATAAAACATATGTGAAATAGATAAAATTGTAAAATCCTATTTCCCATGTAAATTAGCCTTTGAGTGATCAAAACATCACCCCTAATATATTTTCCCAATTAGAATGCTCAGGATTGGAGTGTACCCTTTCACTCATCTCTAACCATCAGTAAGGCTGTTGGACAGACTGCATGGGCGGGGGGATAATATTCATAAGCTCTCCTAGGTTGCGATTGACAATAAGATGCTGTGATGTTGCATCTTACCCCAATAAGCCAGTAGTTAGGCTATCTGGCTGAACTCAGATTTTAGACACAGAGGAGGAAGCCTGTCATGTTCTAATCTAACTTTATTGATGTACAAGCAACAGTCATTTTTCATATTTTGATCACCCCTTGAACTGTTTAATCCAAACATCATCCAATTTGATGTAAAACAATGGTTTTGACTGTTGCGGACTTTAAATCCATGTCAATACTGAATAATACCAATATTATTGGCATAGCAACTACTGCACACACATACTGCACACACACAATATTTAATCCATGTCAATACTGATGATTATTTTCAGGCAAAAGGAACACTGATGAGGCTAATCCACTAATAACCAATACACCCAAACGGCTTCGTGGCACTTCATTGGGGAGAGCAGGTAGGAGGCTAATGATTATTTGCATATTAAATGTTGAAGTACCACACCATTTTATGATATTGTCTTACATTCTAAGCTTCAAGAGTACCTTTTTCCAGTGTGGTATTTCTGCTACTTTTAGAGTAATCTATTTTTGGTTCCATTAGAAGGTTTATAACGTGTGTTTACTCTGCCTGGAATAGATGACATGACAAAGGGAAAACAGATAATGAAACGGGTCAAAGGCAAACTCCAAAGCAAACCTGCCGATCAGCAAAGTTCATTGAAGTTTAAAGAATTCCTTAGGCAAGTATTTCTAATGGGTAACAGTGATTTGCATGTAGAGATACAGTGTATTACCAAAATCACTTCAATTATTTAAATTCACGTGAACAATAACATTTTCTTTCACTTCTAACAGCTATAAAATCAAAGTGTTGGAGACCGACAAAAAAGAGGTAGTGGGTGTATTTGGGAAGACTGGGGCTGGTAAAAGCCTTTTGATTAACAGCATCTTGGATCAGAGAAATTTACTGCCCTCTGGAGACGTCAGTGCATGCACCTCAGTCATGATTCAGGTGGAGGCTAACATGACCAGGGATGGAAAATACACTGCAGAGATTGAGTTTATTACGCAAGAGGTAATAATCTGTGTTTCATATGCCTTTATTTAAAGGTTGAGTATGTCATTTTAGAAGCTTGCAAGATGCATTGCCTACCAACAACAGCAGCATATCCCCCAAAAACGACATCACGTTTTGAAGTTTACTTTCCTTCCTTTGTCTAACTACACTATCTTGAATCTAGCAAATAATTTTTGTGGTGCAGTATTTATATATTTCTTTTTTCATAGCGCAAAGCTAGCAAGTTCCTCACATAGGCTTTAACCATAGGGGGAGCAGGCTTGTCCGGGCATGTCCAGGGGGTTACCTAGCAACTCTTGCCTTGGAAGGGAGGCAACATTGGCATAGCGGGACAAATTCCCATGATTCTATGCTAGATTCCGAGAAAACAATTAGTGTGACAGCTAAAATGGTTTGGAAAAAAATACCTTTTCTACATTAACTACATTATGTAATCCCCTAATTATAAACTGTTTACATATAATAGGAATTTGGGTACATTTGTAAACAAAATATCCTATTTACACAACCTTTAAATCTCTCAATGGACACCTTAAATGTTTTATGCAGGTCCGGCCTTAGCTTTTTGGGGGACCTAAGCAAGATTTGAATGACCAAACCCCCCCCCCCCCGACGTCAGAGAAAAACATTTGTAGTTTATTTTAACATAAGTTGCTGGTTGTAAAATTTATCAAAATAGGACCTTATTTTTTGTATGGGTGGATTGTTTGCCCATCACTAGACATCAAGAATGGGACTTATTTGGGATTTGGGGGCAAATGCTTTCCAAACTGTACTAACAACGTCTCCTTCTCTGCCAAAGCGTCTTCAAATAGTTTTGCCCTCGAAGCAAATTGTGCATCTTCCTCCACAAACAAGACACACTTCAATCACTTTTGTTGGTGTTGTTTGATGGAGTTTTCCAAATAACCAGTGAAGCCAAACCACCATACCTAAAGACTTTCTCTCCGCTATCTCACCCTGACCTTGATATGATGACATACATTTCCCTCAATATCCTTACTTGTAAGGTCCGTGGTTCAGTTGTGGAAAAGAGTCAGGCGCAGGAGGTAGTTCACGTGTGAAAAGGTATTTTAATAGAGTCACCAGTCCACAAACAATAACTCTGGCGAAACAAAATACTCACACGAACTTCAAAAATAAACGGGCGCTTTACCAGCAACCCGGCAAATACGGGAACCACAATACAATAGCCCTCAGTACACAGACTGGGGAACATACAAGAACAAACGGTACAACCTAATAATCACGCACAATGGGAAGAGGGGAAGGAAGGAATTATAAACCGGTGCGTGATTGGGAGAAATTAACAACAGGTGTGTACAATTAGACAAAACACATGAGAAGGGGAGCGATGATGGTCAGAAAACCGGTGACGTCGACCGCCGAACACCGCCCGAACAAGAAGAGGGACCGACCTTGGCGGAAGTCGTGACAGTAACCCCCCCTTGACGCGCGGCTCCAGCGGGGACGACCCGGAGGGTGAGGTGCAGGGTGATCCGGTCGGCGACGATGAAACTCCCGCAGCTGTTCAGGGTCCAATATATCCGCCACCGGAACCCAGCACCTCTCCTCCGGAGCGTACCCCTCCCACTCCACGAGATACTGAAGGCCCCTCGCCCGACATCTCGAATCCAGAATGCAGCGGACGGAGTACGCCGGGACCCCCTCGATGTCCAGAGGGAGCGGAGGAACCTCCCGCACCTCAGAGTCGTGGAGCGGACCAACCACCACCGGCCTGAGGAGAGACACATGGAACGTGGGGTTAATATGATAATCAGGGGTAACCTGTAACACACCTGTAACACACCTCTCCTCAGGACTTTAAATGGCCCCACAAACCGTGGACCCAGCTTCCGGCATGGCAGGCGGAGGGGCAGGTTTCGGGTCGAGAGCCAGACCCGGTCCCCCTGTGCGAACACCGGGGCCTCACTGCGGTGACTGTCTGCGCTGGCTTTCTGGCGCAGCGCGGCCTGTTGGAGGTGACCTCCCAGGTCTCCTTCACGCGCTTGAACCAATCGTCCACCGCAGGAGCCTCGGTCTGACTCCGATGCCATGGTGCCAGAACCGGCTGGTACCCCAACACAACCTGGAAGGGGGAGAGGTTAGTGGAGGAGTGGTGAAGCGAGTTCTGTGCCATTTCTGCCCAAGGTATGAACGCCGCCCACTCCCCCGGCCGGTCCTAGCAATAGGACCGCAGAAACCTGCCCACATCCTGATTCACTCTCTCCATCTGCCCATTACTCTCAGGGTGAAAACCCGAGGTAAGGCTGACCGAGACCCCCAAATGTTCCATGAACGCCTTCCAGACTCTGGACGTGAACTGGGGACCTCGATCAGACACTATATCCTCGGGCACCCCGTAGTGCCGGAAAACGTGGTTAAACAGGGCCTCCGCAGTTTGTAGGGCCGTAGGGAGTCCGGGCAGAGGAAGGAGACGACAGGACTTAGAGAATCGATCCACAACGACCAGGATCGTGGTGTTCCCATGAGAAGGAGGGAGATCAGTTAGGAAATCCACTGATGAATGTGACCACGGCCGTTGTGGAACGGGTAAGGGATTTAGCTTACCTCTGGGTAGGTGTCTAGGAGCCTTACACTGTGCGCACACCGAGCAGGAGGAAACATAAACCCTCACGTCCTTAGCCAAGGTAGGCCACAAGTACTTCCCAGTCAGGCAGCGCACTGTCCGAGCGATCCCAGGATGACCAGAGGAAGGTGACGTGTGGACCCAATAGAGCAACTGGTCACGGACAGCAGTGGGAACGTACAGACGCCCAACGGGACACTGGGGGGGAGCGGGCTCTGTACGTGACGCCTGCTGAATGTCCGCGTCCAGCTCCCACAAAACCGGCGCTACCAGGCAAAAAGCCGGGAGTATGGGAGTCTGCTCCATGGCCCGCTCCTCTGTGTCATAAAGCCGGGACAGCGCGTCTGCCTTCTGGTTCTGGGAACCTGGTCTGTAAGACATGGTGAACACAAAACGAGTAAAGAACATGGCCCACCTTGCTTGACAAGGATTCAATCTCCTCGCTGCCCGGATGTACTCCAGGTTACGGTGGTCAGTCCAGATGAGGAAAGGGTGTTTAGCCCCCTCAAGCCAGTGTCTCCACGCCTTCAGGGCCCTGACCACAGCCAACAACTCCCGGTCCCCCACATCATAGTTCCGCTCCGCCTGACTGAGCTTTTTAGAGAAGAAAGCACAGGGGCGAAGCTTCGGTGGTGTGCCCGAGCGCTGGGAGAGCACGGCTCCTATCCCAGCCTCGGACGCATCCACCTCTACTATGAATGCCAAAGAAGGATCCGGGTGAGCCAGCACGGGAGCCGAAGTGAACAACGCCTTTAGTTGCTCAAAAGCCCTGTCTGCCTCAACTGACCACTGCAAACGTACCGGACCCCCCTTCAGCAGTGATGTAATGGGAGCTGCCACCTGACCAAAGCCCCGGATAAATCTCCGGTAATAATTGGCAAACCCTAAAAATCGCTGCACCTCCTTTACCGTGGTGGGAGTCGGCCAATTACGCATTGGCAGCAATGCGGTCACTCTCCATCTCCACCCCAGACGTGGAAATGCGATACCCTAGGAAAGAGACGGCCCGCTGAAAGAACAAGCATTTCTCAGCCTTTGCGTACAGGTCATGCTCCAACAGTCTTCCAAGTACCTTGCGCACCAAAGACACATGCTCGGCGCGTGTAGCGGAGTATATCAGAATGTCATCGATATACACCACTACTCCCTGCCCGTGCAGGTCCCGGAAAATCTCGTCTACAAAGGATTGGAACACTGCGGGAGCATTCATCAGCCCGTATGGCATGACGAGGTATTCATAATGGCCTGAGGTGGTGCTAAACGCTGTCTTCCACTCGTCTCCCTACCGGATACGCACCAGATTGTATGCGCTCCTGAGATCCAGTTTCGTGAAGAAGCGTGCCCCGTGCATTAACTCAGTTGCCGTAGCGATAAGCGGCAGCGGGTAACTGTACCTTACCGTGATCTTATTGAGACCTCGATAATCAATGCACGGGCGCAAACCTCCATCCTTCTTCTTCACAAAAAAGAAGCTCGAGGAGGCGGGGGAAATGGAAGGCCGAATGTACCCCTGACCCAGGGATTCAGAGATACACTGCTCAAAAAAATAAAGGGAACACTTAAACAACACAATGTAACTCCAAGTCAATCACACTTCTGTCCACTTAGGAAGCAACACTGATTGACAATAAATTTCACATGCTGTTGTGCAAATGGAATAGACAACAGGTGTAAATTATAGGCAATTAGCAAGACACCCCCAATAAAGGAGTGGTTCTGCAGGTGGTGACCACAGACCACTTCTCAGTTCCTATGCTTCCTGGCTGATGTTTTGGTCACTTTTGAATGCTGGCGGTGCTTTCACTCTAGTGGTAGCATGAGACGGAGTCTACAACCCACACAAGTGGCTCAGGTAGTGCAGCTCATCCAGGATGGCACATCAATGCGAGCTGTGGCAAGAAGGTTTGCTGTGTCTGTCAGCGTAGTGTCCAGAGCATGGAGGCGCTACCAGGAGACAGGCCAGTACATCAGGAGACGTGGAGGAGGCCGTAGGAGGGCAACAACCCAGCAGCAGGACCGCTACCTCCGCCTTTGTGCAAGGAGGAGCAGGAGGAGCACTGCCAGAGCCCTGCAAAATGACCNATCCTCAGACCCCTTGTGAGACCATATGCTGGTGCGGTTGGCCCTGGGTTCCTCCTAATGCAAGACAATGCTAGACCTCATGTGGCTGGAGTGTGTCAGCAGTTCCTGCAAGAGGACAGCATTGATGCTATGGACTGGCCTGCCCGTTCCCCAGACCTGAATCCAATTGAGCACATCTGGGACATCATGTCTCGCTCCATTCACCAACGCCACGTTGCACCACAGACTGTCCAGGAGTTGGCGGATGCTTTAGTCCAGGTCTGGGAGGAGATCCCTCAGGAGACCATCCGCCACCTCATCAGGAGCATGCCCAGGCGTTGTAGGGAGGTCATACAGGCACGTGGAGGCCACACACACCTCATTTTGACTTGTTTTAAGGACATTACATCAAAGTTGGATCAGCCTGTAGTGTGGTTTTCCACTTTAATTTTGAGTGTGACTCCAAATCCAGACCTCCATGGGTTGATACATTTGATTTCCATTGATAATTTTTGTGTAATTTTGTTGTCAGCACATTCAACTATGTAAAGAAAAAAGTTTCGAATAAGATTGTCATTCATTCAGATGTAGGATGTGTTATTTTAGTGTTCCCTTTATTTTTTTGAGCAGTGTATATGTCTCCATAGCCTCCTTCTCCGCTTGGGACAGGGGATACACGTGACTCCTGGGAAGCGCAGCGTCTACCAGGAGATTTATCGCACAATCCCCCCGTCGATGGGGTGGTAACTGAGTCACCTTCTTCTTACAGAAGGCGAGAGCCAAATCGGCATATTCAGAGGGGATGTGCACGGTGGAGACCTGGTCTGGACTTTCCACCGTGGTTGCACCAACGGAAACCCCTATACACCTCCCCGAGCACTCTCGCGACCACCCCGTGAGAGTCCTCTGTTGACAGGAAATGGTGGGTTTATACAAGGCTAACCAGGGAAGGCCTAATACCACAGGAAACGCAGGTGAGTCAATGAGGAAGAGACTGATTCTCTCCTCATGCATCCCCTGCGTCACCATGACGAGAGAGATGGTGGCCTCCCTGATTACCCCAGACCCTAATGGTCGACTATCTAAAGAATGAACAGGGAAAGGTCTGACCACAGGGTTAATGGGAATCTCTAACCTAAGCGCAAGCGCTCTGTCAATGAAATTCCCAGCTGCGCCTGAATCGACGAGCGCCCTATGCTGGGAATGCGGGGGAAAATCCGGAAAACACACAGACACAAACAGTTGATCAACAGAGGACTCTGGGTGAGGGTGGTGCATACTCACCAGAGGTGATGCCAGAGTGCTCTGCCTGCCGTCTCTCCTCCCAGAAGAACCACCCCTACACCGACCAGCAGTGTGCCCTCTGCGGCCACAATTGGTGCAGGTGAAAGCTCCTCCTCCAGCCTCCCTACGCGTTGCCCCTCCTAGCTCCATGGGCTCTGGAGAGGAGATGCCGGGGGGTGGGATTGACAGGACCCTCTCTGGACGTCCGCGGGTGCCCAGCAGGTTATCCAACCGAATGGAGAGGTCTACCAGTTGGTCAAAGGTCACGGTGGCGTCCCTGCATGCCAGTTCCCGCCGGACGTCCTCGCGTAGGCTGCACCTATAGTGGTCGATGAGGGCCCTGTCATTCCAGCCCGCTCCGGCGGCCAACATCCGGAACTCAAGGGCGAACTCCTGGGCGCTTCCTGTCCCCTGTCTCAAGTGGAAGAGCCGCTCCCCCGCCGCTCTCCCCTCGGGAGGATGGTCAAAAACAGCTCGGAAGCGACGGGTGAACTCTTCAAAGTGGTCCAACGCCGCGTCTCCCTCTCCCCACACGGCATTGGCCCACTCCAGCGCTCTCCCAGTGAGACAGGAGACAAGCGCGGACACTCTCTCCCTTCCAGAGGGAGCTGGATGCACGGTGGCCAGGTAGAGGTCCAGTTGTAGCAAAACCCCCTGGCACCGTGCTGCTGTCCCATCATATTCCCTGGGAAGGGAGAGACGAATCCCACTGGTTCCGGATTCCGGAGGGTTTGGTGGAGACCCCCTTGGTTGGGGTGGTCGAGGCACTGTTGGAGACCTCCTGTCTCCCCCAGCGGTCCAGAGTTTGGACAACGCAGTCCATAGTGGCCCCAAGCTGCTGTAACATGACTGAGTGCTCGAGGACGCGTTCCTCGACTCCTCTGCTAGGTGCTGCTGCTCCTGCTGACTCCATATTACTGGTGCGTGATTCTGTAAGGTCCGTGGTTCAGTTGTGGAAAAGAGTCAGGCGCAGGAGGTAGTTCACGTGTGAAAAGGTATTTTAATAGAGTCACCAGTCCACAAACAATAACTCTGGCGAAACAAAATACTCACACGAACTTCAAAAATAAACGGGCGCTTTACCAGCAACCCGGCAAATACGGGAACCACAATACAATAGCCCTCAGTACACAGACTGGGGAACATACAAGAACAAACGGTACAACCTAATAATCACGCACAATGGGAAGAGGGGAAGGAAGGAATTATAAACAGGTGCGTGATTGGGAGAAATTAACAACAGGTGTGTACAATTAGACAAAACACATGAGAAGGGGAGCGATGATGGTCAGAAAACCGGTGACGTCAACCGCCGAACACCACCCGAACAAGAAGAGGGACCGACCTCGGCGGAAGTCGTGACATTACTAGGCTCTGATGTTGAGTCTATTCTCCCTCTCCATGTCTCAGATGACCTAAAAATTGCTCGCTTGAAAATTGTGGTTTAAAAAAATGGCTATTTTTGTTTAATTTGAGTATTGAATTTGAAAACAATTATACAAAAATGATTTGATATGGATAATGATTTGATATCAAGATTTCTATCCTGGGTCTTTAAACATGGCATTTTATAGGTTAAACATCATGTTCAAAGTGTTTTTGTTTTTCTCCCAATGAATTCCCTGTGTACTTTAGATTTTCTAGACATGAAGGGACATATTCACGTCTTGCATATAGCTTTTTTGAAGGAAAGCTTATTTTAATGTATTTTACTTATATTCACTAGGAATGGGAAGAGGAGCTACAGTCCATCTTAGCAGAGAGAAAATCAGAGGAGGGAAGTGATGACGAGAAGGAGGACAGTGATGGCGACATAGATGAATATGATGATGCTGATAAGATCTATGCATTGTACAGAGAAGATGGAAATGAGGCATCTGTGAACAATCTGATGGACAGCAAGCACTTTAAATCAATTCCAGAGTTTCTCTTAGGAAAAAAGAAAGAATTTAAAACATCTCAGGTAGGCATCTTACATTGTAATTATGTAAAACCATACATCTTTGAAAGGTTGATAACACAAAATGCCTTAAGTTATTTTGTCACAGGTACCAGCTTGTGACCAGTCTTCACTAAAGGACTTGTTGCACTTCCCTGCGCTGTTGCACATTTTTCATTAGCATATCGCTGGTACAAGAAAATGTGTATACTCTGGGGTCCGAAATTATTGACACCCTTGATAAAGATGAGCAAAAATGTATTATTTGTTATTTTATACTAATACAATTGCTCAGAGAAATGTTTTTTCTCAAAAAATGTTTTATGGATTGGAGAACACATTTGGAGGGATCATAGACCAATCCTTTCAAATCCTTGATATTCTTTGTCTGCGAAGTACAGTTGAAGTCAGAAGTTTACATACACCTTAGCCAAATACATTTCAACTCAGTTTTTCACAATTCCTGACATTTAATCCTAGTAAAAATGCCCTGTCTTAGGTCAGATAGGATCACCACTTAGTAGTAGAGAGAATTATTTATTTCAGCTTTTATTTCTTTCATCACATTCCCAGTGGGTCATAAGTTTACATACACTCAATTAGTATTTGGTAGCATTGCCTTTACATTGTTTAGCTTGGGTCAAACATTTTGGGTAGCCTTCCACAAGCTTCCCACAATAAGTTAGGTGAATTTTGGCCCATTCCTCCTGACAGAGCTGGTGTAACTGAGTCAGGTTTGTAGGCCTCCTTGCTCGCACACACTTTTTCAGTTCTGCCTACAGATTTTCTATAGGATTGAGGTCAGGGCTTTGTGATGGCCACTCCAGTACATTGACTTTGTTGTCCTTAAGCCATTTTGCCACAACTTTGGAAGTATGCTTGGGGTCATTGTCCATTTGGAAGACCCATTTGCGACCAAGCTTTAACTTCCTGACTGATGTCTTGAGATGTTGCTTCAATATATCCACATAATTTTCCTCCCTCATGATGCCATCAATTTTGTGAAGTGCACCAGTCCCTCTTGCAGCAAAGCACCCCCACAACATGATGCTGCCACCCCCATGCCTCAAGGTTGGGATGGTGTTCTTCGGCTTGCAAACCTCCCCCTTTTTCCTCCAAACATAATGATGGTCATTATGGCCAAACAGTTCTATTTTTGTTTCATCAGACCAGAGGACATTTCTCCAAAAAGTACGATCTTTGTCCCCATGTGCAGTTGCAAACCGTAGTCTGGCTTTTTTTATGGCAGTTTTGGAGCAGTGGCTTTGGAGCGGTGGCTTCTTCCTTGGTGTGGATATAGATACTTTTGTACCTGTTTCCTCCAGCATCTTCACAAGGTCCTTTGCTGTTGTTTTGGGATTGATTTGCACTTTTCGCACCAAAGTACGTTCATCTATAGGAGACAGAACGCGTCTCCTTCCTGAGTGGTATGACGGCTGCATGGTCCCATAGTGTTTATACTTGTGTACTATTGTTTGTACAGATGAACGTGGTACCTTCAGGCATTTGTAAAGAATGAACCAGACTTGTGGAGGTTTCCAATTTTTTTTCTGAGGTCTTGGCTGATTTCTTTAGATTTTTCAATGATGTCAAGCAAAGAGACACTGAGTTTGAAGGTAGGCCTTGAAATACATCCACAGGTACACCTCCAATTGACTCAAACAATGTCAATTAGCCTATCAGAAGCTTCTAAAGCCGTGACATAATTTTCTGGAATTTTCCAAGCTGTTTAAAGGCACAGTCAACTTAGTGTATGTAAACTTCTGACCCACTGGAATTGTGATACAGTGAATTAGAAGTGAAATAATCTGTCTGTAAACAATTGTTGGAAAAATTACTTGTGTCATGCACAAAGTAGATGTTCTAACCGACTTGCCAAAACTATAGTTTGTTAACAAGAAATTTGTGGAGTGGTTGAAAAACGAGTTTTAATGACTCCAACCTAAGTGTATGTAAACTTCCGACTTCAACTGTATATGGCAGACCGGTCGGTACAAGGCCTCATTTCTGTTCTGGTTTACCAGACGTCCCTTTTTCCGCGGCACATCGCATCTCCCTCCTGATGTTGTGTATGGGGAGAACAGCAGACATTTGTGATCAACGTCTGATGTCAACTGTATGTTGATTTTGTGGCCAATTAACCATTTCTTTGTGGATTTTAATGAGTGCTCTGGGATATTGTTTTGCTGAAAGATCCATTTGCGGCCAAGTTTCAGCTCCCTGGCAGAGGAAACCAGGTTTTTGCTTAAAATGTCCTGGTACTGGGTAAAGTTCATGTTGACCTTAATTAGGGCCACAGGACCTGTGGAGGTCAGGGTTGGGCTCAATTCAGAATTTAATTGAGAATGCCTCGAACTGTAAATTCCAATTCTATTCTTGAATTTGAATTGAAGTAGTAATTAGTTAAAAATTAAAAAGGATGCAGAATTGCAATTTGAATTTGAACTAAAGGAAATATATTTGAATTCAGTGAAATTCAATTAAATTCAAATACTTATTCTATGCTATATTAGGTGTAGTCTATACAAAAATATAGGACATTCGCAAAGTATTCAAACCCCTTGATTTTTTTTGACATTTTGTTATGTTACTGCCTTATTCTAAAATGGATGAACATTCAGAGCCTTGTCCAGAAGCCACTCCTGCGTTGTCTTGGCTGTGTGCTTAGGGTCGTTGTCCTGTTGGAAGGTGAACCTTTGCCCCCAGTCTACTTTGCTCTTTTCATCTTTCCCTCGATCCTGATTAGTCTCCCAGTCCCTGCCACTGAAAAACATCCCCACAACATGATTCTGCCACCTCCATGTTTACCGTAGGGATGGTGTCATGTTTCTTCCAGACGTGACACTTGGCATTCAGGCCAAAGAGTTCAATCTTGGTTTCATCAGACCAAAGAATCTTGTTTCTCATGGTCTGAGAGTCTTTAGGTGCCTTTTGGCAAACTCGAAGCGGGCTGTCATGTGCCTTTTACTGCGGAGTGGCTTCCGTCTGGCCACTCTACCATAAAGGCCTGATTGGTGGAGTGCAGCAGAGATGGTTGTCGTTCTGGACGGTTCTCCCATCTCCACAGAGGAACTCTAGAGCTCTGTCAGAGTGGCCATCAGGTTCTTGGTCATCTTCCTTTTTTGGTACCCTTCCCGAGATCTGTGCCTCGACACAATCCTGTCTCGGAGCTCTAAGGACAATTCCTTCAACCTCATGGCTTGTTTTTTGCTCTGACAAGCACTCTCAGCTGTCGGACCTTATATAGACAGGTGTGTGCCTTTCCAAATCATGTCGATTCAATTCAATATACCAGAGGTGGCCTCCAATCAAGTTGTAGAAACATCTCAAGGATGATCAATGGAAACAGGATGCACCTGAGCTCAATTTCGAGTCTCATAGCGAAAGGTCTGAATACTTATCCAAATAATGTTTTTCAGTTTATGTTTAATACACTTTAATACACACATTTCTAAAATCTGTTTTTGCTTTGTCATTATTGGGTGTTGTGTGTAGATTAATGAAGAAAAAAAAGATTTTTTTTTTTTAGAATAAGGCTGTAACGTATTTATTTGTTGTTGGAAAAGTCAAGGGGTCTGAATACTTTCCAAAGGCACTGTATATGCCATGTTTTGCTTTGAAAATAATCCTGAATTCAATAAATATTTTAGGCAGAAGAACTCTCTAGAGAACTTTGGCGCTACTTACGGAGTGACAGGCTGAGCAACGAACAACAATATTGGCCGCTTGTGAAGTCTGTGACCATCAAGATACCAAATGTCAAAGACCTTCTGGAGCACATTGTGCTGATTGATCTTCCAGGCAATGGAGACTGCAACAAGAGTAGAGATGAGATGTGGAAATTGGTAATTATAAGAATGTATTATCTCCTCATACATTGCATTTACAACTACAAACAAATACATTTACCTAACCCTGCAATTTACATATACACTTGTAGTTGAGATGCAAAAAAAAAGTAATACTTTTTCAGGTTGTTGGAAGATGCACCACTGTGTGGATTGTGAGTGAAATTAATCGATCAGTGGCAGAGAAGGAAGCTTGGGAGATCTTAGACAGAAGCGTCAGCTACTTGGGACATGGTGGACAATGTCGAAGCATCAGTTTCATCTGCACAAAAACAGACAACATCTGTGTGGATTATGCCATGTAATATTAAGAGCACTTTTGTTAACATTACACCAACTATCATTTTTACAGCTTGAATAAATATTGACTCAGAATTCATGTTGACAGACACAAGCATAATCTTATTTTAGGAACAAAGAACGTGACAGTATATTGAGCAGAAATGAGGTTGCCAAGGAAAAGGTGGAAGAGAAATTCAACAAGCAAACAAAAATCAAGGTAAATTACAGAGCCATTATTTCATGCTTTGAAAAAATCTTTATTTATTTTATTTATGCTCTTACTTTCTCTCACCAACCTTTCAGGAACAATTCAACATTGACAAGGACTTTTTCCAAGTGTTTACTGTGAGTTCCAAGGAATACCGAAAGAACAGTGTTTTACAGCCAGAAGACACAGGTACAGTAGTGTAGGAGGTCTACAGTCTTCCATTAATCTGCCACAGAGGCAACTGCACTAAGACATATCACACTGGGCACAAACTGGTTGAGTCAATGCTGTTTAAATGTAATTTGTCAAGTTATTGTGAACTGTAATCTGTGTAAAATCCATTGGAATTGCAAAAAGGTGAGGGTGAAATTTCAACCACAGGGTTATGTCATCATGTCAACCTATTTTCAACGTAGACAAATCTTGTATAAAATATGTTGAATGTGTACCTTTGAAACAACGTCAGATCTTTAGCATTATATCTACTATTAGAACAAACAACATGCTGGTCAGCACCTCCTACTGGAAAGTTGATCTACCTACATCTATCCCTTTGTTTTCCCATCCAGGGTTTTAACCAAGCCCAGTTTTGATATTTGTCACTGACTACAATCACTATGCTATCAAGAGAATGTTTGTTGAGGGATCTCTACACATTTAAAACTAAATAAGTTCATTGTTGATATTTAAAAAAAAAAAATTTAAGTCATTCCAAAGGCTAGGTTCAACAGAGCAACTTAGGGTGTGTTCGTAAATTCTAAGCGTTGTCAGATTGTCCGTTGCGCTCGGAGCATTCAGAGAGCACACTGGATGCTCTGGCCGAGGAGTAGGGTTGATCCAAGCGTTCTGACCTCACAACGGCAGTCAAGCACCCAAGCTAACTGGCAAATGTTGGTTAGCTTGCTAGCTACTTTCAGACACAATGAGATAAAATCTCACTCTGACCTTTTACTCGCCCTAGCAGAGCTGGTTAGGGTGTTTTCGTGTTATTCAGAGCGTTGGTGACTGTAACTGTACTGCTGGCAACAATTTAATTATGTTTTTTTTCAGACGTTTACTGACACCGCCCATATTCAATTCATAAATGTATCAGTTATTCTGCGCTCTGGCACACTCAGACAAGAGTGCTCTGAAATCGGAGTAGATAGCCAGAGTGAATTTAAATGTGATCATATTTGATCATTGTAATCATATGTCATCAACTATGCTATTTAAGACTATATAGCATTTTCAAATGGTTATCAACAGCTATTGTTTCAATTTAACCCAGGATTAAAACCAATAGACCAAACATGTAGGCCTATAGTTTTTCAAGCTTTGGTTGATTTCAAATGTAATTTGAGTTTGTCAACAATGGATATGTTGGATTCACGTCTCCAACTTAACCAAAAATCCATATTAAGGACTTAGCTAGGGGCACAGGTGGAAATATTGTAGATCAGATTATAGCCTATTAATAACTTGTCAACTAGTTAAAGGCCAAGTGCAGTCAAAATTATGTTTTTTCTTGTTTTTTATATCATATTGTACAGCTGATGAAACAGACACAGTAAAAATTGGGATAAAATTAGTGAGTGTACTTCATTTTAATGTCATAGATAAAGTAAAGGTGGTCGATTTAAGGGCTGTCAACATTAACGCTTACATTTGTTGGACGCAGTTAATCGCATTTACACCCAAAAGTCTGTGTTTCTGCACAGACTCTTTGAAGCACAACACACAACGAGCTTTGCTGTGCTGTGTGCTCTCAGTCTCGGCAGCTAGCAACTGTTGTAGAGCTGCCTGTCTCTCTTGTGGTGCTTAAATATCCACTATGCATGCAGCTTTGAGAAACAATTTTGAAGGAAAACTTAGAGAAAGTTAAACTATAAACACATTCCCAGGCGTTAATTTAGATAACAGCATAAACTTAATTTGCACAGAAGTAACTAGTGTAACATTGCTTGTCCAAATATTTATATATTCTTAATTACATTCCTTTACTTTAGATTCGTGTGTATTGGGTATATGTTGTGGAATTGTTAGATATTACTTGTTAGACATTGCTGCACTGTCGGAACTAAACTCAGCAAAAAAAGAAACGTCCCTTTTACAGGACCCTGTCTTTCAAAGATCATTCGTAAAAATCCAAATACCTTCACAGATATTCATTGTAAGGGTTTAAACACTGTTTCCCATGCTTGTTCAATGAACCATAAACAATTAATGACATGCACCTGTGGAACGGTCGTTAAGCCACTAACAGCTTACAGACAGTAGGCAATTAAGGTCACAGTTATGAAAATTTAGGACACTAAAGAGGCCTTTCTACTGACTCTGAAAAACATTAAAAGAAAGATGCCCAGGGTCCCTGCTCATCTGTGTGAATGTGCCTTAGGCATGCTGCAAGGAGGCATGAGGACTGCAGATGTGGCCAGGGCAATAAATTGCAATGTCTGTACTGTGAGACGCCTAAGACAGCGCTACAAGGAGACAGGACGGACAGCTGATCATCCTCGCAGTGGCAGACCATGTGTAACAACACTTGCACAGGATCGGTACATTCGAACATCACACCTGCGGGACAGGTACAGGATGGCAACAACAACTGCCCGAGTTACACCCGGAACGCACTATCCATCCATCAGTGGTCAGACTGTCCGCAATAGGCTGAGAGAGGCTGGACTGAGGGCTTGTAGGCCTGTTGTAAGGCAGGTCCTCACCAGACATCACCAGCAACAACGTCGCCTATGGGCACAAACCCACCGTCGCTGGACCAGACAGGACTGGCAAAAAGTGCTCTTCACTGACGAGTCATGGTTTTATCTCACCAGGGGTGATGGTCGGATTCGCGTTTATCATAGAAGGAATGAGCGTTACACCGATGCCTGTACACTGGAGCGGGATCGATTTGGAGGTGGAGGGTCCGTCATGGTCTGGGGCGATGTGTCACAGCATCATCGGACTGAGCTTGTTGTCATTGCAGGCAATCTCAACGCTGTGCGTTACATGGAAGACATTCCTCCTCCCTCATGTGGTACCCTTCCTGCTGGCTTATCCTGACATGACCCTCCAGCATGACAATGCCACCAGCCATACTGCTCGTTCTGTGCGTGATTTCCTGCAAGACAGTAATGTCAGTGTTCTGCCATGGTCAGTGAAGAGCCCGGATCTCAATCCCATTGAGCACCCCTGGGACCTGTTGGATCGGAGGGTGAGGGCTAGGGCCATTCCCCCCAGAAATGTCTGGGAACTTGCAGGTGCCTTGGTGGAAGAGTGGGTTAACATCTCACAGCAAGAACGGGCAAATCTGGTGCAGTCCATGAGGAGGAGATGCACTGCAGTACTTAATGCAGCTGATGGCCACACCAAATATGGCTAGTGCGGTAAATAGAAAACGTGGAGTCTTTAGGGCGGATAATAATGACAATGTGCTAGCAACTAATCTAATAGACAGGTGACACTTTTGTAGGATGTGTTTTAAATGGAGCACTTGCAGTTATGTTGCTAGTGTGATGTTATGATGATTCATATTATTAATATTATTATTATATTTATTAGTCAAGAGAATCCAAATACAGTTAACGACAATGTTACTTTTGATTTTGACCCCCCCTTTGTTCAGGGACACATTATTCAATTTCTGTTAGTCACATGTCTGTGGAACTTGTTCAGTTTATGTCTCAGTTGTTGAATCTTGTTATGTTCATACAAATACTTACACATGTTAAGTTTGCTGAAAATAAACGCAGTTGACAGTGAGAGGACATTCATTTTTTTGCTGAGTTTAGAAGCACAAGCATTTCGCTAAACCCGCAATAACATCTGCTAAACACGTGTATGTGACCAATAAAATTTGATTTGATTTCAATTTGATTTACGGGGGTCGGTGTGCTGCTAACAGCTTACATACTGCCCCATACAGTGATCCTTTGTTACACAACACAGGTGACCGCCCTCCTTGACAACGTTGAGCAACAGGTTCAGCGAGCTAAAAGATACCAATTGGATGGCTCCATCCGCAAAATTCCAAGCTAGCTATGTAGTGCGCTTGTGGCACGTTCTTAACTTCGTTTCACTGTGAGCTAGTTATGCCAACGTTAGCTAGCTAGCTAACCAAACGAGAATTCCATGGCTGAATGCCTCTAGATTCAACTCTAATTTCCCACAATGATTTTCATCAGAACAGGACATCCATTCCATTTAGCTACTGTTTTTGTTGTAGTTCTCAGGTCAAAAAATTTAAGCAAATTATCCCAATTCGAGTAGTAGCAGCTTGTGAGTACATGTTGAGTATCATGGATAAGTAGCCTAGTCTAGATCTAATAGCTGTGTGATATTTTACATGAACTGTTGTTATTTCATTGTCTTAGAATATAGTTTATTTGGGGTTTCTACCTACAACCCAATGTGATGTTTTGAAATTGGAACATCTTTAATTAGGGTCAAATTTGAACAATTTCTATAAATGCGATTAACTCGATTTTGTAAAATTATTTGACAGGCTTAGTTCTGTAGCGACTTTTATTTAGATAAATACATTCCAATGATGTAATGAATGGTTTCGTAAAGATTCCAAGAATGCCTATCTATAATCAAGTAAAGTGTTACCCTAGTGTGTGTCTACATTTCAATGTGGTTTAGTAGTTTGGTGAGCCACACTTGTGTGTCTCTATGTATGAGTATTTAATTACTTTGTTGTGAGTGTGTCTATGTCTGTGCATGTGTGTACATTTCAATGTGTGCTTGTGAGTGTGTCTATGTAAGAGTATTCCTGTACGTGAGTCTGTCTATGCTGTATTTGGCAGTGGGTGGTGGTATGTGCATCAAAATGAGGGAAGAAGTACATAAAACAATTTGGGTACATTATTACATGATCGGTTGAAGTTATTACATTATTCATCAAAAGAGTTGTTACTCACCAGTTAATGTAATAGCCACTGGTTAATGTAATAACTTTAAAAAGTTATTACATTAACTGGTTTTATTACTTAAAAAAATCTAAAAGTTATGCTGTGTTATTACATTAAGCGTTGTTTCATACCCTGACATCATGTCGCTGTCCTCCAAGATTAAGTTCCCAATACACATTCGAATGCCCAACGTTCTATGGTAAAGTCATTAAGCTTACATCCTGTGACTTTGATATGGACCTCATTTAATTTGAAATAACTTGATGTGCGCCTACCTGAAAGAAAAGGGTTCTACCTGGAACTAAAAATGGTTCTTCAAAGGGTTCTCCTATGGGGACAACCAAAGGACCCCTTTGGGTTCTAGATAGCACAGTTCAGGTACTCTTCAAGAGTGTTCATCAGTGTAGTCATGCAGACCACAATTGCTCCACTAATACATACATTGTTTCAAACCTCTTTTTATATTAACATGTTTCAGAAATACCCAAACTTCAGGAATTTCTCAGAAATCTCAATGATCGTCGTACAAAGACTTCAGATTATATTTCTGGAGCCTATGGGATCCTCTCTCTGATACAAGGAGCCAAAAGCAGCGACATGGTATTGTACTTCCAGCAGAACAAAATAATTTCTTCAAGTTTATATACCTTTTTTGTGTAAATAACTGTAGTATATTAAAAGTTTTGAGTTTGGATTTCAGACAGACAGCAAAAAAGAGGTGTGCCAGGTTCTGGAAAAGAAGCTGAAAGAGGGGCTCGAAACCCTTGGTCAATCTATGGATGAGGCTTATGAAGCTTTTGAACAATGCCTCTCACGAGGAGTTCGACAGTCAGTAGAAACATGTGAGAAAATTGCCAAGGATAAAGTGATAGAACCAGTAAGTCACAAATGTACACATATTGAAGACATGAGTACTCATAACACATTAAGTTGTTAGAAAATTATTGATGCTGTGTGCTGTAAAAAGCCTATTACATGTTTTCCATTTTGTTTCTAGAAGGGAACAAATGGCAGAGGGTATCATAAGATATTGAAGTCCTTATGCAAGAATAACGGAGTTTACAAACCAATCAGAAAAAAGGGACAGAAAAGGCAAAGGGAAAGAAACCTTAATGACAGTTTGGCCTCGTGTATGAGAGATCTCAGCAATGAAACGTTCAAGAAATATTTCCCGTGAGTTATCTTTTATTATTATAATATCAACAGTTATAAGATCAAAGAAAATAAAAACTAACAATGTTCTTGCCAGTATCTATTTTGTTCATTACGCTAAGGCTATGTATCAGCCTCAGGCTACTTACACTACTTACTTACTCTTATTGGTCTCCAAGAAGCATAAAAGTGAAAATAGTACGCAACTTCAGCCTGCAATTCGAGGCGTTCTTGCATTTGCAGGCCCCCCCCCCCCTCGAGAACCCATTGGTTCCTGCATGAACCCCCCTCCCCGACACGACATCTTCATGCTTGTGTGACACTTTGAATGTGGGCCAAAGGGGAAATTAATGTTATATCAGAGTTTTTCGCCCCAGCCTCCCGTTTACCAGAGTCCTCCTTGCTAGCTAGCGGAAGGCAGGGGCAACTGGTAGTTAGTGTCCTTCGCTCCCACCTGCCGAACACCTGCATTCAACTTCGTTAATAGAACTGCTGCAAAACAGTGCCTGACTGGTGGGGGCAAAGGACACTGTCTACCGGTCGCCCCTGCCTCCCGCTAGCTACTCCGGCACACAGCAGGCGGGAGGCTGGGGTTCCTGCAGATGCAGAAATGCCCACATGCAGGAATGCCCCCAAATTGCGGGCTGCAGTTGCACCGTTCTCAACAGTGATACTGACATGAGCATTGTGCAAGTTTTTATTTTCTTTGAAGATAGCATTAAATTGTTCCCACACATATGCAACAAGCAACCTCAGAAGTTATTTTCCTATTTATAATATCAACATAACTGAATTCAAAAAACATGGAATGATAAGAGCCTTATTCAATCAATAAACATTACAATTGGTCTATTTTGGTTTCACACAATACAGAAGCAGGGACCCTTGCTTTGTTGGTTTTGATTCCAAACATAATTTTTTACAGCACGGTTACCGGCTTTGATTGAATACATGTAGGTCCCTTATAGTTGTAATTAAAACATACTTTATTTCAGAAATCAAGGCAAGGACAGCTCAATCAACGATTTGATTGATAACTTCACCCTTGACACAAACAGCTTGGTTGAGGAGCACCCACAAGTGTCACTGCATCTGATATTCCTCAAGACGGAGGTAGGGTGTGATATTTGTATTCACTCAAAACTACTGGAAAGGTTTAATTACAGCAAATCCAGCTTTCATTTTAGGCTTCTCCCTGATTTTGTGCTATCATGTGAACTCCTTCATCATGCCAAACATTTGTTTAGCATGACAAGGAGTGGCAAGAAGTGGCGTGACTGCTAGGCAACTGTCATTTGGCCTAGAGACCTTATTCACCCAGAACGTGCTACCCAAATATGACTAGTGCGGTAAATAGTAAAACGTGGAGTCTTTAGGGCAGATAATGATGACAATGTGCTAGCAACTAATATAATAGACAGGTGACACTTTGTAGGATGTGTTTTAAATGGAGCACTTTCTACCCCTTCAGAAAATGAACGTTAGTCAATAAATAATGGCCACCGCATGAATACGGTCTATTTATTGGCCCTCAATTTGTCATCTGATCCTTTCCCCCAGAGCATCAAGCAAAGCTTGTCAAATTGCAGTTATGTTGCTAGTGTGATGTTATGATGATTCATATTATATTTATTATTATTATATTTATTAGTCAAGAGAATCCAAATACAGTTAACAACAATGTTGTTGAATAATATTTTCTGTCTGAAAGGAAACCAAATTGAAGGCAAAACTAAAGAGGGACATCCGTGAGAGAAAGAAAGAAATCTACAACATTCTCCCAAAGTCAATCAATGACTCAATGCGCCCATGCTATGAAAGTAGGTGTTGAGATTGATATTTAATTAGATATTTAATCTAGTATTGGGATAACATTTCAGATAACAACGTTTTTCTACAATTTGCTTAGCAGTATTTCAGTAGCCAATAAGGTCATACCGTGGTTGTGAAATGTGCTGTCTTTATTTTAGGGGCGGCACAGTATACGGGAACAGACAGTCTGGAGAGTATGCGAAAGGAGCTGAGGAATCACTTGAATAAATCTAAGGAAGAAATGTTCCACAAGGCCAAGAAAGAGATGCTGGATCTCCTCAAAGAAATGAAGGTTTGCCTCCCCATTTACCATTCAGTGACAAATACAAAGGTACATCAATAGCATCCTTAGTCACCTAAGAGGTTAAGTTGTATAGGAGTTGATACTGTTGAGTTGATTCTTATGATTTTCTGTATCAAAAATATAATTGGTGAAGAGTTTGTGTCCATGATATGAGACAGCATTAGCAGTATGGCTATTCCAATAGCCTGCAGGAACGGCCCTTTCTTTCAATTGATATCATTGATTGGCAAGAGAGTTCCTTAAACTAGGTTTCCAGGTCTGAAGGAAGTAATGAAAACCATAAGTCCTGTGGGCCTCCACGATTGAACTTGAAATGCACTGATTGTCCTTGAGATGCCCTTGATTTTAGAGCAGGTGCCTACAATTTTTTGAAGGGAGTTTCTGGAAGGAAGAAATGCAGGTTGACGTTTATTGTCATGAGTTTTGTCCTGGAGGCAGAACTGAGCCATTTCCCCTTAGATAGGCTACAAAGTCAAAACTGGCGATATCTTTTGTGACCAACTTCTTATTGTTTGTTTTTTCTGTGAGGGGTTCAAATCGCAGACAGGCAATAATATTCCAAAAGTACATATATAAAGAAACAAAAAACACTAGAGAAAACATAAAACAACAATTATTTGTCCTGTCTTTCCCATCTCCCCTTCTCAGTAGGTGCGACCCATTCCTATTCCCCCTTCCCTCCCACCCCACCCCACCTTTGTCTCCCCACCTCCCTCCCTCCCCCGCACGTGCTCTTGGTGTGGACATATCTATGCGTAAAACAAAACATCTCGGGTAACTCATCTTATGTTTGTAAAATTGTTTGTGGGACCAAGGCACACATTAATAGAATCAGCCTGCATACATCGATATTCGATACAGATATAAAAAATACAATTGATACATTCAAACATGATTACATTACATTAACTCATAATAAGCTTTTTACCTTTTCATCTGCTCTATTGAATGTATCTAATGTTGTTTCCTTGGCGCTGTTCACACAAGCTATGGAGAGCTCTAGTGAAAGGACGTCAAGGAAGTTTTGTAGCTATTGAATTATGCTGAGCTTATGTGGAGGTTTCCATCTGGTCACCAACATTATTTTTGCCGCAGTCAGTCCAGGCAACCATACTCATTTCTGAGGTACTGTGAGAGTCGGTGAAGAGTCATCATTCAATAATAATATATTGGAGAGATGGCAGTACCAACTATGCTCGACACAGACCTGGCAACCTGTGACCAAAAGGTCTTCACACTGGGGCAGTCCCACATCATATGCATATAGGTTCCAATATTTCTTTGAGAACACAACAGACAATTTGGAATAGGAGCAAGTTTAAATTGGGAGCATTTCCGTGGAGTCAAATACAATCTGTGAATGAATTTGTAGTGTATTAGTTGACAATTCTAATTTCAGGAGGACATTGGGATATTGTTCCAGACTCTTTTCCAATCTGTATTTTGTTTGTAGTCTTTAAGATATGTATTCCATACCGTAACTATTCCCATTAGTTTACAGAGGGCTTCTAGGAGTATAGATTGGATACAAAACATCCACTTGTATTCTGGCTACCTAACAACTCAGTGAGTGGGTGGAGTGGGAGTGGTTGACTCCATAGGACTCCATAAGTGTGAGTCCCATGGAGCTTTTTGGTCTTAATTGGCCAGTGAAATATTGGAACCTACATGCATATGACGTGGCACTGCCCCAGTGTGAAGACCTTTTGGTCACAGGTTGCCAGGTGTGTTGGTGCTGCCATTCCCTATCTCCTCAATATAAAATTGTTGAATGATGACTCTTCACTGAGTCTTCACTGACTTAGATACGTTCTTATGAACTACAAATATGTGGCTAATATGTGTACCATAAAATAATGTGTTACCAAAAACCTTTCTGTCCTAAATCAGAAACACATTGTGGAGGAGCTGGAGCGTGAACTACAAGAATCCATGAGCCAGTCACTCAAGACGCCTGACAGCTTGCTTGTCCCAGGTAAATGGAAGAGACCATTGTGGTATATAACAACCATATACAGGATTATAAACCATGTAGTTTGGGTCCTGGATGCTGATTGGCTGAAAAAGCATTTCAACAGTGTGTATATCAGACTACAGGTATGACGCAAACATACTTGCTTACTGTTCTATTTGTGTTAGTATCCAGTTCATAATAGCAATAAGGGGAACAGTGGGTTAACTGCCTTGCTCAGGGGCAGAATGACATATTTTTACCTTGTCAGCTCAGGGATTCGATAGAGCAACCTTGCCGTTACAGGCCCAATGCTCTAACCACTTGGCTACCTGCCGCCCCATATTGGCCACAGTCTGAGTGCCTGTATCCAGGCACTCCAAATTGCATTGTGCATAAGAACAGCCCTTATCCGTGGTATATTGGCCAATAATCCACAACCCCCTTGGGCATTATTGATTAATTGTTCAATCAGCCAACCAAACTCAAACAATTCAAGACCATTGATTTCAAGATCGTTGATTAACAAAGCGGATTAATTTGAACTGCTTCTTTAATCAGTAAATGCAGACATTGGAAAAAATATCCCAGATTAATCTCTTTTCATACAAGACTATCAACTGTTCAGAAATGACAGGTCCAAAGAGGGGGCGGGTCCTTTGGAAAGTATTCAGAACCCTTGACTTTTTCCACATTTTGTTACGTTACAGCCTTCTAAAATGTATTAAATACATTTTTGCCCTCTGCAATATACACACAATAATATACACACCATAATGATGAAGGTAAACAGGTTTTTAGAAATTGCTGAAAATGTATAAAAACAGAAATACCTTATTTACATAAGTATTCAGATCTTTTGCTATGAGACTCAAAATTGAGCTCAGGTGCATCCTGTTTCCATTGATCATCCTTGAGATGTTTCTACAACTTGATGGTAGTCCACCTGTGGTAAATTAAATTGTTTGGACATGATTTGAAAAGGCACACACCTGTCTTTATAAGGTCCCACAGTTGACAGGGCATATCAGAGCAAAAACCAAGCCAGGAGGTCGAAGGAATTGTCCGTAGAGCGCCGAGACAGGATTGTGTCGAGGCACAGATCTGGGGAAGGGTAACAAAACATTTCTGCAGCATTGAAGGTCCCTAGAGCTTCCTAGAGCTGGCCGCCCGGCCAAACTGAACAATCGGGGGAGAAGGGCCTTGGTCAGGGAGGTAACCAAGAACCCGATGACAGAGCTCCAGAGTTCCTCTGTGGAGATGGGAAAACCTTCCAGAAGGACAACCATCTCTGCAGCACCACCAATCAGGCCTTGATGGTAGAGTGGTCAGACGGAAGCCACTCCTCAAAAAAGGCACAAGACAGCCCGCTTCGAGTTTGCCAAAAGGCACCTAAAGACTTTTAGACCATGAGAAACAAGATTCTCTAGTCTGAAGAAAACCAAGATTGAACTCTTTGGCCTGAATGCCAAGTGTCACGTCTGGAGGAAACCTGGCACCATCCCTATGGTTAAGCATGGTGGTGGCAGCATCATGCTGTAGGGATGTTTTTCAGCGTCAGGGACTGGGAGACTAGGATGGATCGAGGGAAAGATGAACGGAGTAAAGTACAGAGAGATCCTTGATGAAAATCTGCTCCAGAGCGCTCAGGACCTCAGAATGGGGTGAAGGTTCACCTTCCAACAAGGGCAACAACCCTAAGCACACAGCCAAGACAACGCAGGAGTGACTTCGGGACAAGTCTCTGAATGCCCTTGCTTAGGGCAACGACCCTAAGCACACAGCCAAGACAACGCAGGAGTGGCTTTGGGACAAGTCTCTGAATGTCCTTGAGTGGCCCAGCCAAAGGCTGGACTTGAACCCGATCTAACATCTCTGGAGAGACCTGAAAATATCTGTGCAGCAACGCTCCCCATCCAACCTGACAGAGCTTGAGAAGATCTGCAGAGAAGAATGGGAGAAACTCCCCAAATACAGGTGTGCCAAGCTTGTAGTGTCATACCCAAGAAGACTCAAGGCTGTAATCACTGCCAAAGGTGCTTCAACAAATTACTGAGTAAAGGGTCTGATTACTAACGTAAATGTGATATTTCCGTTTTTTTTTTTTTTTATCATTTATCATTTTTTTAAAATCATTTAACAGTTTTTGCTTTGTCATTATGGGGTATTGTGTGTAGATTGATGAGGGAAAAAACGATTTAATCAATTTTAGAATAAGGCTTTCACTTAACAAATGTTGAAAAAGTCAAGGGGTCTGAATACTTTCCGAAGGCACTGTATGTGAATCACAATATGCAGACAAAGAGAAGAACTGACCTAGAGAAAGAAGAGTTTGAGTGTATGTGGCTTCAGCTTCATCCTAAACCACTCCCCAGCTCCTTTTCAACTCTGGTAGTGGGAGTACTCTTACATCCACCATCATCCTGTGTGGAGACTTTAATCACCTGCCCATCAAGATGCTGCCAAACTCCCATCCAGACATGAAACAAGTAGTCAAAGACTTGAGAAGACTCCATCCTAGATGTGATCATTATAAATCTGCCGGATCACTGCAACACCCCCACTGACTGTACCGGTTCCTCTCGGCTCTAGTGATCACAAATGTCTGCTGTTCTCCCCATACACAACATCAGGAGGGAGATGTGATGTGCCGCGGAAAAAGGGACGTCTGGTAAACCAGAACAGAAATGAGGCCTTGTACCGACTGGTCTGCCATATACAGTTGAAGTCGGAAGTTTACATACACTTAGGTTGGAGTCATTAAAACTCGTTTTTCAACCACTCCACAAATTTCTTGTTAACAAACTATAGTTTTGGCAAGTCGGTTAGGACATCTACTTTGTGCATGACACAAGTCGTTTTTCCAACAATGGTTTACAGACATTATTTCACTTCTAATTCACTGTATCACAATTCCAGTGGGTCAGAAGTTTACATACACTAAGTTGACTGTGCCTTTAAACAGCTTGGAAAAATCCAGAAAAGGATGTCATGGCTTTAGAAGCTTCTGATAGGCTAATTGACATAATCTGAGTCAATTGGAGGTGTACCTGTGGATGTATTTCAAGGCCTACCATCAAACTCAGTGCCTCTTTGCTTGACATCATGGGAAAATCAAAAGAAATCAGCCAAGACCTCAGAAAAAAAACTGTAGACCTCCACAAGTCTGGTTCATCCTTGGGAGCAATTTCCAAACGGCTGAAGTTACCACGTTCATCTGTACAAACAATAGCACGCAAGTATAAACACTATGGGACCACGCAGCTGTCATACCGCTCAGGAAGGAGACGCGTTCTGTCTCCTAGATATGAATGTACTTTGGTGCGAAAAGTGCAAATTAATCCCAGAACAACAGCAAAGGACCTTGTGAAGATGCTGGAGGAAACAGGTACAAAAGTATCTTTACCCACAGTAAAGCGAGTCCTATATCGACATAACCTGAAAGGCTGCTCAGCAAGGAAAAAGCCACTGCTCCAAAACTGCCATAAAAAAGCCAGACTCCGGTTTGCAACTGCACATGGGGACAAAGATCATACTTTTTGGAGAAACGTCCTCTTGTCTGATGAAACAAAAATAGAACTGTTTGGCCATAATGACCATCGTTATGTTTGGAGGAAAAAGGGGGAGGCTTGCAAGCCGAAGACCACCATCCCATCCGTGAAGCACAGGGGTGGCAGCATCATGTTGTGCGGGTGCATTGCTGCAGGAGGCACTGGTGCACTTCACAAAATTGATGGCATCATGAGGTGGGAATATTATGTGGATATATTGAAGCAACTTCTCAGAAATGAAAAAGTGTGTGCGAGCAAGGAGGCCTACAAACCTGACTCAGTTACACCAGCTCTGTCAGGAGGAATGGGCCAAAATGCACCCAACTTATTGTGGGAAGCTTGTGGAAGGCTACCCAAAACGTTTGACCCAAGTTAAACATTTAAAAGACAATGCTACCAAATACGTATGTAACCTTCTGACCCACTGGGAATGTGATGAAAAAAATAAAAGCTAAAATAAATCATTCTCTCTACTATTATTCTGACATTTCACATTCTTAAAATAAAGTGGTGATCCTAACTGACCTAAGACAGGGAATTTTTACTAGGATTAAATGTCAGGAATTGTGAAAAACTGAGTTGAAATGTATTTGGCTAAGGTGTATGTAAACTTCCGACTTCAACTGTATATACTGTACCAGGTGGAGATGTTCTCCTGCATTCAAACTGCTCTTAAAGTATGCATGCCAATCAGAAATAAGAAAACAACAACACTGGACAAGCCCTGGATGACTGAACAAATAAAGGCTGCATCAGGAAAAGACAGAAGACTTTCAACAGATGAGGGAAAACAATGAAATGGAGAAACTACAGAAACACAGCACAAATGCTTATCATGGAAGCAAAGAAAAACTACAAAAAAATTAATCTAGGACCCAAAGAGGAAAAACTCCCTGGAAGACTGACAATGTGTGTCCCATAACTAAAGTGTCAAACCCAGGTACAACGAGTGACTGGAGGCCCATCTCTCTAACTACATGCCTTAACTTCATGCTTTATCATGAAATAACTCATGCCAACAGTCCTCTCTGAGTGCACGAATCAGTATGCCTACCTTCCAAAGTCCAGCACTACTACTGCCCTTATGAAAGCCACACACTCTTGGCTGACAGCTACAGACTCCAGAAAACCAGCAATGGTGAGGGTGTTACTTGCTGACATATCCAATGCCTTTGATCAAGTAGATCATGCAAAGCTCCTGCAACATCTGTCTGACATTGAACTGTGCCCAAGGTGAATAGCCTGGGTCCACAGCTACACCACAGGAAGAAGGCAGAGGGTGATGGCACATTTATGCCCATCACCATATCTGTTTCTCCTTCACATGTCCACCTGCATACCCAGTGTCCACTCTGGACACTAGGTATGCAGACGTTGTAGAGCTGTCCCAAGCCATACCACTAATCAGTATCCAAGAGGACACTTAAATGGTCTTGGAGACAAAGCAGTTGGAAGAGTGGCCACATCCAACAACATGCTACTGAATAAGAAAAAGTCTGTGGAAATTCGGATATGTTTTTCAGGAGACCCTCCACAACCTGCACCACTCCTAGGGGGACAGGAAGTACCAGTGCTAACAACAACCAAGTATCTTGGTTTTCATCTAGACTAACCTCAGTGGTGACACATATGTGGACCAATTAGTGAGGAAGGCCTAAAAACGCCTGCACGTTCAACTGTTCTTGACAGAGATGGCCTACCCACTGAAGATCTGGTCCCAGTATACACTACACTGGTCAGGCCTTGTCTGGAATACGGTGGAGTGCTGAATATAAACATCATGACAAAACATTTAACAGCATGTTGTGTAGAGGCAAAACTCTCAATTCCAGATTCATACTATACTACTTGTCAAACTATATACCTTCTACAGCCCAGTTTAAGCTGGTACTTATCTGGTGTTTGATTAACTAAGGAACTAGCAACCAATCATTTTGTGGTACTTACTGTACCTCAAAGAATTAGGCACAATTAAATACCTGGTACCAAATGTTACATGGTGAACATTTAAGCTTATGTCAATGCTTCTTTGCAGATGTCTCTGAGGAATATGAAGAGATGAAGAAGTGCTATGACAAACTGCCCAGCAGCACCAATGCAGCAACAACAACTGCCTGATCAAGAAAAGCCTGTCTAAGAGCACAGTCAATCTGGGATTTGCAGGCTAATTAGATAATCATAATAAGGTTTTTTGTCTCAATATAATTTCTCTTCTCTGTCATAGCCTATTTGATATACACCATTAACTAACCCAACAGTACTATGCCTGTATGTTTAATATTAGTATTTGTTATAGATTTTATGTTTTGATTACTAAATGTTTGTACTTAATACTAAGAACATTCCATTCTGAAAATGTATGCAATAGAGATAGGGTTACAAGACAAATGGTAGTCCAATTAATGTGTGTGTGTCTAGATATTAACTTTGTGTGCAGAAGGACAAACAAGCTGGAATGACTTCATTTAGGGGGTGTCTGGGAAAACAAATAATTATTTGATTCTACCAGACACATGCGAGAGGCCCAATGCCCTTGAAGACAGGAGAGATAGTTAACAGAACCTCCCAAGTTTGACTTATGGGCAAAGATTGTGATAAGGAATGAATGGGTACTGTGGGAAGACACTATTTTCTTGGAGAGGGTGGGGGACGTGGTGGGAATTTTGTATTTTTGTATTTCAACATTGTACCATATAAAAGACTGTGTACACCTTTTAGGGGGAGAGCTCTCCTGAATTAAACCATTTACACTTGACTATTGTATTCTGGGCTTCTGTCTGTCTTATTTCAACCAGTATCTTACAAATACTGGGTAACAGACAGAGTTTGTTTAATTGATGTTCAGTTTGTGAACATTGAGAACAAAATTTCTATAACAGTATTGTAAAGGTTATGGGTAGGAGTTACTGGGCTCCTGAGTGGCACAGCAGTCTAAGGCACTGCATCTCAGTGCAAGAAGCTTCACTACAGTTCCTGGTTCGAATCCAGGCTGTATCACATCCGGCTGTGATTGGGAGTCCCATAGTGCGGTGCACAATTGGACCAGCGTCATCTGGGTTTGGCTGGGGTAGGCCGACATTGTAAATGAGAATTTATTCTTAACTGACTTGCCTAGTTAAATAAAGGTAAAAAATATATATATACTGTATAATGATAAACGTTTGGATCAGCATGTTATTAATCTTGTATATTTGCTATACTCCATTTTAAGAGATGTACTTTTGTCACTTAGAATGTAAACTTTGTTATAGAGCAGTATTTCTCAAACTAATTTGTACTGGAAAGCCCATCGTTCTCATGCCTGAGGGATCACTTACCAGTCACATGTCATAAACAAAGGGACCTGTGCTGGTCCATGAACTGGATTTCAGAAATGTTTAACACGGCTCTACTGGAATTGTTTTTTATTTTTTACATAAATACTGTAGTCATTGTCCATGAATATGGTTAGGTACTGTATCTTTGTGTGATTTGTAACAATGTATGACATTTTATACTGTAACTTAATACATATATTTAGTCTGTATTATATTACTGGACTCTACAACAGCATGGTGTGTTTTCTGTTGATCATTAATTTCTGATCACTCAATGTAATCTCTATCTCAGTTTGAAATGTCATGATTTTTCCCGCAATAAAAATTACTGCCACGGAATATATTCACTTACATGAATACAACACAAACATTCAAATATCAATATTTAATATCATTGGTAATTTGGAAATAAATACATCAAGCACAGGCTGTAAACAGGGAAAAATTACAAAATGTTTTGTATTCAATACACAAATTGCTAATTAAATTAATCAAAGCCAGTCAATAACAACACCAGAAAACTGTCACTGCTACAAAAGGCCATGTTTGGTGGTGTAGGGCTCTTTAAGCAGATACATAGTTATGGCAGTTATTAATATACAAATCCCCTTAGCAACTGACTCAGGGTCAGTGTCTAACTCTTTCACAGAATGACACATTAATGACACATTAATGACACCTTAGTGTATGCTGTATCCAACCCAGGATTGCCCTAGGTGGGATACATCCACCCCTAGGTGGGATACATCAGCCCCTAGGTGAGGTACATCAGCCCCTAGGTGGGATACATCATCCCCTAGGTGGGATACATCAGCCCCAAGGTGGGGAAAGAATACTTCCCTGGCTAACGCGCTTGTATATACCACAAGCTCTCCTCTCACTTTGTACCACGTGGGCCTGGGCGTCAGCCAGGCTACAAGAAGACTGCTCTGAGACAAGGATGTTATAGCTACTGCACACTGGTGAGTTACTTTGGTTTTCATTATCAATGTTTTCTCTGTAAATCCTCTCATATACACTGTCAGATTTCAGATAATCCAGGTATCTCAGTCATGTTTGTTTGTGAAAGCCAGCTACATTTCTGTATAGGATATTCTAAATACTCTCCAGAGACATTGGTTTGTCTGTCAGCTACAGCTCAAACATGCCGGGTAAACAGACCATCTGAAACCAAAGCATGTTTCTCTTGGTACAGTGTAAAATACGACAATAGTACATTCAACTGTACATTTTCTTTCATTTGGCCATGACGTTTAGAAGCAAAACACATTCATATTTTAAAATTGCACACATCACACAAACCAATTTGAAATGTTCCAGACTTCACACAGAGCAGAGAGTTCAGCACCATGTATTATAGGGACAGAGCGCTTTAACTCAAAAACTATATAAGAAATAAATATGTTTAAAATACCTTTTTTTTTTTTTTACATGGGAACTATCTGTGACTACCAGCAGAGGGTGATTGCTACTATAGCAAGGGTTAAAGCTGGGTAATCACACAATGATCTCTATCTCTAAGGTGTGTCTGTGTCTGGAAACGCCACCTGTGTGTTTTACAGTTCACACACCTCTCATTGTCTTACGTCAGATAGCGCCACGACTATGTTGAGGTTATGAGAGGAGGAATGACGCCACCTGTCAGAAGACAATCCATACCTCTAACTAATGGAATCTACTTCCTTTACTTTTGTCATGCTTCTTTATGAGTCCATGTCCCTATTACATATCCACTACAAAGTCTTTGCAAGTTAAGCAGCAAATATAGCTATCTAGCAGCATTAATGCTGTAATTATCTTGGCACAAGAGTGCACAGCACCATTCAAACCTAAGGAATACATGAACGGTTCATAAGTTTGTAATAGTAGAAAAATCGATGTAACTATAGTATCAATCCATTGGGTAGGGTGTGCCCTGGGCAGAGAGCATTGGACTGAATCATCAGAGGGATGTTAGAGGGACTAGTAGCATTGGTGGTGGTTGAACCATAGTGGAACATGGGGCTGATAGAAGGCCCAGAGGTTAAGGGGCAAGGGTCAGGGAGTGAGGGGTCATAGAGGGACTGAGGTAGGAACCTGTTAGCCAAGGGAATTCTGCTTCTTCAGGCTGTCTGAGCGCCTCACTATTTCTGTACCAGCTCCTGACAGACAGACTTAGATTGACAGACAGGGGGGGAGAGATGGGGTGATTTGTATTCATTATAAATTAGAGTTGAATTATTTATTTTGTATGCGTTAAGGAATTAAAGAAGAAGGGCAGAGAAAAAAGTGAGGGGAGAAGTAGAGAGAGGTTTGGAGACTGTACTCACCCCTGTCGGTTTAGCTGACCTGGGACAGAGGCATTCTGACCCTGACTTGGCTTCAGGATCCTGAGGGGGAGAGAGAGTGATGAGGTGAGAAATACATAAACGGCAGATAGATAGTGTACCACTGACCTGTACTGACACCTAGAACACTTTCCCCTATCTGGAGGATAACTATTTCATATGTACAGCTATTTTTTAAGTATAGAAAGAAAGTAAGAGATGTGAAACTTAGGAGACAGTCAGAGATGTGAAATTTAGGAGACAGTCAGAGATGTGAAATTTAGGAGACAGTCAGAGATGTGAAGTATAGGAAACAGTAAGAGATGTGAAGTATAGGAGACAGCCAGATATGTGAAGTATAGGAGACAGTAAGAGATATGTGAAGTATAGGAGACAGTAAGAGATATGTGAAGTATAGGAGACAGTAAGAGATATGTGAAGTATAGGAGACAGTAAGATTTGTGAAGTATAGGAGACAGTAAGATATGTGAAGTATAGGAGACAGTAATAGATATGTGATGTATAGGAGACAGTTAGAGATATGTGAAGTATAGGAGAAAGTAAGAGATATGTGAAATATAGGAGACAGTAAGAGATATGTAAAGTATAGGAGACAGTAAGAGATGTGTGAAGTATAGGAGACAGTAAGAGATATGTGAAGTATAGGAGACAGTAAGATTTGTGAAGTATAGGAGACAGTAAGATATGTGAAGTATAGGAGACAGTAATAGATATGTGATGTATAGGAGACAGTAAGATATGTGATGTATAGGAGACACTTACAGTTGAAGTCGGAAGTTTACATACACCTTAGCCGAATACATTTAAACTCAGTTTTTCACAATTCCTGACATTTAATCATAGTAAAAATTCCCTGTCTTAGGTCAGTTAGGATCACAACTTTATTTTAAGAATGAAATGTCAGAATAATAGTAGAGAGAATTATTTATTTCAGCTTTTATTTTTTTAATCGCAGTCCAAGTGGTTCAGAAGTTTACATACACTCAATTAGTATTTGGTGGCATTGCCTTTAAATTGTTTAACTTGGGTCAAACGAGTCGGGTAGCCTTCCACAAGCTTCCCACAAATAAGTTGGGTGAATTTTGGCCCATTCCTCCTGACAGAGCTGGTGTAACTGAGTCAGGTTTGTAGGATTTGCTCGCACACACTTTTTCAGTTCTGCCCACACATTTTCTATAGGACTGAGGTCAAGGCTTTGTGATGGCCCCTCCAATACCTTGACTTTGTGGTCCTTAAGCCATTTTGCCACAACTTTGGAAGTATGCTTGGGGTCATTGTCCATTTGGAAGACCCATTTGCGACCAAGCTTTCACTTCCTGACTGATGTCTTGAGATGTTGCTTCAATATATCCACATAATTTTCCTTCCTCGTGATGCCATCTATTTTGTGAAGTGCACTAGTCCCTCCTGTGGTAAAGCACCCCCACAGCACGATGCTGCCACCCCCGTGCTTCACGGTTGGGATAGTGTTCTTCGGCTTGCAAGCCTCCCCCTTGCTCCTCCAAACATAACGATGGTCATTATGGCCAAACAGTTCTATTTTTATTTCATCAGACCAGAGGACATCTCTCCAAAAAGTACGATCTTTGTCCCCATGTGCAGTTGCAAACCGGAGTCTGGCGGTTTTGGAGCAGTGGCTTCTTTCTTGCTGAGAGGGCTTTCAGGTTATGTCGATATAGGACTCGCTTTACTGTGGGTATAGATACTTTTGTACCTGTTTCCTCCATCATCTTCACAAGGTCCTTTGCTGTTGTTCTGGGATTGATTTGCACTTTTCGCACCAATGTACATTCATACCTAGGAGACAGAGCGGTATGACGGCTGCGTGGTCCCATAGTGTTTATACTTGCGTACTATTGTTTGTACAGATGAACGTGGAACCTTCAGGCGTTTGTAAAGGCTCCCAAGGATGAACCAGACTTGTGGAGGTCTTGGCTGATTTCTTTTGATTTTCCCATGATGTCAAACAAAGAGGCTCTGAGTTTGAAGGTAGGCCTTGAAATACATCCACAGGTACACCTCCAATTGACTCAAACAATGTCAATTAGCCTATCAGAAGCTTCTAAAGCCATGACATCATTTTCTGGAATTTTCCAAGCTGTTTAAAGGCACAGTCAACTTAGTGTATGTAAACTTCTGACCCACTGGAATTGTGATAAAGTGAATTATAAGTGAAATAATCTGTCTGTAAACAATTGTTGGAAAAAGGACTTGTGTCATGCACAAAGTAGATGTCCTAACCGACTTGCCAAAACAATAGTTTGTTAACAATACATTTGTTGAGTGGTTAAAAAACAAGTTTTAATGACTCCAACCTAAGTGTATGTAAACTTCCGACTTCAACTGTATGTGCAGTCGCTAGCGGGCAGAACTGTTTTGTACCTGTTAGTGGGAGGGCTCTTTGGCTTCTTCTGTACTTTCCTGGCTTGTCCTGGAGACTAATTATCAGAATAATTATGATTTTATCTCAATAATGTCAGCCAAATAAATATATTTGTGATATTTTATCATAGTCTGTTCTCCTGGTACAAATTCAACTAAGGCATCTGGTTTGATTACAGATACACCATCTAACCATGTCACGACTTCCACCGACGGTGGCTCCTCTGCCTGTTCGGGCGGCGTTCGGCGGTCGTCGTCACCGGCCTATTAGCTGCTACCGATCCTCCTTTTCTTTCTGTTGATTTTTCTTATTGTTTGCACCTGTTTTTGTGTTTGTATTTTCTAGGGCTATTTAAGCCGGTCAAGCCCGCCTCCTTTCGTGCGGGCTTGTTTCTCTGTTTATTTGGTGGACGTTCGGCTGTCGTGTATTTTGGCATGTACTCTCGTCCTGTTTGGGCCGCCTTTGTTTTGTGTGCGCCTGCTGTGTTTCGGGCGTTATATTTACTCGCCGCATTAAAGACGAATATTTTTCCCTACACCCTGCTCTCTGCGCCTGACTCCACACCCACCACTCCTAGCTGTTGTGACAAACCAGTCCCACAGGACTCCACCCTCTCACCTCTTCTTCCTGTCCAGTGACCTCTGTGTGGCAGCAGACAGCACTGAGCTGAGATTAGGAGCACACTCTTAAAGGGAGTGCTCCTAATCTCAGCTTGTTACCTGTATAAATGACACCTGTCCACAGAAGCAATCAATCAATCAGATTCCAAACTCTCCACCATGGCCAAGACCAAAGAGCGCTCCAAGGATGTCAGGGACAAGATTGTAGACCTACACAAGGCTGGAATGGGCTACAAGACCATCGCCAAGCAGCTTGGTGAGAAGGTGACAACAGTTGGTGCGATTATTCGCAAATGGAAGAAACACAAAAGAACTGTCAATCTCCCTCGGCCTGGGGCTCCATGCAAGATCTCACCTCGTGGAGTTGCAATGATCATGAGAACGGTGAGGAATCAGCCCAGAACTACACGGGAGGATCTTGTCAATGATCTCAAGGCAGCTGGGACCATAGTCACCAAGAAAACAATTGGTAACACACTACGCCGTGAAGGACTGAAATCCTGCAGCGCCC